>BJBW01001864.1:183778-472125 GCA_004320125.1 Scolopax mira
ATGAGAGCACAGATGGGCAGGGCCAAAAAGAGGAGAGGGGAAATCATTTGCCAATATTAATCAGCAAAACAGTCAGAAATTATAGCCTGTCATTTCCATATTTTTACAGGCATCACAGCAAATGGGAGCGTTAATGAGGGATTTGAAGGATGTCTGTAATACCCTTGTAAAACTGAGCCGAGTCTCAGACATGCTTGCTTGAAAATCCAGCAAGCCTGTGATGGAGCTGGTGTTCTGTGGTGTTTGGAGGAAATAACCGACCTCTTGTCTGATAGTGTAAAGGCAGCAGATAGAGCACCCTGGTATAAATGCAAAGGACTGGAAGGCATGAAGAAGAGCTGATGGCTTTGCTACCTAAAGCACAGTTACTGAGACTCACAAGGATGTTGGATCCTGTGTTGTTGGCATATGAACATAGAGTTCATGGTGAGAGATGGTAGCTAGGTTCATTTCTTTTAGAGTTAAAGATGGCTACTATGGTGATTTATTATTTGGTTGTTTGAGGTTTCATTTTTTCCTTTCCCTTCAGTGAGAACTTGCTGCCGGGCACCTATGCCATCAGTATGCTGTCAAAGTGTATACTTGACATTGATCCAGAGGGTATCCCTTTCCATGGCAGCCTGTATCACGTGTACTTCAGCATGCAAGCTGCCTGCCTGTTAATATCGGATTCAGTTGAAAGGTTCCCTTTCACTTGAGGACTTAAGTTGTCTGAAATGTCCTACTTTTGCACTTTATTACCTGAGCTGTGCTCAGTGGAGACATTTAAGCTTTTGTGAAAAGCCTCCTCTGGAAAGGGCTCTTGGCTGTGGAAGAAATTCCCATCCTTGTCCCAGAGTAGCTGGGATTATGACTTGCTCTTGGAATGCATCTCCTTGTGAGGACAGGAGATGATTGCTCATGTGATGACTTTTATGTTTTGCTTAGGAGGACCTATACCCTTTTGACTCTTGATTATTGTGCTGTTCTATTTTTGTTTTGATAACTGAAGTCAAGGGCAACCGGGGTTGGTTTCTTTTTTTATAGGAGAAATCCAAATAAAACTCAATAAATGAACACCAGCTGTGTGGGCTACATTCTAGAAGATCTAAAGAAGGGGAAGAGGCCTTATAGAGGATGGAGATGGTTTCAGTGAACTCTGTACATTACTCAGGGCCATGGATCGGAACACTTGAGATTTGTAAGGCAGAAATCTGATACTGAACCATTTGAAATTACTGTAATTGAAAAGATTTTTCACCTTTGTTTTGGTGAGCCCAAAGTTTGGTTTGTTTTTTTTTTTAATTCAGATTTGCTTGGGCTGGCCTTGTCTTGGAGGTCATTGGAGCTTATAAGAGTCGGATACTACTCGTGCTCTAAAAAAATAAAAGGATTTAAACTCACAAAAATCCCATTTGTTCAGGCTGATGGAGTGATGAACACGGACCAGATTGTAATAAGCACTGAGATCTGTTGAAGCTGCGCTCAACAGCATTAAAAGAAATGTTCTCCTCCCACTGGAGGTCAGCAGTGAAATGTTTTATCAGTTAAAGACAGTGGGGACATCTCTGCTGAATGTGACAAGCAGCAAGGCTTACCATTTTCCTGTCAGCTTCTGATTAAAGTGAAATTAGTTGGAACTTGAATTAACAAAATCATTTTGTCTTCCCCCTCCCTATCTCCTTTTCATTTTAAATTTTGTTTCTTATTTTATTCAAAGCCACATTATATCTCTTCACTAGCATGTATAATTAATTAGGAGTCTCAGGAAAGCAACCAACTCCCAAGAGAATTGCTGTGAAACTGCCTGGTGTTTCCTCTGTGGCCCCCAGCCTTTCTGGTTTGGTTTTATTTTTAAGGAATATGTTACCCCATATGAAATTATTTTAACTTTATTTTTCCTTTCTCCCCTTCATGTAATCTCTTTAGCTGCATGTTCCACTTGATCTCAGCAGGGCTCGTGTGATTCCAGTCATGGTGTATTTTTAAATTTATTTTTTTTTAAATGGCACTCTTAAAATACCTGCTCACTCCTTTCTCTCATCACATTTTTAATTCACCACCTGCAGTCAAGAAGACTAGAGGTTGAAAAAACATAAAGGAAATACACCTTTTCATGGGAAAACACATCCATACAACTAAACCCTTACTGTAAATCTGATAGTCCTTTCTGCCCTCTTTTGTAACTGCTAGAGAATATCCTGCTGTTGAAAGGGCAGCGTGTTGTTAGGCAAGGAAGCTGAAGACTTTGTGTATTCCCAAGGTTGCCACTATAGGACCAGCTGCTGTGGCCCAGGCTACTGCGAGCTCCTGATCAACCCCTGAGGACCAGCTCCCTCTGCAAAGCAAAATTCCTCTTACCTGACCTAGCAGTCAGGGTATTCCTGCAAACCTGCTTTTCTCTCTGGTGGGAAGGAAAGGAGTCTGAGTTTGGACTGTGCTGGTGGGGAAGAGAGCAAACTCTTCCACATTCCTGGGCTGGATTTGGAATCAGAAAAAGAAAAATTGAGCCTTGCCAGTGTCCCATGGGTGCTCATCGCCCAAAGAGAGTTTCAGGTGCTGAATTTACAAATGATCATAAAGTTATGGGCTTTTTCTGCTTTGCTCATGCAAGCACAGATTTTTCTCTAGCAAATGTCTGCTTGTGAAATACGCTGACTCAGGGTAATCAGTGCATCTTTTTAATTGATGGCTATGGGACTCAGCTTACTCCTTGCGGCTGAAGACAGTTTTCTTTGATTTTGTGCAGTAGTTTTCCTGATGACCAGACTGTGGGTAAGTTTAAGGCTTGAGGTCTTTTTAGAAGGTGTGCAGCTTCCTCCTCAAGATGTCTGACAATAGTCAGTGGAAAAAAGGGACTCAGGAATTAAAAAGACAAGAAAATGAACAGCAACATGACAGTGGCTGGCAGGTAGATTCTGGCAGAAAAAAAGAGTAAGATGCTGTCAGAGTGGGTGTTGTTTGGCACTGGAATGTGAAAGCAAGTCAGAATAAAAATTGTCTCTCTCTTTAACAAGAGCTCCACTGTAAAAACACATAGCAAACACCTCAAAACCACCCTGAGCCCTCATCATAACCTGGTGAAGAATTGCATTTTCAAAGTGAAAACCAAATCATTCCCTGCCTCATGTTATATTGCTAAACTAAAGGGCCTGCTGGCCCACATGTGTGAAAATTCAAAAAGCTTAAATCAGCTGTTCAGGTCTCTATCTGGGTCAGAATAGAGCCAGCATCGAAGTGAATAGGACAAACATGCTCTGCCAGTCCTAGCTACTGTGTCTGAACAAGTTTGCTCCTAAGTAATAGAGTAGAGCCAGAAACAAGGGTCATTATGCAAATAAAAACTGCTTCTTTACAGCCTCTGTCTCGCAGTGGCAGAAAGTGACATTGGTTTTCCTAATCCAGTTCTTGGTTTATAGAGATCCTGTATTGCAAGACATACGTGCGCTAGCGATAACTTTGCAAGGGCAGAAAATAAACAGCATAAAGAAACGCATAAGAAAATTGCTAGATCTCTTCAGGAAAGTGAGTAACAAAATGCAGGCTTCCTACTTCAGGGGAGGTAAAAAAGCAAATATCAGGGAATGTTCCATCAATGCCAGCTCTCTTTTTCCAGTTGCTGGCTGATCACTTTGAAGCAATTCAGAATGAGCCACGCATTTTCATTTCTTAGTATTTCATGAGATTTTGTAGATTATTCCGTAGTAGAACACAAACAGGTGATTTTAAATGGACCAGACTCCAACAGTTTTTCCTTCTCGCACAACGCTGGGTAGGAAGCAAGCAATGAGCCTTTAAATTACACCTCTTCAGATGTGCCCTTACGCTATGCAAAACTGTAATCAGACCTCAGCCAGTCTTAATGGCTCTGCTGCCGATGTTGGCAGCCTCCCATAATCCATCACCTCACTGTTCCCTCTCCAAAATGTGTGTTTTAGGCATTCTCCAGATAACTTAACTGTCTCTGTTGAAGAGAAGGAAATGCTGGTGTGACAAGATAATCATCACTCAGCGATGAGCAGCTGCTAAAGCACCGAATTCTGCAGTGTCTCTGGTGAGCTTGTTGCAGTCATTAGTTACAGGCCTGTGTGTCTGTCCCTGTGAAGATGTTTGAAGAGCTTGTAATGAAGAAGCAAGTAATTCTCCAACTCGGGGGCTACTTTGCCCCTTTTAAGCTAAGGTTCTGATCAGCAAATGCCCTTTTAGTGGAGATAGTGTGCTATTCTGAGAGCAATGGAGGACTGAAACACATTCATCACTTCTCTTGATGCTAATGTCTCAAACCTAGTCTACACCAGAGAGAGCACTCAAACCTGCATTTTGTCATTGAAAGTAATTTCAAATCTCAGCGTATACCAATAGTAGATAAAGAGTTTTTATTACTTCCAGAAACCTGCTTGATAGTGTAATTGTGGAAAAAGCAAAGGAGGTATGGATTGTCAATACCACCAGCTACGTAGACTGAGAGACTGAGAGAATGCGTGCTTTTCAGATTTATCATTGTTATTTTGAACAGATTTCTCCTCGTTTTGTCCCATTGCCCAGCCCACTTTCACGGTGCTCCCATGTTCTGCTTCCTCGCTCTTAGAGTTTAACTCTGGAAGGCTAAAAGGGGTGAGTCAGTGCTTTTCCATGGCTGAACAATTAATTTGCTATTCTACAAAGTGAATTGTGGGAGATTTCATAGTTTGGAGCATTATCCCTAAAACTGGGATCCTTGCACTTGAAGACAGTTGTCTTAGCTGCAGCCCAGACCCACATTAATGCAAAACTGTTGCTGTTGCGTAGCTCTTGGGTGGGCTGTAGGAAATGATATGTCATTTTCTGACTGCCTCAAGGCGACCACTGTCAGCATTTACTACTAACTGACTAACTGATGTGAGTTTAGAGGGTAGTAGGGGTGAGCTCGGTTGGGACCGAAGGCTTGAGTCACAGCTGTGCTAAGCTACTGACTACTGGTAGCACCAGATCCTGGGGTTATCTACAGTCTGACCACAGCTCCTCTCAGCTGAAGCATACCCTGAAGGGACATTTAAGCAGGCCAGAACTGCTGGATCCCACTGTCACAGAGTCTCTGCTCCTGCCCTGTGAGGACATCACCACTGCAAACCTGATTTTTGGAAGGTATTAGATGTCCTCTTTGACTCCAGGGAGAAGCTGCTTTTGTGGTGGGTGGATGCTCAGAGTAGGCAAAACTGACAACTACAAATGCCCCCTTTAAGTGCAGGAGTAATTTCAAGAACCTTTTTCAGACAAGAAAAGGAAACTTCAGAATCAATGAAAGATTTCAAACATTTGGTCCTGTGGGCTTTGAAAAAGAGATGAGATCCCTGATTCTGTCAGAAAACAACAAAAAATCCCACCATCTTGTTAATTCCTGGAAGCTTTAGTTGTTTGCTGTATAAACACATATAAAAGGGTTTCTGATTAGTGATCCACCTGTAGCAGAGGAAGGAGGAGAAGAAGCTGCTGAAAGGTATGGAGAACTTCACTCCAAAGACTTTTAACCGATTTCTATTGCTCCCTCAGGCCCAGGGTGCTTCACACAACATCAATGCAAGGGCACATCTATTGGCAGGTGGAACGTTTGTCTCTCCTCTGATGGTAGCCAGAATCCAGCACTGTCAGTTTGGTTGATACTAGACTTGCTAGGTCTGTAGATCCATGTGTCATATTGTCAATGGTCATTGACTTACAGTGTCCAGCTCTTGGATGTAAATGAGGGAGGTGGAGGTGGGGGCAGTTTCCATGTTTAGCTGAGATTCACTTGAAATATCCTGCTGCAATTGCCTCAAGTCAGTACACGATAGACTCTAACAGCTATTAAAACAGAGCTGAAATTACCCCTTAGAACTCAAAGGTTATGCATTTGCACTAATGATGGCTCCTAAATGATTCCCTCTGGCCTTATTATTGGGACTGAGAAGGTTTGTGCTGAGCTTGCCTGAACTTGGGCTAATTCAGTCAGGGCGGAGTGAAGCCAAACTCCTCCAGCTGGGTGAAGAGGCAGAGAGGCGGGAGCTACAGCTGGGATGTAGGATGTGCCTATTGCTTCCTTTTGTGGTTGAGCTCTTACAGCTCTATGTGAAGTGCAGCCTAGAAGTGAAGCGCCCTTCAGGGTGAGGGCTGACTTGGATCAGTAGTACCAGCAGGGAGGTGTTCCTGGGAGAAAGAATAGGAACTGCCAGTGTAAAAATAATAATAATCTCTGGCTCTTTGACAAATTCACCCTGCCTCTCTCCTCTAGGACGATCCCTAAAGCTGAGCTGAACACAAATGTATCCCAAAACTGGAAGCAGTCGTGCCTCAAGAAATAGGCTAATACCAACAGAGCAAAAACAACTGGGATAGATTGTACAGCTAGAACTGTATTTTAAAAATCAGCACTCAGTATAAGGTGTTTTGTTTCATTATTGAAATGTTGGGTGTTTTTCCTGTTGTTTGTGAAGGAAAGCTGTGATATGCCTGGTCAGATGCCACAGCAATTTTCTGCCTCATGGTTCTGAGTGGCAACTTCTTCTAGTCCCGAGCCTCCACAGAGCTCTCTTCAGCTCTTTCTCCTCAATATAAACTTGCATATTTCCAGCCATTCTCATCACAGCCTTTTCATGTAGCTCCGCTAATGCATCCAAGTCTTTGATTTATATCTGTTTTCCCCAGCTCTGTCCCTCCAGCAATTCTCATTTCTACTAAATCCTGGCCTGTGACACTGCCAGTTTTTTCAGTCATGAAAATTCCTTAGGGGAATGCAAGTGAACATATAGGATCTCAAGCAAATAAAAATCCAAACGGGAATACCCTGAGACTTGCAAACTTATTCCATCTCTGACTCCAGAGGTGTGAGAGAGATGCATTACCCTACTGTGCCACCTGGCCTCTGCTGTGCATCAGATGTTTCTGTAATGATCTGAAATACACACATGCTCACGTGCCTCAAAGCTGTGAGAGCAGTGAAGGGAAGGAAAAGGGGTAGTCTCCAGCATGAACAATGCTATTCCTTTTCTCCTTATGTCTTCATATGCCAGAAACTGCTTATCCCCCAGGCATTTTGACTTGCCCCCTTCAATAAATAAAAAATGTGCCAGGCAGTTACAACGGTGCTAATTGCTGATAGCTCTCTATTGATCCATCCATTTGGTGGCTCTGATTACAGAGTGATACTTCCATCTAATCACAGCTGTGGTGGCTAGAAAAAAGAGCCTGGGCTCAAAGCTTTGAAATGGTATAGTGTGCTCCAGCTTTCCAGCCACTCTCCTCAGTGAGCATTTTAGTGGATAGAAGGGATTTTATGCTGTGTTGTCAGGTGCAGGCTCTTGGGAAGGGAATGTTGGTTTGGTGAAGCACTGCTCGTGTACACAGGAGAAACAGCAATCAAGGAAATGCCCGGTGGCAGTCCCACCTGGGTGGAGCCTTCCATGAGCTGGACTACAACTGTGGGCCTTCACTGTCCAGCTGCATGTGCACTCCTTGTTGCAGTGGGTTGGCTGATCTTCTAGAGATTGGCTTCCTAAAGACCTGAAATCCTTGAAGGGCATGAAGCACATTGCAGCTACTACACAGGTGCATATTGCAGAAGGTCTTAGCTTATTCCAGCAGAAGATGTTGTAGCAGCTGGTGTGGAAGGAGACATCCTGAAATACTTTGTGATGATGAGGATATTAATAGTGACTATGGCTCAGGTAGACTTGACTGCTTGGGCACTGCCTGACATTCAAAGTGTGCTCAAATGTTCCCCTACTGTTCTCTTCCTGTTCCTTTCTCCACAGCGTTGATAGGTCCCTCAGTTGCTGTTGGCCTAAGGTCTGTACAAAGATGTTCTTGTTTCAAGCACAGAGAATGTTTTGCCCTAGGGGCCTGGAATACATAACTAGAGCTGGTTGACATTAGCTGAATGGGAAAACTTGTGCCAGAAAATGGCATATTTAGAAAATGAACATTTTTGTTAAGCTGGAAAAGGTTATTTGCTTTTTTTTTTTTTTCCAAAATGCTTTTGGGTTTTAATTTTTTTTGTGTACATTTTAAGCAATTAATCTAGTTCATTTCTTGTCTTTAATTTTTATTTGGTTTCTACATGTTGCCTTGGAAATCCATCTGTGGTTGAGATTATTTTTCTTTGTCCGTATGTTCTATCAGTGGACACTTTTCTTTTTTCTTCCTGTGTATATAAGCCTACATTGCCATTGTGTTGCTTCTTTCTCCTTTGCCCTTTATTTTTCCTGCCATGAAAGCTAACCCTCTTTTCTTTTCTGGTAATTCAATGTTTCAACCTTTTCATACTGGCTTGGTGTAGAGAGTTCCTTTATTTTTTCCTTCCTCCTTTGTGTTCCACCATTGTACTTCACTTGGCTTCATGTCACACCTTTAGTCTTTTGCCACACCTTTCTACTTCTGGTTCTTTGAGTCACTGTCCTTTTGGAGTGTCTGAGAGTGGTTAATATTATTTTCTTATTTAAGTGTTAAACTCCCCCAGGCATCAAAATTATTTTAAAATCTGTGACGAAAGATCCTTTATGGGAAAAAAAATAAATAACAATAAAAAAAGAATCAAAGCCTAGAAATCACAGACTCTGCTCAAAATGACAATTATGACAATTCATGGTCATGTTTTAAATGCTCTCAGCTGTTAAATGTAGACTGTCCTGGGAGATAGAATCCCTAAGCTGACTGAGAAAAATGAAAGGCAAAGACTGACTGAACAGATTTGTTTAAAATCTCTGCAGAAAATGGAGGAAAAACCTCACCAATTGTGAAAATAAAACTTTTTTTCCTTGTTGATTGATAAAGGATCTTTGCATGCCTAAACTTTGTTTGGCTTAATGAAACACATTCAGAAGTGACTCTAACTGAATGTAATGAGTTCAGGTCTGTTAATTTCTCTGGCTTTTCTCAATATATTAGTGGGTTGTATTTTAGAGTCAAATTCTCTCCCAAGTATGCCTTGTAGCTCATACCTTCTTACTGGTTTCCATTATGTTTTACCTGGAGAAAAGGCTAAGTTAGTGCTGATGGAGCAGTTCATGTAAGCTAAAAAGCATCTGGAGGCAGAAACCCTTTCACTGGCACAGATGGTTCTGTGAAGGGATCTTTATCTTAGACTTCTGCTTTAAATTTGCTTCCAAATTTAGGGCTACATATTTGTAGGTATAGGTTTCTAGACATGTGATTTAGGATAATATTCAAATTACTGACATTCCTAATTTACAGTGGCCAGGAAAAGACAGAAGACCAAAGAAGAGAAAGGATAAGAAATGCATTAGAGAGAGAGTGGTAGGAATTTCAGTTCTACTACCCTGTAAATTATTCACACGTGCCAGCTGGTAATTACTTATAATGAACATCTATAAAGCACTTTGATATGCTCAGATGAGCAGTACTATAGAAAGTGTGTCCGCTGTTTAGATCTAACGGATAAGACACTAGTAGAAAGGCAAGAACTACCCATATAATTATCTTCTTACGATATGTTGGCTTACTGGTGCTGTACCTAGATGCGTCATTAAAGAACCAGATTACTTTTTCAGAGTGTGAACTTCATAGGCAATAATCTAATGATGATTCAGGTTAAGGAGCAATGTCAAGCACTGACAATTTCTGGCAGTTTTGTTGAACGTGGAATTTTTGAGTCCTTTCTTTCCCAAAGGGGTGATGTCATCATTATCCTTGAATCCATCTGTCCAGCTGCACAACTCAGCTGAGCATCTCTTATACCCATCAAGCCAACAATTAAGCAATCTGCTGTCTGTAACTTGCCTTTGTCTGTGATCTCCTTGTGATGTGAGTTGTGAAATGTGCTTAATTAGATTTTTGATCTAAGTTTTTATTTGTACAAAGATCCCTTAATGAAGCAGTTTTCTACTGATCTTTGTCAGTGGCATCCTGAGATGGATCCTTGATTGTTTGATGCTTCCGTTATGTGAAGTGGATCCCTATCCCCTGTATTATTTGGCTTTGGAATGGGGCCCCGTGGAAGTTTACTGTGCAATGAACTTATATTGTGTTCATGGCCATGGCACATGAAGTCTAAGTGACAGGTTTTTTTCTATTTACAGTAACATTTCAGTATAGAGCTGCAGGTTGCATTGGAACAGGTAGCATTAAAACCATTTATTCCTAATGCTTGTGAGCTTCCACTTTTCTATTCCTACCCGATGCATTTGCATTTCTGAAGCAGCATCTTCCTCACCTGTGCAGGGTGTTGTTGGTGTCTCTTCAGGACCAGTAACCAGTTCAGAAAAGTGCTGTGGCCCTGGTGGAGTAGATGAACCTGTTATGAGCTAAGTTTAGTTAAAATCTGTGCTGCATCAAATTAAATGAAAATGTGTTAAATGGGGGTTCAGCCAAATTAAGAGCAGTCTTATTCTATATAATGTATAGCTGCTCCTCTTCATCTTTTTTGTATTAGAAATCAAAATCAAAGTGAAAATGCAGTGACCAAATAGAGAAAGGAAGGAAGGAAAAAAAGAAAGGAGGAAGAAAGAAAGAGACTTGATTAAAATAGATCTCTGCCTTTTATAGATATGTAAGTTAGGTCTTTTCGCAGCACCCGTTGAAAGCTGGTGACATTTGAGAGTTCAAGATAAGTGAAACACCAGTTGGAGATTAGAATCAAGGAACATTTTTAAACAAGTGTTTCACTACAGGCCAAAGGTAACAAAAAAGTCTTTCCTTCATACATGCTTATCATTTGAGAAGGAAATAAAACTTTCATGGTTAGTGTGTCTTTATGTTTTATTCTCAAAATGACCTGTGTATTCATTGTATCACAGCTTCAAAGGGGACTCTTTTCTCCTGCAAAGATCACGGTGGACCTTTTAAGTTTCCGTCCTAGGGCAAAACTGCTCCAAGAAAAGAAAAGTGTTAAAAAAAAAACCAAAAAGAATGTTAAAGGAGGGCTGTAGTTTTCCTATAATCAGAGATTGACCGATAAATCCCTCTATTAGTTAAATATATATTAAAAATAAATGATAATTTTAAAAGAGACACAGAGGAACAGTACACATACAGCCACATGTGACTCATCTCCACATGGAAGAAAGTCACAGTTTCTGTACATCTGTCATTTAAAAAGATTGACAGATTGTGCAGCCCATGGGAATAGTTCCATGGGACTCGCTGGGACTGCTGAGGAAAATAAAATATACAGCAGCCTCATGGCCTGACCCTAAGTCGGGTACAGGTACTACAAACTGTGTAGATAAATTCACAGCAGGAGGGAAGTGTCATATGCTAAGAGAACTTATGCCATCCAGCATTGCCAGTTGGATTTCATCCCAAAGGACAAACCAACTGCTGGGGTAGTGCTGGGCATCAACAAGGTCAGAGAGACCTGCTGGGATGTACCACTTGAGTACTGGGTCTCTGAAAGCATGGTCACCTTTGGATGATGCAAATGATTGTGTTGATCCTGCTAGGGATGCTATTTGATTAAGCTACCATTATGCTTAGTGTTGGGACGGCTATGTTTGAAAGGGCCATAAGAACAATGCGATGGTCTCCAATGCCAACTAGCTCTTTTATGTGGGATGTAGTAGGGTCCAAAAATCAGGATGTTCTTGTTTTACAGTGCTCTGCTCCTTCTCCTGTGTGACCTCTGGCATGTCCCTAAGTCTCTTTGTTCACAGTCTGTGCAGTAGGGAGAAAAGCTCTTCTGTACCTTCTCAGGCTATTGTGATGATGAATATGTTACTGATTGTAATGAACTCACATACTGGAACTGTGGGAGCCATATAAGCATCTGAGATAAGTAACAAGAAGCAGATGGGAAAGGGCAGTGCACTAAAGCTTTCTTTGGCAGAACTGCATCTTTCACATCCTGCTGAGCTTTACCTGCTGCTGATCACAATGAACAACTTAGGCCCTGAAGCAGAAGGATTTATTCTTTGTATTTTATTTTTATCCAAGCTGGTGGAACACAAAATGCCACTTTACCTCTTCTTAGCAGTGTCTAATCCTTCCTGGGCTCTGTCTGAGCCCTTTGTAAATGTGGAATACCATGTGGGAATGAGTTCCACAGGTTAATTACATGCTAAACAGTGTTTCTTTTTTGTCCGTTTTCAATGGGTGGCCCTTAATTGCAAATTGCCCTCCAGGTCTTGTGTTATGGGAAGGAGTAAAGAGAAAGGGAACAAGTAATTGTACTTCTAGACATTATTTGCAGCACACTCTCATGTATCTACTCTCCCTCTTTGTACCTTCTACCCCTCATCATCCCAAAGCTTTTAATTTTCTTTCTAATGGATTACTTTCCTCCCCGTGTATAATAATGCAATCTACTTTTGCTGCCCTCCGCTGTGTCTCTTTCCACTTGGCCTTTTTAGTGACTAATCCTGAGTATGTTATTCCAGCAAAGGATGAAACCTGCTTTTACACGGAATGGCAGAATGTTATCTGCATTACTGTCTTGTCTTTTTTTCATATTCTTCTCCTTGGGGTTTTGTTTGGTGTTGCAGTCCTCAGGAGCTGCTGAAAAATGGGAGTGATTTCTGAGGAAAGGAGAGAGACATTCTGGGGCATGGTGGGAAAGTGACACCTGGATCACCAGATGTCATGGGTCTTCAGGAGACACTTATGGTAAACTTCCAAGTGACTACAAAGACACTGGAGCTCATGGGTGATTTTTGTGTCAGGATGAAATGTTTGCAGAGCAAAGTCTGAGTCTGGCCAATTTATGCAAAAGATACAAAACTCCAAAAATATGCTGACAGTTTATGGATGTTATTAAACATAGGAAAGAATTAAATGTTCTCTACTTTGGAGATTAAACAGCTCTCTAGCCTGTAGAAATAAACTCTGAAAACATTTGTAATGAGAGGAGGGGATTGAAGTTTGCTGTTTTCTTTTATGAAGAAAAGCATATGTGTCTAAGAAGGACTGCATTGGACAGTGCCCATTGGGAATCGGCTCCATCCCTTCAGAATGTCTGCCTAGCTTGGCCTCCCCCTAGCAGAGGTGGCATTTCATGGAGGGTTGCCAGCAAACTTGTAAAGTGGTACTGTTTTCATGGATACATCTTTCAGTTTATCAGGTGAACAACCACATAGATCTCGTGGCATACGTGAGTCGGTGTTGCAGTTTGACAGCTCTGTGTCACTTCAGAAAGCCATGTGTTGATACAAACACCACAATGCTATCATGCAGCATTACATTACTGTATGACTCAAACACACTGACTATTCCATTTCAAAGCTTTTTTTCCCTAGGAGAAATCTCGATTGGATTTTCCTGTTTTCCTGTATGTCTTCTCTGCCATAATCTACAAATAAAACAGTGTCATTCTTCATTAATTCCCCCAATCCTTAGCAAAGCATATGATGAAATGTTTTGATGATGAATAAAGATGTATTTATGACCAGATCTTCTGCTGGTTCATGTCAAGACAGTTTGTATGGTATTTGTAGGGCTGTGCTGTTTTATATTGCTGGAATTGCTTTCGTTACTCAGACTATCCCAATCAAGGACCTTGTTTATGCTGTGAGCTACTCTGCTTTTCATTGTAGCATTTAGTAATAGTGTGTGATTCTCACCTTCTACAGTTTCTGAGATATATGAAAAATTAGAAAAAAAATACGTATAATGCCATGCCCTGGGGGGACTGGAGAAAAAAGGGAAAGGAGAGATGTGAGGAACTAAACTTATATAGTCTAGAAAAGAGAGAACTCGGAGGGATATGATCAAAGTGTAAAACACCTTCCAGGGAACAATACAAATTGCTCACGGAAGGTAATTATTTAATCTCTAAATGTAGTAGCACAAGCAGCAACATCTCGGATGAATGAAGGAAAAGTTTGAGTTAGTTTGAAAAGTTTTTCAGGAATGGGAATTAGGATGTTAATACCACAAATTGTGTATAGGGTCAGCATATTGTAACATGGTGGTGTTTGAGGTGTGTTGTCTGCTGCATGGTACTGCTGACAATCTTGAAGCCAGATGAATAAACTTTGGTTCCTAGACCAATTTTACATACTAAAGATAAAGGTGATATGACTGTCATTTTTGATACATTTTAAAACTTGCAGCTTAATAAAGAGTTCAAGTATCAATTGCTGGGCCTATCTATAGGAACGCTTTCTCTGAAACCTTGGTTCCAGTGGAGCTCCATCATTAGCCAGTAGGCAGCTGTAGAGCTGAGAAATGGCAAGATCGTTTGATTTCTAAAGACAAAAATTTATTTCTTCATGAAATCTGAAGGCAGAAAGATACTTTTCCATAATGCTAATTCTGTAGGAGAACTTCTTCCATGAACTTGCGATTTTTTAAGGCATATTTGTTTGATTACACTGAGCAAAAGGTTTGCAATTACAGCCATAGGAAAGCCAGTTGGAGAAGTTGATGTGTTGACCTTTAAAACACAAAGAACTTTGACATAATCCGAGCTTCCCCTTATCAAGGCAGTCAGTCTGTGCTCATTTCCGAACCATGTTTGATGTGTTATAAGCAGAACTGTTGGCCAAAACATCCATCAGACGCAGTTCAGAGAGTGATGTTTTACAGGAGCCAGGCAGGCGTTAGAGCATGACCTTGAAAGAGTAACACACCGGTCTGGGGAGACATGGGGTCACCTTCAGCAGAAATGCAGTGCTGTGAAACAAATCATAAATCAATAAACATGGCCAAGGTCTTGAAAACAGAAGTGAAAGGTGGTGTAAACATATCCCAGCGTGATCTCTGGGGGACCCAGAAGAGTGTTAGAGATTTCAGAAAGACTGGTGAGGTCACCTGGAAAGCAACCACAGAGTTTGGAGACTCCAGAAATGGATCTTGGCATTGGCTGTCTTCTAAATTGTTTGATTTTCCAGGATTCTGAAATAGAGAAGCCAGGAATAGTCCAAGGTGTGTAAATCTCTGGGAGCCCCAGAGATCTGTCTTAGTGCTATAGTTTCACATTTAGTGCTCTGTATATACTCCACAGCCATCTTAGAACTATCTTGACCAACCTCACAGGTCGCTTCACTTGTACCCCTCACCATCTGGCTGCTTGAACAAATTTCAGCCAAGTGAACGGGACAGTGGATTTTCAGCATAAGTATGTAAAGGTACTGCCTGCATGCATCCTCTTATCCTTGATGAACATAAGGTAGCTTGTTCCCACTCACTCTTGTAAAGGCAGAAAAAATGAAGACTTAAAATAAGCAGCTGTGCAGGAAGTGAGATAAGATGAATTTTGTGGGATAGGAGGCTGTTGGAAGCTTTACTTTGGGAATTCTGTCGACTTTATTCAGTAAAACAGGGCAAAATTCAGAGAGCACCTTGAAAATATTACACCTCAAGGCAGCCTGGAGGCAGTGAGTTTTCCAGTCAGTGAGGTGCTAGAAAGGCTATTTCCAGATAGAAATGAGTGAACTTTTTTTTTTTTCTTTTTACCTCCCATCTGGTCTTTCAGGAAGCATTGCTGAGTCCAGAGTATGGATTGCTTAATGCAGATCTTCATTTCCCCATGGCAAAGGAATACATTCACCCTCACTTCATGCTAAAAAACCCATTCATCTAAACTGTCCCTGGAGCTAGTATCCCTCTTCTAAACTCCCACATGGCTCCCACAACTTAGAAGCTGTAGCCTTTAAAACAAGTTGTTGATTTTTTTTCCCTCCCTTGACATGGTTTGGTTGAGAGGCAAGCCTCCACCCAGATCATTAGTGGCAAAATAAGTTAACAATAAATAAATAATGGATGTATACATATTAAAAGTAAAACTTGGAAGGTGCAGCTGGCTTCCAGAATTAGGGTGAAAAAAAAGCAGAGGGAACAATCCAGTCCATTAAAGCATCAAATTAATTCATGGCTTCGCTATATTTATTCATTCCAAGAGGTAGTCGGCAGAGGTGCTTGATATGTCTCTGAGTTCAAAAGCATGTAAGTTTTGCAAACAGCTCAGATCCTGCTTGTTTATAATAAGCTGGATTTCTGCTTGCTGCAATAGTTTGTGAGAGACCTGTAACCACTCTCTACAGCTCTTGCATCTGAAGTGAACAAGTCTTCTGATTGGAAACACATTTTTGTAGGGAAAAATGAATATGATGGAGCGAAAGAGAAAGTGAAAATCCACCTTCCCTGTTCCTTCTTCTACTTTCTTCTTTTCTTATGTCCTCTACTTTATGCCTTAGGCAAAGACACAGTACTTGAGAAGGGGCTTGCACACCATGAGATCTGCAATTAGGCCTTTTTCTTCCCAAAGTTACCAGACCTCTCTTGCTGTTCAACACACAACTGCTTTAGTGAGTTAGTGTTTCCAGAAGCCTCGTCACTAGAGACTCTGAACACTGTCCTGAGCAGCTCAGTGGGAATTGGGCTGCAAACTGAAGGATGGAGCTCATGACTTAATAGGCTTTTTCTTTGCAAAGCTTCAATGGTGCTACAATTAATTAAGCTTTCTTCTTCAGAGATCTCCAGGGGAAGAGTCTACTAGGCTAAGAGAAGCTTTCACTCATTCTCACCCTGTTTCTTCACATTCCTTCTTCCCAGCAGGACAATTTTTGTGTCCCCGGTTTGAACCTTCCTTGTTTGTGAAAGAGCCACTTAGTGATAACACTGTTAATTACAACACCTGCAGGGTTCACTGGAGTTTTAGGTTAAATGGTATCCAACTGTTGGAAAGCATTACATGTGGACAAATCAGTTTTTAAAATGAAGTCATGCCCAATTTTTTCCTCTTCTGCTAACTTTTCATTCTGGTTTGGCCTAAATGAAGCAGTCCCTTTCCCATCATGTTTTGCATTTAATTTCCTGATGAATCTTATAAGCTATGCACACTTCATGAAATATTGGGTTTTTAGACCTGTTGTCACCCTCTCTTTCACAACCCCAGTTCTCCGTGTCATCCTGCATGTTCTCATTCCAGCCTGACCTGGCCTTCAGCAGCAGAGTGGTAACCCCAGGCTAACCCTTCCCTTTATAAGTATCTTTAGAGGAAGGATAGAGAGGAGTCAGCTAAACAGAAAACCTCAACTGACAAAAGAGAGGGCGACTGCCTTTTCTGGCCTCTTGAGCTTAATCATGATGGCTTAATCTTGAAGGGTTATCAACAGAGTTGGGTGAAGGTTTTGAAGATAAAGAGTCATAGCATGGTGACCTGGCTGAGCTGTGAATTTATTTTCAAAAACTTAGATAAAAATATTACTTTTGATTAAAATCAGGTTTTGTTTGAATAGAAGTGAGATTCCTTTTTTCTGGTTCCCTTTGCAATACAGCATGTGCCATAACAGCATCTGCAGCATCTTGAGCAATCCGCAGAGGGTATGGATGCTGATGGTGTCTAAACATTTCTGGAGGAGGTGCCAGTTGGCAAAGTGACTGCCCCCTTCTTTCAGGTACTAACTGCTTTGGGAAAGTCCCAGGCAGTTTTTCACCATTGTTAAAATAAGACCAAAAGCACCTGTAGTGGACAGGTAAGCAAGAGTAAAAGGTAAGAGGAGACAATATTAGAAACACAGAAATTAAAGGTGGAAGAAATTACGTTGAGTTTGGTTTGAGTGTGATATAATGCATCACTGACACTCAGGCCGTGAGCTTTTCTAATGTGTGGTGTTAACCATTGAGAACTGAGGAATTAAAAGTAAGAAAAATGCGCCTATACCGTTTTACTGTCTAGAGAAGGTTTTTCTATTTCTAAGGTCAGTCATAGAATCACATGGATGCTCTTTTTCCAGTTTTTCCATTACTCCTACAGTCCCTTTTGTTGGCAAGTCATTCAAGCACGGTCTGGAAATGAGGAATGTTGCCATCTCTATGATTAATGGTTTCCTCCATTGAATTGCAATTACAGGTTTTAATCAGTTCATTATTCCACATAGTTTTTTGGGTCTTGACAGTTTTGCTGTGGAAACTAATTGAATTGGCTTCACCTCAAGGCTCTCCCACAAAAAGATCTTATCTTGCCTTTGGGGATTGCGGGGGCTAATTGGCCAACTCAGGTTTAATTTCCTCTTTTCCGACTCAAAAAAAAAAAATAAGAAAAAAGGGTGGGGATTTACTTATTTCCTAATCCTTGCTAGCCAAAGATTCCCATTTTCTATTTCCCTTTCCAAACTCTATTTCCTTTGCACTGCTAAAAGTTCAACTTTAGATAACAGTTGGGATCTCAATGTTTTACTCAAAATTGTTAATATATTTTTTTCTTCTTCAAAGA
Source organism: Scolopax mira (assembly GCA_004320125.1). Classification (NCBI taxonomy): domain Eukaryota; kingdom Metazoa; phylum Chordata; class Aves; order Charadriiformes; family Scolopacidae; genus Scolopax; species Scolopax mira. The sequence continues at coordinate 201,879 of BJBW01001864.1, forward strand.
GTGATTAGTCCTCAGAAACTGCAAGTGTTTCTACACTGACTACTTTTTCACTTCAGCTGGTCTAGTGGGTCCTGTTTATAAGGAGAGGTTCTGTGATCAGCAAACTTCGTTTGCAGCTTCTGTTATAAGTCATCCTTCAATTTTGTTTTTCTATGTGCCTTATCACTTGAATTCAGAGGTGAACAGGCAGTAAATTTCCCAAAGAAGTGCACTCTTAGAAAAGAATTCAAATCAGCGGATACTTAGTACTCTGTACAGCTGCCAAAATGCTTACAATCATACAACACAGATGTGATCCAAAAGAAATCTCGCATCAACTGGAGTCAGGGTGAGTTGTTAACGCAGTGTGACAAGATGTGTAATCAGTAGCAGCAACAGCCCTCCCAGGTAGAACCAACTTGCTAAGCTTTCAGTCTCATGGAAGTGCTGCCATTCACTTTTTTCTTCTCTCCGTTATTTTACAGTAGGTGTTTTGGTCATATGCTTTTTCAGAAGCGTACTCTGAGGGTCCATTCCTCTTGCTGTATTTGTTTGGGAGACTTGTCTTATTGGGATCTATCTTGTTCACATTGTGAGCTTTAACTGAAAAGGGTGAGTTACAGAACAGCCATGATAGAGGACCAAAAAAGGTAAAAGAGAAAAAAGCAGCTCCTAGTGATGACAATCACATATCAAGTAGGATTTTCAGAGCCCTGAACCTTGGGCATTTGAACTCATGAAAAGAGTTTGTTTCTCACTAATCTATGGTTGTACTTGGGGCGTGTATGCATTTTAAAGTTCAGTATCCAAACTGGAAGTTGGAGCTAATTCTTTTCCCTATATGCAGTGCTGGATTCCTCTCTGGCAGGGCTTTCATGTTTCTTCTTTGTCTGAAGGGAGAATAACTCAGTCCCTGTCTGGGATGCTTTGGAAGGGGGTAAAGTCAGATCATGGAAAGTTGAACATGTTTTCCTACCAGTTAGGTTTGTAGATCGAGACTTTTAAAGAAGCAAATGTATTAGGGAATCAAAGTCTATTATCTTAGAGTTTCTCATTTTTTAAAACATTTTTTCTTTAATGAATCGAAGTGTTTCTGAAAGTACTTTTTCATCACAGCAGGAGTCACCAGCCAATATAAGTATCAGAGAAGAGGGCACAGTGGCATCCTAAGTTCCATTTTCCATTGGTGCTTTGCTGTAATTAGAAGACTTTCTGCCTTGATGGAAAAGCCATAGGCTACAAGGCCAACACAGAAATGGGGCAGAACCATACATTCCACCTCAGATCCAGGTGCCTTTTATTAAATGATAAAACCATAAGTTTCCATTTCACAGCAAGAGTTTAAGGTTTCAGTCAGAAGTGAAAAGGTGCATCATACCGGAAAGCTGATTAAAAATATATGCTGCATATTAACAGAGCACAAATGGAATAATTTTTTTCTTAATTCCTTCAATTCTTAAGGTACATCAAAGGTCCTTGCTTTTAAATGATGAAAGAACATCCCATCCTTTTAGGCAAGGTGATTAGTGGTGTTAATATCAATAATATCAATTAGTATCAGATCCTTTTGGTATCATTAACAGGGAATAACGTTCATCTGGCAACTCACAGCACAGTATCCAGAAGGGAGCTTATTAAAACATGACTCCCTTCCCCTTCCTCTGCAACCCTTTGACTTAATTACCTCATTAATAACAATGCGAGATCCAAGAAGTGACTTCCTCCTGGCTGCTTCCAAGATGTGTGGTGGAATTACAGACACCAGCAAGATTGAGAGATATTTCTGTGCTCTGACCTCACATGGGAAGGGGGGATGTAGACCCGGAGAGCCACAGGGACAGAGCAGAGTCTGGGAAGTGCAGCGTGGCTTGTGATTGCGACCACATCCGACCGCGCGTCGCAAGCAGAGTGCTTTGTGAGCTTAAGAGAAACAAACAGTAACGGTCCCCCTAATGTGCAAAAATAAAGATCTGTTGTTTAAAGAGCACGCAACTGTATCTACCACCTCCTGATGCTTTTGACAGGAATCACAGAAGGAGCAGATTGGATCAGCAAAACTTCATTCAGCCCTGACAGTTTGATTGCACTGCCGTGGAGGATATGACAGATGTTGGAACAGCACGAGCAACTTAAACAAAATGCATCAAGCACAAAGCTGGGGCTCAACCCTTCCTCCACTTAAAATGATTTGTAATCTCCGAGGGGTCAGAATGTAGGGGTGATGGTTTTACATGTAAGGGGAGGAAAGAGGGAGAAAAGGAAGATTGAGACAAGTGGGAAAAAATTGCCTCCAAATGGTGAAGTGCCCAGCAACGTCAGACAAGTGTGTGGAACTGGAAACATGCTGTTTGCCTTTCGTTAAATTATTCCTAAATGAATCATAGCCAGAGCATGGGAGGCTTTGGAGATTCATCGAGCAAGCAGAGAACAGATAAACAGGCTTTACAGCCTGTGCATATGTAAAAATAAGGAGAAGCAAAATATTCAAAGGAGACAAGGGGTTGATGTTTGTCAGCTCATTCCTTCCTCAGATATTTACCTACCTGTGGCACCGTTTTCAAATTTGCTGAGCACTCCTCTCTCTTGCCGATTTTACGTACTGTGCTCAGCATTTCTGAGAAGGGAGACAAATTGGAAGGGAAGTATTCAAGTCACGTCCCAGAGGATCTGATGTACAGGGTAGGCATGCTTAGGCTGATGCTTAGGTGACAACGTTTCAGAACCAGTGCCTCACTTGCCACTGCCAGATGATTAATTCAGCCTGTACATCCAGCGAGTTCTTGCAAACAGCATCAGACTCTTTTCTACATTAAGAGTGAGATACTGATTTGCCTCCTATGCTTCATGGAAATCTCTTCTACTCTTTATTCCAGGTACACATGCTCACCGTTTGTTGTTTATCATTACAGCAATATTTTTTTTAATGTGGATAAAATGTAATCAGAAGCTCATAATGTAAAGTAGGTGGTAGTTCCAGATAGATAAAAGGAGTATATGCCCTGTGAACATGTTAACTTCTTCCACAGTACTATGAATGCAACGCCATCCTTACCCAGCACAGCTCTTCCTATTTGGACATGGCCACAAAATGACCAAGTAGGGCAAGAGAGTCTTTGTCAATTAGCTGGCTACACTTACGTAAAGAGAAATTTAAACTAGATTTAGCATGGGAAGGGCTGAAATTTTATGCAACAGAGAAGAGACAAGGTATTAGGAACCAATAAAGCTGCTACAGTCTTAATTTTTAAAAGACTATGTTTTCCCAAACTTTGTACACCCCCACATTCTAAGGGGCTTTCTTTTCTACTAGTAGTTGAAAAGGTTGCCTAATCCACAGCCCTTTCTTTTCTCAGATCCCTCCTGTGGATATATTTTTTGTGGATGATTCCAAGACGGGAATCAAACTAAGGAAGAGGATTTTTGTAATATCATATGCTCCTGATATGTTTTTCTGTACTTTCAAGTGCATCCCAAGCAGGTGGCAGCTTTCTGCTTTCATTTATTCACAAAATGAACTCAAAACTCCAGCCCACGCCTTCCACTTAAACTATGTTGATCCCAGGTCTCCTCCTCAAGGACTGCTCAACCTGGACTCTGGATTGTCTCCTTTTATCAACAACAAATATCCTGCAAGACTGAGCCAGCAAACCACACATCATGTTTCTTAGCAAGACCGTCATCTGCTAACAGGCTGAGATTTTCAGGATAACACTGAATTGTCACTTAATATATTACCATACTGCTTTTATATTCCAGCCCACTCCTATGTAAGCTCTTAGGGGGTAGGATTGCTCTCACTTTGCATCATGTGTAATGTAAAACACATTCATTGTCTTTGCAGAGAAAAGCAAGCAAACACTTAAGCAAAACACAAGCTTTTCTGCTTATCTTTTGCATGCTCTAGACCTTCTGTAGTTGAATTACATATATCCTAAATTCAGGGTACAGCATATTCAGACAGCCCTGGAGCTGAACTTTACAGGAATATGTAGATTTAATAGTTTAGGATCATCTCTTTCTACATTGACCATTTTAATACCCTTCATCTATCTCTGCTCGAACATCTACTGGTGTGTCCCTTCTCAGCAGCATGATACTTTGCAAAATATAGCCCTTTTATGTGAAACGTGGGTGTCTAACCAGAGCTGATTATGTACTCTCTTCTGTAATTCATGAAGATGTGAAAGCACTGCCAAAAGATGATTGATTAACTTTGTTTACCTGTGTAACAATGTATCTATTATCCCTCTCCATTGATTTGAAGGATAGCCACAAAATTTAGTTTAGGCTAGAAGCCTAATTCTAGGTGGCTAAACTACCTGAGACTAATTCTATTCTTTCTTACAGTGGTTTAGTACTCCATTTTGTACGTGTCTCCTGGGATGACACGCCACAGTAGTTAGCAAATTGAAGGCCAAGAACTGGAGATAGTGATTGGGGAAAAAAAAAAAAAAAAAAAAAAAAGAGAGAGAGAGCTCAGCTAATTTTTCATAACTTAGAAGAAACTAATTTTGATGCGAATCTGGAGTCTGAGAAAGGTGTTTGGGGCTTCTTTTTTTTTTCCAACCCAAAAGATTTTGCCCATCCCTAGAAATTTCATGTAAATTAGAAATACTGAAAGTTTTCTGCTGTGGCTGCTTCCTTGGCTAGATATGACTGGAGTAACAAGCAGCATAACAAGTACATGGTGACATATGGAAACAGCAGTACACAAATATACTCTGTGCAAGAGAATCCAAATCACAGTCTTGGGTGTTCATTGGCTCAGCTAGGTTTGGCAAGCAGAATAGGGATTTATAAAAATAAGGTTGTGCCTTTCAGTGCCTTTCTGCTGATTTTATGCTAAAAGAAACCTGAGGATCAGAGCAATGAGACACGCAAGGCTAAAGTCTCTGAAATCCCTGCAGGCCTTATTATGTGTATAAGGAGACAGACAGCACGTATTTCAGGGCTGGGGAAGCTATTGCACTTGATTTAAGGGTAATTAAAGTATGTGAGTGACAGCAGAGATGACATGTGATGCGTCAGACACCTTTTCTCCATTTCACTTCTTGCTTGGCAAACTCATCTGCATGCTGAATGAGGGATAATGTCTCACAGCCTTCTGCCTCGTAGGCTTTCTGTTCTACTTTCCCCATTCCTCCTCACAGCTCTCCTTTACTCTAGGATTTCAGAGAGAATATCTGGGTTTTGTTAGTAACCAGCAAATTCCTTATTCCTTCCATAGTTAAGTCAACAACAAAACATTTACTCCTACCAATAGTCTTTGGTCATCCTCTAGAGTGTAAAAATTACTAGTCTAGTGGGCCATCGAGAAGAAAATAGCCCCTGAACTGAAATATTTTTGTTAGCTGCTGTCTACCACTCTAGTGCAAATGTAGCAGAAGGGAAGGTATGCTGTACTCAATTGATATTATTAATTTGCCCATAGCTCGGTTTAATTCCAATTAGTCAACCAAATGTGGGAGTGAGGATTCATTTTGAATATTGAATTCTGGAAGTGAATGAGCCTGCACTTGTGCCTGAGGTACTTGCAGTGCACAGCCTGGGTCTGATGGGAACAAACAGGCATGGGAAGACACAGAAAGGGCTTCTCTTGCACTAACACAAACAGTTCCATCCATGCTGCTGGCCACTGAGTCCCAAGTGTTCAGAAGACTCTTGGCTAAGCTCCATTTCTAGAAGATCTGTCATGAGTATCTTTTAAGGGAATTGAAGGCCATCCATAATTGCAAATAGATGTATTTACATTAAAGTAGAAAGACAGAGAATGCACACGGAGTTGATAATTGTTCACATTATTCCATCTGCCTAATCACAGAACAAAAATTACCAGAGACCTGAGTTCACTGCAAGTGAAAACAAAAAGCCTAAGGCACTCACAGAGCCATTAAAGAGAAGGAAAGGTTTGGGTTTTGACCTGTGATGGTCATTTGCCTCCTTTGACTTTACCTCTAAGTTGAAATGAATCAAACTAAAATTAATCATGGACTCAATGGTATGTCTCTGTGGGCAGCAGGTTGCTAAAGGGAAGGAGGGTAGTAGTTTCATATACCTTAAAAAGGCAGAATATCTTTTGCAGGCTCATGATTAAAAAATATGTGAGCCACAGAGGTAGGGACAGGAACTTTGGGTGATGACAACCTTTGAGGGTTTTCATCCTGTGAGTGATGACAGCATTTGGGGGTTTTCAACCCTTTGATTTCAAAAGGGGTGATTCCAGTTGTGGAAAGGATACCATTTAGGTCAGAGTGTTTATGAGTGAACGATGTTACTGAACTAACCAATAAATAAACAGTAATTCTGGAGTAGGAGTCTGTAAGGAAACGTCCAATCCTTCCTCTGATAAATGTCATTCCAGTAGTATCACTTTTGTCTCTTATTTCTGGAAGTAGTACTGAGGTTTTTAGGTTAAAGAAAGGTTTGGAAGGAAATTGAGAGTCACAGAGTTGGGATCTATATTTTTTGACATGACAGATCACACCAGATGAGGCTGAGCATTGACACATCATAAAATCAAGCTTAAGATGCCTGTTCTGTTCTTTGCACTAATCCCTGGCATAAGGACCTTCCTGAAACCAGTTATTCAGGGAGGAAATAGAAAATGTCTGAAGAAGGATGAAGGACAGGGAGGGAGGGAATGAATACAGCTTATAACTCAGCAGCCTAGGTGAAATTGCCACTAGCCAAATAGATTTGTTTAAATACTTTTGGATAATAAGGATTTTTTTATTTTAATGTTATACTGTGCCCGTATGCACCTCTGGGCACATGTACACATATGGATTCTCTCCTTTGCTGTGTATCTTTTGAAGCATCATGTCTAGCATGTTGCCAGTTGCATCAGGTGCCCTTATTCTCCTGGCAGTGATTTCCTGTGATAAAGGCTTCATGGCTCACCTCCCTTGAGTAAACAGCAGTGTTGCAGGGGTCTGGTCTGAGGTATTTAACAGAGGGCTCAATACTTCTGGTTGAAGGAGGGGTGCTCATATGATGCTGTAATGACTAGCTGTCAGGGAGATTCATGGTGTCCTTTCAGCAGCTGAACACAAACAGATGAGGGTGACGGTGGTATTTCTCCAGTCCCTTAATTAGAGCTATGTGATAGCAGAGGCACAAACGGAGATGTTTTCCATCATCTCTGGTGAGGAGGGAGGTAGGGTGAGAAGCTGGTTTGCTTTTGTTAGCCCCAGGCATCCTTTGCACTGTGATACATGTTCAGCTGCTCATTTTTATCACTCTCCCTTTAGCTATTTATTTCTTCTTTTGTTTCTCCCTGCATTCCTTTCCCTTCCTTACCACCTTCAGATTCCTAAAAGGAACTAGTTTTTATTTTAAATAGCTGGAACCTCCTGTTTCTCCATAACAGACTTCCCTAAACCAATTGTTCAGAACTGCAGTAAACTTTAAAGACCGCCTGTAGGGAGGGTTGTTATGTACAGGTAGCTCAGTGCTGCAAATAAAGACACAGGTAGAGTTAGTAAATACTCCTAAAAAGCTCAAAAATTGTATTGCCAGCTCTGGACTCTCACCTGTAGGTACTGTGTAGGTAAGTGAGCTCCTTTGCTCCATATCATGTTCAGCAATGCACAAGCACAAACGTGATGCAGTGAACAGACATCTGGGACTTTAGAAAATACACTTGTATCAAAGGTGCTCTACTGAAGGCAAGAAGGCTAGTTTTATTTCTAGCCCAAATGTGAAGAAATTTCAAAAAGGGAGAAATAGATACCTTTTCAAGTTCTTGTGAGAGGAAAAGAGACACCCACTTCATTCATATCTCTGCCCCTCACAGTCTTTTCCTCAGATCTAGTTTATGACAGCATCAGCTTCATCTCTCTTCCTACACAGCTTGGAAGCAGAAACTCCTTTTAGCTGATTGCACTGTGGAGCATGGGGGGAATCTCAAACCTTGCCCCCCACAACATCTTCCCTAGGAAGTCCAAGGAAATGTAAAGTCCCTTGTGGTAGATTCAGAGGTTTTTGGCAGGTAGACAGCAACAACAGGAGGTGGAAACAGACAGCTGTGCAGGGGAGGAAATGGTGATATAAATACATGTTTAATTGCAGTTTAATTACAATTACTTACTAGGCAAAGTTTATTTAAATGCAGTATAATTAGAGTGAGACCTTGATTTAATCACAGTCTTATCAGATACAGTTACTACTATATTCCTTTGCTTCCTCCTCCTCTTACATTCCCTCTCCTGAATTTGCCCAGGGAAATTAAAAGCCAAAGCTTGAAGTAAACAGGAAGTATCCATCTTGGAAAGCTTTTAGTTTCCTGAAAATTCAATTGCTAGGTGGCTACCAGCCCAGAATTTTCTCCCTAGAAACTGTGAAACCCCCACTCTATCCTGGCAAGCCGTTATTCTTCCTTAGCAGCTAATGATAATGGATCCTCATTAGCTGGGAATGACTTATCATGAATATAATTCATCACTGATGGCAGACCTCATAACCCATCTGCTCACAATGAGTAAATTATATAGCCCAGTCAGACAAGATGGATTGTTCTTTCTGATCTACCTTTGGAGCGTCTCCACATCCTGTTCCAATCAGTACATACTTTGTCTTCACTCCATGATCTAGGTGAACATGAGGAGAGACATTTGGGCAAAACCTCTTGAACAGCTGACCCCTGATCTCATCGTTCACAATTTTCCTTCTTCCACTGCTGCTTCTTCCTGTGCTCCTTGCCATGAGTCTAGGCATGGCAGTAGCTTAATGATTTAGGAGACAAGCACTAACATCAGACATCCTCCTGTGCACCTATCGATATGTTCATGGCTTACTCCTGCAGGAAAACTTTCCCCACTCTAATTATCACAGCACTTGTCATGGATATTGCATGTTTAAAACTCTATTAGAACAGGAAAGGAGAAGGATAGGTTGTTCTTTTCCCTTCCTACCTGAGGGCTGCATTGCCTCTTCTCACCTTCTTCCCTAAGGGTTAGGGAAGCCTTAGGTTATTCCTATACTTCACCATGAAGAAACTGAGACACAGACTAGTCCTAGCTGGTAGTCTGCATAGACACAGTAGACTGTGATGGGATGGGAAATATGCACAGCAATTTGCCAAAAATACATGGCAAACTGGTGGTTTGGCTGGGATAGGAGTCTCTAAAAGAACAGGGATTCATGTATTCTTTTTTGGTTTGCTACTGGAGTCTCTTCATATTGCCTGTACATTGCTTTGAATTGAATCAAAATTGAATATTTCCACTTGCCTCTGTGAAATCATGTATCTGCTACTGATATTATCTCAAACACTTTGTAAAGAAATCTTAAATTCTGAGGTGTGTCAGGTGTTTTGGTGCAGAGGAGTGGTGTCCGGTACACCACAGTGCCAGCCCTTGGCAGAATTTAAAACTTAAACCACTGCCTCAGCTGACAGCTACTTCTGAGCCATTTAAGGGGGTCTCCTGTCTGCGCTTGGACGATTCTGGAGAAAGTCTGCAGAGGTTCTTTACTTTCAGGGTGAAACCTGGTTCCCCTCTGAAGTTCAAAAGCTGTTGGCAAGTTTGCAAACTTCAATGGAAATATCATTTGCTCCTTCCTTGTCAATACCAGTTATTTCACGTTGCCTTACTTTGCATCTGTCTCAGTCTTTTTTCCCAGCAGCTCTAAACAAGGAAAAGAGATAATGCTATCCATAAAACTGTAAAGCTATTTATTAATTAATGCATATTTTATTCTGCCATTGAACCATACTGGCCCTGCCTGAAGGAAAATTATGAACTGCTGGGATCTTTGCTCAGAGAACCAAAAGACATAAAAGAATTCCCCTCCCTACTTTTCTGTCATAATTGTCTTTTCTTTCCTTCCCTCCCTCCTTTCCTCCCTCCCTCCTTTCCTTCCTTCCTTCCTTCCTCCCTTCCTCCCTTCCTTCCTTTTCTCCTCCTCTCTTTTCTTTCAGATGCTCCTGCCATTTTAACAGGCATTTTAACATTTTAACATTTCTAGGTGACCTTTTGTACTGTTCTTGTCACAATTCATGTGGATGAGAAAAAAGTAGGAAGAAAAAATATCAAGAAGAGGTTTTAGTTTTTACTGTCCTTCTCTCCTGGCCTTGAAAGCATGTCCCTCTCCGTCTCTTTCAGACTAGTGCTTTTGGTGGGGAGAACGTCTCTCTTCCCATCATAGACTTTCTGGGGACTGAGGGTCATCGAGTCCTTCATACCCCTCTGAAGTGGGTAAATAGGCTGTGAAACCGATTTAACCTCTTGTGCTGGACCTCGCATTGCAGGTCACAATGAATCACATAGAGTCAAATGGATTTTTTCCCCCTCCTTTAATATTTATTTGGTAGTGAATTTTTAATAGGGAGGGACTTTCACTTGTTATCCTGAGAATGCCAAGTGGGCAAGAGAAGGGAAGGGGCAGACAGAGGAACAGGTGCAAAGCAGTTGGGGGAGGGAAGAGAGGAAAGATGAGAGAAGGAGAAAAAGGGAGTGGGAGAGGGAAAGGGAGAGGAGAACAGGGAGGCAGTAGTCACTGCAGCATCTTTGTCTGAAGATGAGTTTCTCAGATAACAGCAGCTCCCTGCCCTCACAGCAGTGAACAGTTCACACACACCAGGGAAGTAAGTAATCCTGGGAAAGAGTCTTTGACCCAAAAGTACTTGTCCCCTTCCAGAGTTCATTTTTCACATCTAGCCTTTCCGTCAAAACAAATAAATTAATCGGTGAGTTGTGAGCCCAATTTGGCCAAAAAAAAAAGGAAGCTATGGTTGTGGTCCAAAATCCATAATTACATTCTGGTGCTGTGTGTGACTGAGAGAAAGGGATAGAGAGTCACTATGGAGAGACAGATACCATTGCCTAGATAAAGAGATGGCGTGGAGAGATACAGCAAGTGCTTCAGATAGATGACAAGCATTAGATTGAGTAGATATATAGTTAAAATTAAAGAGATGGATACTATGAGTACACATAGGAAGATACTTTGGACAGACATACTGTGAATGGGTATTGCAGGAAGAGGGATATTGATACATAGACAGACACTGTCTGCGAAAAATGGTAAGGCAACAAGTAATACTGCAGCTAGGCACATAAAGATTGATTCTGTTGATAAATAAATTCTATAAATAAATACTACAGAAAGATATTTCAGTAGCCTGCCATCTATGAATATTTGACACATACATCTAAGAAACTGCAGAGCATCTCATCCAAAGAAACGTAACCAAGCAGCTACTAGATATGTTTGTGATCATACATACTGTTTAAACATTTAAGAGATGTTAGCAGCTGCAACAAAACCAGCAATTTATCACCTGATTCAAAGCTTGTTTCACCCTGATGGACACATCATTGATGGCCTGGCAAGAGCATGGCAGAAAACGCCAGGCCAGCAGGTAGACAATTAAGAGCTGAAGCAACATTGGATAAATAAATGGGAAAATATAGTATTTGGCTTTCAGAATTGGAAATAGTCCACAATTCGGGTATGAACTTCTGCTCTTGTATCCATGCTTACCACGGGATGACAAATTTCAAAATAATTTCTAACACTAAGTTATACTGGTCCAAGGTTACTGTGCTAACCCCACAGGTTCCTATAGGGAGCTCCATTCCCAGCTCACCTCAGCCACCTCGTAGACCTCAGAGAGCTACTGTGTGTCCTGGCAGCAATGCAGGACATCCTGTTCTCCTGGAATAGGCCTTGGGCAAGAGTTGTCATCTGCATGGACACCTGTTCCTGCTGAGACTCAGGCTTACTCCTATGCCTGGCAGGTGCTGCCCAGATTGAGAACCTTTTCATGGAGGAAGATCCTGTTGTGGATCTGTGGTCAGTCATGAGGACTGGGGGTGCTTGAGGGTGAACATACTTTGGTATTACACATCTTTCGGCCCTCACTTTCCTGTCTCACCTCCAACCTCTCCAGAGCCTTACAGAGGGCCAATTTCCTTGCTGTGATCTGGTCTGAGGTTTCAGTATTCCCACTGAATGGACTACTGTTTTGTTCACCTCTGCAACCACCTCTCTACCCTCTGCCTTGGCAGGATCTCTCCTTTTGTTGACTGCTCAGCCCCATGTCAGAGGTGCTCATTAAGGCACTATAGCTCTCTATTTAGCATGTGTTACCACAGTTCCCTTGAAGCAGATGAGTCCCTTCTCAGGGTGCTGGTAGGCATCCCCCAGGCTACCGCTACCACTGCTTGTTCTGCGTGGTTCATCTGTGCTCCAAACCCTGCAAGAATTTATGATGCTCCTCATAGTCAATCTGTTGTATGCCAGGGTTGGTTTGCTCGGTTCATTTTCTCTGTGACCTGAACATGCCCACTGTGCGGGTCAACAGCAGTGGAAAGAAAACCACATTAACCTCAGCTCTTCTTCCACAGCACCTTCTCTCCACTACAATTAATGCTTTAAAGCAGTCATAGAATCATAGAATGGTTTGGATTGGAAAGGACCTTAAAGATCGAGTTCCAACCCCCTTGACATGGGCACCTCCCACTAGAGCAGGTTGCTCAAAGCCTCATCCAGCCTGGCCTTGAACACCTCCAGGGATGGGGCATCGACGACTTCCCTGGGCAACCTGTTCCAGGGCCTCACCACCCTCACAGGAAAGAATTTCTTTCTGGTATCTAATCTAAATCTCCCCTCTTCCAATTTAAAACCATTGCCCCTTGTCCTGTCACTACATTTCCTGACAGAGTCCCTCTCTGGCTCTCCTACAGGCTCCCTTCAGATATTGAAAGGCCTTTATGAGGTCTCCCCAGAGCCTTCTCTTCTCCAGGCTGAACCCCCCCAGCTCTCCCGGTCTGTCCTCATAGGGGAGGTGCTGCATCCCTCTGATCATCTTCATGGCCTTCCACTGGACCTGTTCCAATAGGTCCCTGTCCTTCCTGTGTTGAGGACTCCAGAGCTGGACACAGTACTCCAGATGGGGTCTCACGAGTGCAGAGTAGAGGGGCAGGATCACCTCCCGTGACCTGCTGGCCACCTTTCTCTTGATGCAGCCCAGGATGTGGTTGGATTTCTGGGCTGCCAGTGCACACTGCCAGCTCATCTTAAGTTTCTCATCCACCAACACCCCCAAGTCCTTCTCAGGGCTGCTTTCTAGCCATTCTCTGCCCAACCTTTTATTTGTGCCTGGGATTACCATGTCCCAGGACCCTGCACTTGGCTTGGTTAAACTTCATGTTATTTGCACGAGCCCACATCTCCAGCCTGTCCAGGTCCCTCTGGATGGCATCCCTTCCCTCCAGTGTGTTGACCGCACCACCGAGTTTGGCGTCATCAGAAAACTTGCTGAGGGTGCTCCCACTGTCCACGTCTCCAACAAAGATGCGTCCTTACTACAAAGTGTTTGATTTCAATTCTTGCTATCACAGACGTTATATTAGATACCTATTTTATATATCATTTGATCTAATGCACACTAGTAAAATCTCACAGAAGGACCTCCACAGACTGTCTTTTAGCTTGCTATGGATGCTGCCTTTAGGGCCCAAAAGCTAGTTGATGGGGAGCAGAGGAGATTATATATGTTTTTAATGACTTCAAACACCAAATTAGATTTAAAATTAGCATTGAACTCTACCATCCATTTCCAGTAATGATGTTTAATGTTATTGTGAGAGAATCAAGTGATTTTCATGGTAAGTTCAATTGAGTCTTATTCAGGAAGTTGTCCAAGGGCTGAGACACACTGGGAAAGTGATTAAAACCCTGTCAGGTTAAGTGAGAATAGTATTTTTGGTTTTCCCCTCTCCCCTTCATTTCAATCTTTCCTGGCTGCCAATTTCTATCTCCAAGGATATATCTTGTAATAATAATTGCTTGTTATCAGTGGATATTTTCCAGTACAGCAAAGATATCTAAATCCAAAGTCTTCAACAGAGGAAATTGATAGGTCTGAGTTTAAGGAGTGTTAGGTTAATCCATCTCAAAGGAAACCTTCCGTAAGTGAAATGTTAGGCATTTCCTGACTGTAGGGAGTAGTGTGGGGGAAGGTTATGCCAAGCTCTGAGGGGGCAGAATGCAGCAAGGGAATAGACAGTTCAGGAAATTTTCTTCTTCCTCGATTGTCTCCCTGCAGACTTCTCCTGCATTGGAAATGTCTAGAGCAGCATGAGAAGGTGGAAGGAAACATCTCTCTAAAGCTAACGCTGTACAGCATTCAGAGGAGGTGATTGGGAGCAGCAGATTTTGTGTCTTGGTGCCCAGTTTTTCTCCTCCATTATCACAGATCTTTGGACGTAAAATTTACCCATTTTGCTCAATGAATTCACTCTCAGCAGCTTAAGTTAATGTGATCCTAACAGTGTAAGTACATTTCATTTTGGGCTTTTTTTTTTTGCCTAAACTCATAGGAGGCAGTTACAGTAAATGCATGTGTGTCACAAAAAGATGACCAGCAGGATCTGTGCTGTTTTCCAATGAGACTGGGAGCTGGGAGCATGGCTGGAAAAGGTTGTCTAAGGGATACTCTGGACTGGTGTTTGCAGCCTCTTGCTCTGCCACTTCCCAAGCCCCATGCTTTCCCAGACCCTGCACGAGCAGGCACCACTCTTCCAGGAGCACCTGCAGCTTCCACCGTGCCTTGCCATAATGACCGTCCATGGACTAAGTGTGTAAGGCTGATGAGAAAAGTGCCACAGGCTCTCACTGCTGTTGTAATTATGATTGAATGATGTTCATTGCACAGCAACCCTTACTCACTAGTAAACCAGGAAATACTCTAAGACAGGGATCTAGGGCTTGCACCTTTGCCAAGTTTTGACATATTTCTGTCATATAAGGGCATATTTCTTCTGTCTTGCATTCCTTAAATTTGTTCCACTGACTGTTCACTGAATATGGAATTCTTCATTTCCTGCTCTAAAAAATGACAGTATTTAAAGCAATGTTGTTCCCTGCCTCAGAAACGGCTGCAAAATTAGTGGTGGCTGATGCTGTTCAGGACTTTGGCTGCTCAGCTGGGACATGCTGGTGCAGCTCCATGCACATCAGCAGAGCTTTTCCTGTGTAAATCATCAACCTGCTTCCCTTGCTCTCAGAAACTAGCATGGGGTGTTTCAGGCTGCAAAGCTTGTATGCAGAGTAAATGCATTGTTGTTTAAAAGTGATTCATATTGTTGGGAATTCCAGAAAGGTAAGCTGATTGGTGGGTAAGCAATGGAGTGTAATAGCCCTGAGAAAACTGCTGTGTAATAACAGCTTTGATTCCTTGCAGGATAAAACTGTATAATGCTGCCATCCTTCCTGTACCTTTCATGTGTACAGCACTTCATACACACTAAGTATATTACTTTGTCATCTGGACTGATATTTGGTCTGATACTCCCAGGCTTTGCTGGTCTGCTTGTGAGAAGTATGAAGTTTTCAAACAAAGTTTTAGGCTTAAGGTAACATCTAAATTATAGATTTCTGAAATCGCCTTGGCAGTGTTTCTTGATAAGCTGCTTTTTAAGGTAAGCTGATAACCCATCTTGCCTCGGAGATGCTTTTTTCCTCCTTGATACTGAATTGCCTGTATCATGCACTATTAAATCTGACACAGTTTATCTGCAGGTTGGTTGTGCAGAAAAGGGTAAAGTCCAGTATAAGCTTGGCAAGCTCAGTCTAAAGTCAGTGGCAGTCTGCCTTGGCTGTACCTGCTCTATCATCCTATTATCTTCATCATCCCCAGATCCTGGGTTCTTTAGCAGCATGTTATATATTTTTTTATTTTTACAGGGTTATGTATTACTGACATTAGAAATGTTATTGTGGGGGTACTTATATAAAGCTGGTCAGCAAAAAAGTCTGTAGAGAAAATGATGCCATCGTGATTTGATGGAGAAGAGGGAACAAGAAAAGAAATTCTATCACAGTGCCCATAAGTCAGGAACCCTATATGCATTCACAAATATAACCTTCCCAAATGCACCCCCTCTGTAAAGTGTGTATTTATATTCCAGCACTTGGATTTGTGCTCTTTGTACTGGCAAACATCATTTTGAGAGTTTTTTTAATGCCCTGGGGAACAATCTGTTGGCCAGAACAACTCAGGATCTGGTCTTTTCATGGTGTTTCAATTCCTGGAAGACAGAACCCACCATGAGAAGAGCAAATACCACTTTATTTTGGTGCTTCCTGAAGCAAAGAGACAAAATGAGGAGCTAGAAAATCATAAATACAAAGGCAAATGCTAGGAAAAACAAGATTTCCTGACTAATGAGGTTTTCAGGTCCAGTGGAAATGACATACACAAGGTTTTGTTTCCTGAGCTGGATGGACAGCTTATTCTGCAAGCAGGATAGCTGGTCAGCTTAAAATCAGAGTCTAGCCTGGGTACAGAAATTCTGGCAGCTGGCAACAGTTTCTTTCCCATTTGAATAATCTTCCCTTCACTTTTATGCCTTCAGTTGTTTTCAGTACTGCAAGAATTACGTTCCTCTTTGAAATATGACCTGGCAGCTAATCCTTGGTATTACTGAGCACAACTCTCTCCTCCTGATGTCAGCAGGAGTCCTACATCCTCATCATTCCTCCAGCTAAACTCTACATTCTTGCCTGCCAGAATGGTGAACACTCACTTCTTTCCCTAATGGATCTGGAAACTTGCTCTTTTCTTTTCTCAAGTCTTGCTTTGCTGAGAGGAGGTTTTGGACCAGACCCACCAAAGTTATTAAGCACCTATTTTCTTATTGCTTTCACTTGAGAGAAAAGCACTTACACTGAAGAGGCAATTAAATAGCTTTGCATCCTCATACAGAGCAGATAGATGGTGGACATACCTTAACTTTGCCATCATGGCGTAATCTTGCCATCCCAGTAGAGTGCTGGACCCTGCTGTGGCCATGTTATTGTGGAAGTGAGGAGAGAAAAGCAAGTTTGCTTGAAGTGGCTATGAGCCCACTGAGTGGAGAACCTGTACCTTCCAAAGCCGTGTGTTTTAACCTCATGATTCAATTTTCTCCTGATGTACAATCTGACATATCTCTTCAGTCACACAGTCTGCACACAAGAACCAACCTTTTATCATTTTTGGTTGTAAATCTGAGGGTGACGTTAAATGCTCAGGGTGGTTCTCTGTGAAGTGATTGTTTCACTGCTTGGCAAGCTGTGCTCTAATTTGCTCCATCCATCCATCCATCCATCCATCCAAATACATGTCTTATTTTAATTAAATGAATACTTTTTGTCAGTTTATGTTGCTACAGCTTTCACTCAGAATATACCTGCTTCTGTCATGTGTTAGTATTTTTTTAAGAATGTTAGTGGGAATTTATATATACATGTATAAATATAAAAGACATTCACATACAGTAAAAGTAAGAAAATGTAATTACAACTTTCAGGTAAAACACATAGAACATTTTGGCAGGCATTTGAAAATTGATTTTTATAAGATATTCAGGAAATACTCATGTTAACAGCAATTTAAAAAATTACTCCATGCTGGGAATTGATAGATGCTACAAGCTACAAATGGATTAGTTTGAAAACAGCATCTCACTGTTATACAGGTGAAACATTATTAAATATCTAAAACAGGAACACAGAAAAGTATTAGGAGATTCGTTGTGCAACAAACAGCAATGGCGACTTCTGTATGTGATTTACTATCTTCTTTTTGCAAGGTGGTTCCATCTCCTTAGATCACAGCAAATGGTTGTTGTTTTTCCTCTTTCCTCTGTTTACCGGGAGTCATATGTTCCCAGCTGGTAGGTCCTTCTGGCACGAAGGATCCCTTTAAACCCTGTTTGAGTTCTGAAGTAGGAGGATGAAGGTGGTGCTTCATGTTTATCTCTCAGTCCTCTCTGCCTAATGTTCTTCTTGTATGCTAAACTGCTAAAATTCATCCTTGCAGATCCTGACAGATAAATTTTAGGAGGCAGGGAGAGCATAATGAAATATTTGCTATTCTTCATGAAACATCTGGCAGGGCTTTGGCAAGATCAAGGAATTAGCAACAGTTGCACATATCTGCTGTAGCTGACATTTTTTGTTGTCCTTAATGGAGTCCAAAGCATATGCAAATTAGCCATGTAATGAGTGAGGTTAAGCAAGGTTTTGGAATTGGTTCCATATGGTGTTAAAAATGTAATTGATCGGAATGTTTTGAAATATATTGAACATGGGTGTTCAGATTTGTTTTATCTGAATCTCGTTATGTTTGAGAAAAGATTTAGGATGAGGGCAGAGGCTCAACTTTTAACCTGGGTCTATTTTAAGTTATCTATGATCACACACACCTCATTAGATGTTTCTGTTATAAAGCCCACTTCAATTTATTTTAAAGGTAAGACAGATTTCTTTGACCTTGTCTTCTCTGCCTTTTATTCTTATGGCTATACAAACACAGAGTCTCTCTCTCTTTTTCCTAATTATGATATTGACCAAACACTTTTACAGGAAGGGAGGGATGAGAGAACAGAAGATATGTATTAGTCTCAGAACTTTTTACCCTATAGGAAGTTTCTCAGATCATTTATGGTGAACAACCCTGGAATGATATATATAACTTTTTGGGGTGAGATTATGATTTTGCAGATTTGTGTTGGATTAGTTTCAGTAAATCTGTGATAACATAGGACTTTGTAGAGATGAAGTTACTTTGAGAGTTATATGTTGACTGATGACCATCAGCTGAACCTCATATGCTTCAATGCTTTGCCATCATACTGGCCTTAAATTGTTTTCAGTGTGCACCAGAAACTGTTTTCTGTGACCCTCAAGTTGAGATTTGCCTGAAGGCTTTCCTTAAAAACAGAATTCAGTGATAAACCTGCTGTTGAACCCTCATATGGTGTCATACCCTCTCCCCTCTCTGGACACTCCAGAACCAGAATCATTCTTTTTACCAGAGCTCAGTACTTTTAGTACTGGGTCATTGTTTACCCCGTTGAAGACATGTGATTATGAAAGAAAAAAGAGTTATGCAGAAGGGTTTCTGAACCAGTAGTTTAAGAAGTGAAGTACAAGAATGAGTCAGGTTGAATGTCCATATTTCCCTACTGAGAATCCAAGATCTTAACTTTTGCCACATAGTCTGGCATTTAGCTTCTAGTTTAAGCTCTCAAATAACTGATGACAATACTTTATGATTTATAAAACCATTTCTGCCTGACTGTTGACCATCCTAATATATCTGAAGTCCTACCCAGATGGTCTGTTTCACTTCAGGTGACAGGCTGCTTTGTGAATGCTCACCTGAAGACTAGAGTCAAAGATTGGTTTGTCCTAGTCAGCAGCCAGCTCTTTCCCTAAGGTTGCTTTCACTTGAATGCAATAGCATCAAGGTTCAGTGATCATTTATTGTCATCTCTCAGCTAGCTGTAGAAGTATGTCCTGAGACCTCCTATGTCTTGTAATGAAAGTTGTATTCTGAATACAGAGCAAACCATGTAATTGTGTAGATGTGTAGGTGTGTAAGTGTATGCGTACATAGATATATGTGTATCTATTATATACGTATCTGTATGGAAATGTAGATAAAGGCTGATGATCTACTTTGTGTGCTTGCACAGGTATATTTGTATATTTAAATATATATGCACACATATACATATCTATCATAGACAGATTCTCTGAAACATCGGTGTGGTTATCAGCTAAAAATAGATTTTCACCAAAAAAATATAGCAACCAAGATGTTGCTTTCTCCTCCAAGGGGTACAGGGGTAGAATCTGAGTTTTTGCACCAGTAATTAGTTCAGTCAGGTAGTTAGATGTCTGTCTTTCATCTGGAGTGCAAGCAAATTCTTGCATGCATAGGTATCTGACCCAAAAAATGCCCTGTACGTAAAATAGATATGTAATTAAAACACAGTCTAGACATGTCTTGGCCATCTTAAAACATCTTGCTTTCAAAATTCCAAATCCTTTAAGTCGCTCAGAGCTCAGAGAGAACTAGGGGATATATACATGTGGAACTTGGACTTTTGAAATTAAATATATAGAACCAATTACAAAACTTGGATGAAGTCAATGGAATTATTTGAAACAGCACCAAGGGAAACAAAAACCCAGGAGAACTTGCCTATCTTTACATTATTTATCCTCAGCAGTACAAATTTTCAGCATCTAAGCCAATATCTTTCCACATTCCTTCCCCCCCCCCTACAGTGCCAATGTCTCAATTACTGGAAGCACCCAAAAGCAATTACAAGGATTCCAATAATCTTCCTGTATTACTGTGGCTGGACTGTTAAGTATCATCAATAACATGATTATCATTTTGAGAAGAAATTGCTTGAGATAGAGACACTGTGAGAAAAGCT
The DNA here is from genome assembly GCA_004320125.1 of Scolopax mira. Classification (NCBI taxonomy): domain Eukaryota; kingdom Metazoa; phylum Chordata; class Aves; order Charadriiformes; family Scolopacidae; genus Scolopax; species Scolopax mira. Next base: position 222,083 of record BJBW01001864.1, read on the forward strand.
CCCAAACACTCTCAAAATCATATATTCAGCAACTCTTACATTATTCAGTGTCCTAATGAGTTCCGGTAGCCTTAATAAATACCTTCCATATAAGGAGACTTGACTGCTCATATTTCCACAGGAGTCTTAAGCAGTAGAAAGCCAAAATGTCATATATTTTGGGAGCATTTCTTTTGATTCATTAACTTGGAATAAAATCCAAGCCAATGACAGTGCTGCCTGGTGGATAGATATTATGCCATCTATTTTATGTCTCCCATCTTATATTTCCTGTGTTTATCTCACATTTTTAATGAATGTAACAAGATCACAATGGACCAGATTTTAAACCAGCTACTGTTAGTTGATTCATTGGAGCTGACCATAAATTTCTGTTCAGCATAAGACTGCAATATCTAGCCAAATGTTGCAAAACACACCAATGAGGTGTCTCATGGGTACTTGATGGATAAGAACCACTAACTGATTTCAACAGCAAACATGGGCTGGTCCAGAGCTTATTCTATGTGATATTGTTTCCTTAATAAGTTTTAATGCCATATGGATCTTAAAAAAACAAGACCAGGACTAGTCTTTCACAAGACACTCTAACCCAGGCTTAGTCTCCCAACAGTGCCTGAATATATCATATGTCTTCTTATATGGCTCTTCAACTCACTTAAAACTTGGGTTCCAGGCCTTGAGCTCTGGTGTCCAGGAATTTGGCCCAAATCTCAAGAACATAGTGCTGTGCGGATATAGACATCACGACTCAAGTTTTCTTCAGGGATGTCTCATGTTACCAAGGAGGTCACACAGAAGCCAGGTCTGCATGTCAGTTTTTAGATAAATGAACTGTTCCTGGTTTATGCAGAGCACTGATTGTGTTTGGTATGACTAAAATTTAGCAGGTTGCACAGATAGAGCCAAAGTTTGCCACACTTAAGGCCATGCTTAGCTTCACCTTTAACTAACTTCTCATTATAGGTAAGTGGAAACTTTATGTAGTGCAATGTTTTAGCCTTTCAGTGCTGATGGGGATGCAGCTCTTTTGTTCATGTCTGCCTTTCCAAGCAGCAGATTTAGAGGGTCTTCGGTGTTTCATCCAAGCCAGGCACTGCACTGGGTAGAAGAGTGCATCATCACAAACTAGAGTGAACATACAGGTTCACAAATCTCCCACAAGGTACACACAAGATGATGGTTTCATGTGCTGAATTGTAAATGTATGAAAGGAAAAAAAAAGAGATGATACTTAGGAACTGTTGAAGGGTGAAAGAAGGAAAACTAGTTATTTGGGGTCTGCACCAACTGTCATAGCTCCATTTAGTGGCTGACTTGTATCTGCTCCAGTCAGTGGGTTTTATTAATGCTTACAAGCCTGCAGCTACAAGAATGCTAAAGATGCACTGTTAGCCCTTCACTGATATATAGATTAGTTCTCCATTAGGAAGAAATTAATGTTTGTTCATAAGACTGAATCCACAGCCTTTGGCTTCTCACCAGCTTTTCAGTTGTGCAAGTCTAAAGACCAGCTCATGTGAATTTTATTGTTTAGCATTAGAAACATGACTGGATTTGACCTGAGATATCTGGAATCCAGGAACATCATGTAATGTCAAGCTAATACCCTTAAAATGGGAGGAAAATGCCTACTTGTCTTCTAAACAAACTTGTCTTTCACAGAAAGATCAAAGCTGTACCAATGAGACAATGTAATTGAATTAAATGCAGTTCTTCATATTCATACAAGGCTTTTCGATTTCCCAACCATGTACAATGAGAGGTTTGAACTCAGCATTTCCCCTGCCCTTACAGCAGTCATCAGCCATCTACTTGCCAATACAGAGAATGGAAACAGTCGTTCCTGAGAAGACTGAGAGAATTCCTGCTAGACAGATGCGAGTAAAATGCTGTCCAGGGCTAAATTGTTGCAAGCCTGAATGAACATTAGGGGACAGTATTGGCCAGGAGTCAGCCTGTTTCTTGCTCTTCATGCTTTCCCTTTATTTACAAGTTGTCTTCCCTTCTCTCTAAATGATAAAGCCCCACATGCTCCTTACTTATCTATCTGGTGCACCAGACATCCATTTTTAATCTGGCCAAATCAATTATAAATATTACAGCCTACAATTACCCTGGGAACTCCTGAAAAACTAATTAGTACAAGTCTTAGCAATGAATTACACCTTTCTCTTGGCTATTTGCAGCAGGGAGGAAAAAAACCAACCTCACAACCTACACTCAAAACAAGACCAAACATCTTTCAGCCATAGCAAACAGAATTTAAGGCAGCATTTAATTATGTTCATATTGTTCATGAAAAGATGGGCAATGGTGGGCTGAAAGCCAGGGTACCTAGCATTGCCTGGGGCTTAGCACGCACATTTTCTCAGGAGACGTTATAAGATGCCAAAGTCTTTTTCAAAGAGTCTTTGAAAAGGGAAATCTCATGGGAGCCTAAAAAGTTCATAGCATTATTGTTTAGTGTGTAGCAACAGAGGAGGAGAATGCAATAGCTCTTTAAGCTGCATCAGTATGTAGCTGATTCCCTCCCCTGGCAAGATTGGGGACTAAACAGAGGCTTGTCTGGCTCCTCTGAGGCAGGAGGAGAAGCCAGGCTGGTGTCTGGGGAACTCCTGGACTGCAGAAATCAAATTGGGAAGGCATTACAAGGTGTGCACCACACCTTGTACCAACTGAATCAAGACACAGGATAGACTAAAGCCCTTCTTTGTTGGCGTCTTGTTGCTGTAGTGTATTTCTTCCAGGTGTAATGGCCTGAAAGCATCATACTTGTTTCATTTATGTCCCAAATGACTACTTTATGAAGATGTTAATGTCAGGATTGTACTCTGGGATAACTGCAAATGTATCTGCCTAAAAATAATTTTAGATTCGTTACAAGACTTCAGAAGCAGTGTTCCTGCAAAATACTTTTGATAAAACATGGATTCCTCAAAAGCAAGACTCTGCAAGAACACACACCCTTTTAGATTCAGTGACATGTGTGAAATTTCAGCGTCCAAAAAAAAGGGCAAGACAATCCAAATTGAGTGCAGAGTGAGCAGCATATCTTTAAAAAGCTGCAGGACGCTTTACTTACCACCATGTATACAACTGTTCATACAATTGGTACAACCTTGTTGGAAAAGAATGAGTGATTTCCTTTCTGCACAGGGGATAACTGTAGTCAGGGAAGTTGCCAAGTTCTCCAATCCCTGAATGACTGAAGAAAAACCACACCCTTATTTCAGGGGAATGCTGTAATTGCTGAGAACTTGGCCTGCTTGGATAGACATAAATGTTTTTTCTGCTTTCTCACCAGAAAATGTCTGATATCTTAAAAAATTCAAGAAAGCCATTTCCTGCCTTATTCCTATCTATGAACTGTATCAGAGATGTGCTTGGCTCCTTGTGCACAGCCATATCCTGGCATTGGGTAGCTTCCAAAGGTTTGGGACATATCATAATAGAGAGAAGGTCTAGGGAAAGAGAAAATAGGGTTACAGACAGGGTGATTATGCAGCTACTGGGATGTTATTTTTCACTGCAGGGAGAAGATGAAGAGGTGTTTGCTTGTTTGTTGATTCATTCTTCACAGGGAATCATTGAAAATGTCCATGTCCAGTGGTAGTCTCCAGACTTAGCTTTTTCCTCCTTTTTGTGTGAGGCATTTAAACCACTCCACTCACTTTCTAGCTTCACTCTGGCAAGACTGCAGCAAATTTCACATGAGTGAGAGGAGCAATATGAAAAAAAAGTAAATGCTCCATTTCCTTCTCTAAAGCACTGCAACTGTGAGGCCTGTCAAGTGAAGGTCAAGCAGAAACACTGAACAATAGGCACAGATTCCCTAAAAGGGAGAGTTCTTTCCAGCAGACAAAGTAAAATGCATTCTATTTGGAGGCAGTCAGTAGAATATACAGAGAGGGAGTGACCCGACACACAAGCAAAATATGAGTAAAAAATACCAAGAAATTACTAAGGAGAGCTCTAGTTTTTCTCCATGCCCTGAAAGTGAATGCATGAGTGATGGAGAATTATGTGTGGAAGAGAAATCATCAGTCATCCCCATGTATAGCATGTACTTATAGTTTATCAACCACAACATAGACTGTTTTTCTTATGTGCAATTCACCAGACATCTGATTTGCAAGGTTTCTGTCCAGCTGTGACCTAATAGGTAGGCTGACTTAGAATAAGCAGTTTGCAGGAAGCACCTGATAGAACTGTTTTTCAGTCATACCAAAAAGCTCCAGTTATGATGACATGTAAGGAGGAACTGGGGTCCCATCTTCTTCTTTTTCTTCTCATGTTAATTCAGAAAAAAACCAGAATCATTCTACAGGGTACCAAAGCTTGCTTGCTTTCCAAAACCAAGCAAACAAACATACCCACATACAAAAGGAGAACTAATTAAGGTCAAGTCATATCTTAATAAATATGCAAATTAAAAATCAAAACAAAGAAATTCTATTTATCACATCATAAAGTTGCAAATTGCTGTTGTGGCTCCCATCAGTTGAAATAGATGAGGGCTACAAGGCTGTAGGTTTTGAATTAGTAGATCAAGCAACATGCGTACATGTTTTATTGTGATAGCTGGGGGATGTTGGCTGTAGATATATTACCAGCCTTCCCTCCCCGTCTTCTATACTGCGTTCACGTTCAGTGGTATTCGTAGACTGTATTTGTCTTGGAGCTCTCTAATGTAATGTCATTGGTTTTCCTCATTGTTTACCTTCAGTAAGACAACACCATTATTCTTTGGCAAATCTGTTTCATGTCCCTTAGGGTTTTTCTTTTTTTGGTTTTGTTTTTTTTCTTTGCAGGGGAAAATTCTTTTGCAGCTTTAAAAAATCAGATTAAAGAAAACCAAACAAGCCAGAAATACCAAGAACTTGCCCCTAACAAAAACCCACCCAACTGTTTCTGTAAAAGAAGGGAAGGCACACTTTCCACAATGGTGTGTGATAGTCTAGATGTCGGCATTTCTGCTCATTAACACATTGCACCAACTGCATCCTGTCCTAAAGGAGCTGGTCTTTGTGATGTGGAGAAGGAGCATGTAAGGACTTTAGCAGCTTCATTAGCGGGACTCTAGCTGGCTCCCCAGCACACCATGTGCTGCCACCTCTCTTTCAGAAGAACCTCTAACCTGCTGGTTTGAACTAGCCCATCTGTATTGCTTTGTTATGTGTTTTAAATCTTCCTGCAGCAGAAAGTGAATTATTGGGCTGGAGGGTTCCACGTAGTAGGGAGGTGTAGCTGGTTTGTACAGTTTGGTAGTGTGATAAAGGGCCTTTCAACTTTTAAATCACTAGTGTGATTACAGCATGTGTTGGCAGTGACAGGAGGTTGGCACCATCGATTTGCTGTTTGGTAGCTCATTATGTGATTTCTGGTGGTGGCATTGATCCAGTGGGTATCAGTCCATATTGAAGAAACCACCACTTCTACAGTCAGTCCTAATTGACTTGCTCATTCACTGTCACAGCAAAGGAGCAAATGGCAGAACAAATTAGGGAGAAAGTCTTCTTCCTGACCTCTGAAGGTGGTCTAAGCACATCCTCACTTGTGGGGAACCTCTCCCTGCAGTGGATCTGCCCAAGTATTGAATTGTCACATGTTTTATGTACTGTGTATGTAGGCAACATGACAGCACCTGTCTTGGAAGGGAGAGCTATTGAAGTTCATTATAAGACTCCATGGAACCAAAAAGTTCTACGCATGCTTCATAAAGACTCTCCCTTCAGTCTTAAGTATAAGGAAATGGCAGGTTTGTAGGGTTTTCTTTTTCATTCTCTGTTTTTCTTCTAGGTTTCCTTTCCATAGTAAAGTGCTTTTGTGATAGAAGTAATTTCCCCTTTTGTCAGAAATCCAGTCCTAAAATGATTTAAGTTATCAAAAAATTCAGAAAGTCCCTCTGTTATTTAGTTTTCCAGCTTTAAGTAATAATAGGAATATTTTTAAAGTTGTTATCCTATTAATACAAATGTTTGACCTCCAGTTCCTAGGTTTTAAACTAAAACTATCAGTGAGTTGGGTGGCAGCTATGCTCTGTCCCAGTGGCATTAGCAGCTCATCCCAAACATAGAAGTGCAGTATTAAAAATAGATATGCTTTGGTTCTTTTTTATTGCAAAGCCGCAAGAGCAGAGCTTATAAATGAAAAATCTAGTTCCCCTGAGTTTAGTCAGCTTTGAATGTTACCATAGGTACTTGGTATCATGGTAATTTATGCCATGCCTGCATATGAAAAAAAAGAAAGAAGAAACCAAGCCTACTGGTCAGATGGAGCAGAGACAACTTCTTGTTGATGTTTGTGCTGGGAGGACTGTCCCAGTTTGTTTTGTTTCATGTCATGTACTCAATTTCAGTATGAGTTCTTCCTGACCCAGATTTCTGAAGAGACTGAACCGGAGCCAGAAACTGTAAAAGTGCATAATTATTCTTTTATTTATTTTTAAGCTGTACAGCTCTATTAAGCTTTCAGAGAATCCTTTATACCCAGCCTTTGAAGTAAACTAAGCCAGAGATCAGCTGGAGAAGGAGAAGTGGGTTGACACTGTTTGTTTCTGCTTGCAGAGTAGTCTGTATACAGTTAAGATCTGGAGTCTCAAAGCAAGGAAAATCTTAGGCCTTTTTTGGAGTGTAGAAGAGAGAAGGGATCAATACATCCAAAAGCAATACTTTACACCTTTGGTATGTTCTGAAACCTCAGATGCTGTCAGGGCTGTGAAACAGCTGAAAGCTGGAAGTTTATTCCGGGTACTGACATGTAAATGAGCAGACCACACATTAAAGCTGTGTATGCTCCGTCTGCCAAGCCATTCATTCTTCCCAACTTGGGACAAATTAGAAACTCTGGCCCAGTGGCGGAAGATTATTATTCCTTTCCCAGTCCCCCAAAGCAATACATTCCCCTGCTTTGAGTCTGATTGAAAACATTGACCTGGAGGTGAACACAGTCTGTCCCCTTGATTCATCCAGATTCTGACCCCAGCAGTGTTGAAACCACAGGCTTCTTTCTGGTCTCAAAAAATCACCCAGCTACCCTCCTAGGCTGAGGACTAAGTGGAAACTGGGCAGCTAGGTAGAAGAAAGACCCTACCCCCCCCAGAGCCATCTAGACCAGTGGTTATAATTCTGCCATAAATATTGCATTAGGCTAACCTAGTACAAGATGCTTAGAAAATGGACAGGTAAAGAAGGGCTATGGCCCTTGCTGTAAGTAAACACCAGGAAGCTAAGGTGGTGTAACCCACCCTTCTGAGAGCCAGACGATGTAGCCGTGACATCCGTTTAGAGTCTCTCCACAGTCATCGTGACAGAGTTTCCCCCTTCCTCAGGAAGTCATGCTCTTGAAAGCCTTCTCATGCTCCTTCCAAAACACAAGCACACCTGGTATTTCCACGCTCCTGGGAGCCAGTGTGTTTGAAGACCCAAGAGCCTCCAGTTTTTGTTTGCCCTGCCTCTTCTTAGCAGTGCTCTGAGCTTACACAGAACAAGAGTTAAAGATGCCAAAGCACAGCAGCCACCTGGATTAATTAGGTCTTACATTAAATGTGGAACTGCAGCGAGGTGGATGGTGATTGAACCAGCAACTTTCTGGAAACTGAATACCTCCTACTCCTCTACTATATTTCAGTGTCTACAAACTTGTAAGTGCCTCAAGGCAAGAATGGTGTTGTTTGTATATGAAGTACTTGGTTTCTGTATAAGCAATAGCAATAATAGTGATAACAATGATCATTTCTCCTGTGAGGAAGGGAAATATCACTCTTCACTTTATAGATGGTGAAACAGACACAAAGACATGCAGGATCCTGCTTAGTGCCATCTCATGCCTTATTAGCAGAGACAGAGCTGAACAGTAAACACGTTTTCCTGTTGCTTGCTCTTACCCCTAGAGGACATACCCTCCTTTGATGACAACGAGTCTCTCTTCTGATTTTTCTGCAGAAGCTGCAGCAACAGCAGCCCAGAGACTGATGATGAACCTCCGTGTGCGGAAGAAATTGATTATAACACTGACAGTTGCTCTGATGATGAAGGGAACTTCTCGGAGCTAGACCAAGAGATCCAGGAGTGTCTCTCATGGGTGGAAGGAGAGACAGAAGATGAGGGAATGACCGCAGGACAGACATGCAGTTCCAAGGCTCTCAGGGAGCTCTACATTTCCAGCCAACCAGCATCCAACAGTACAGCTCTGCCTCTGCGTTCACCACCACTTGGGGTGTACAGTGGGTTCGAGAGCAGACCCGCATGAACAAGGCTTTGATTTGCAGAGCATTAAGCAAGTGGGCTACTGCTTGTGTTTGCCTGTTTGCCAGCTTCAGCACCCTTCCCAGATGTGTTGCTCCAGTTCTGAATAGAAAGTTGACTGTATGTTTGTGTAATTTGTATACATATATATAATGAGAATGACTCCTTACACTTTGTACACAAGGCAGAGCAAGGGACCACTGGCCCAGATGGTCCTAAAGAGAACATCATCCATTCTTAAACATAATCCCCAGTTTCACAGCTGCCTTTAGTATGTGGTTTCATATAGATTGACCTGAGGAATGGTCTTCTGAGACCAAGGAACCAGAGATGATTCTTCTTTTCCTACTTTAGGCTCTTATTATGGGAAGCAACCTTTGCCTGGAAGCGTAACAGTCACTGATGCCTTTGTCAGAGCTCTCCATTGTCATTCATTTCTTTTGAGCTTTAAAGCATGTATCTGATTTCTGTCTGATCAGAATTATCACTGAGTGTTCAACAGGTTGGATCAGGCTGTGCATACTTCTGAGCTGGTGTTATCTTAGCCACAGTGTGGGAAATCCCATGTGCCATAGTAAGGAAAGCACCAGCAACAATACAGAGTGATCCCCTGGACACCTGGGCTAAATTCATATCTCTCCTGCACTGAAACAAACCAGTCTGGTGTAATCTCAGTTGAGTCACTTCGTGCTTGAACTGATGGGCTCAAGTGTAGAATTTGTTTCACGGATGCTGTGAAATTATATTTTCTCTTTGAGACATACTTCCAGCAAGAGAATACAGATACAACAGTTAATCCTAGGAAACTATAGCTACTATTTCCAGCTATTGTGAGTGAGAGGAATTAGGGGCATTTTAAGGAATAAAACATGTTTTCTAGAGGTAGCCAGGGGGGTCTCCCAATATTCTGTCAATAGAGTAGTGATGCTGGTGATACGCAAGAGTGAATTCAACCCTGTGACTGATTATTCTTTGTTAGTTTTATTATGATACCATTAGGAAACCTAGTTCATGGACAGTGCCCCATTGTCCCAGGCAATAATATAGTAGAAGACATTACTGCTAGGTTATATATGGGACATTTTCTACCAGTGACAGAGTCAGAACAGCTTCACTTTTGATCCCCAAATGGAAGAAACATTCGATTTCTCCTAAAATTGCCTGCAAACACAGATCCCAAATTCCTGAGATTCCAGCATAGGCTGAGAACCCATGCTTGTGCCTGACATCCCCAGAGCACGAAGCCCACATCACTGCATCTCACACCTCATATTGCCTGAAATTCTCACGTGTCTTAGACTCTGCTGCTGCAAATGGGGAATTGCCCTGAACCCAAATGGAGATTCCCAACTCTGTCACTACTAGTGATTATTATTATTGATATTGATGTGTGACTAAAAGCACAATGTCATCCTCTCATCTTTATGCTGTTCATGGAGAGAATTCCTGGTGCAGAATGAGGTTTTCTCTAACACATTTCCCCAGACATATTTTCTAGCAGGAGCTTGCTCTTTGGAGAAATATCTTCTTCCTGTCCTGCTGGGTTTTCAGTATCCAGGTGTTTTAAATTCTTCACCACATATAAGATTTCTCTGTGTCTCTAGCCCTCTCTTTATGACGCTGCTCAAAGGCAGCTTGGGTCCTTAGAAGCTGAGCTTCTTAGACCAAACTAATTCACTAGGTATGGTGTGTGTTCTCTGTATGGATGTCATTCTGCAGCTTGTTGCACACAATACTGAATTTTCATAAAAGGTTGGTTCATAGGAATGGACACAAAAGAGGTAAAACAGGTGTCCCCATTATAATAGTTTGTATAACATTGCTTCAAAGCTTATTAATAAAAAAATTATATATGTGCATATTTAACTTCAAAATCCAACATTCATATGCATGACAAAAAATTCACACTGTGCTAGGTCCACACTGCAGCATGTGCAGGCCATGCTGGAAGATCTTCAGCATTCATCACTCAGTACATCCCCAGGACACAGGGAAAAAATACCACTGTACATATATGTGTCTGTCTGTAGATGTGCGTGTATAAACATCCAGAGCTGCTTTTCTCTCATGCTGTGTTCTGTACCAACGTCCTGACACAACAATAACTGGATGATGCTTATGGAGTCTTGCCAATGGTACTCCTTACTGCAAAGGGAAAAAAATCTTAAATCAGCATTTTTCACAATGAGACACCAATATTTTGGCTATAAATACTATAGGCCAATGTTAGCCTTCGAGCTGTTTCATTCTGAATTCCTTAAGCTAAGCAGAATTCGGTTCCATGGGAAAGCTCTGCCCTAGTTGTGATTCATTGACTCAATAGACTGCGGAAGAGTTGTCCTAATATAATAAAAGTGGAGGTGTAGCTGTGTGTGTGTGTGTGTGTTCAGAGCCCAATGTATATGAGCAGTACCACTGCAATAGATCCCTGTGCTAGGAGCTGCAGGAGGTGCAGCGATGGCAAAGGCCTTTAGGGCCTTCCCAGTGTCTGGGATCTGACTGAAGCAGCTGAGCTGGGGGCAAAGTGTCCATGCACGTCCACCACATGAAAAGCCCGGCCAAGTCTTCTCCATGGAGCTTCCCGTGTTTGTGCCAAGCAAGTTGCCAGCGAGTGGTGACAATACTGCAGAAGTTAATGGCCAGGCAAAGCCCCCCCAGCCCAAGGGCTGCTGACAAGGTGGAAATGGGAAGTAGAGTGAGAGTATTGGGTAACGGACAAATCAGGAACAGCACCTGGAAACCTCCATCAGAAGCAGTTTTGTGGGCTGCCTCATTTCTTCCAGGAACTCAAGGAGCAGATGTTCTTCTTCTTTCCACAGACCTCTAGAGGTCAGGAGAGGGCCTCCGTTGTGCACCACTTGCTCCATGCTATTAAAATTCTCCCTGAGTCATGGTAATTAAGCAGAACTAGGCTCTGCACAGAGGAACGGAAGTGCATTGACTTTAATAAAACAGAGTGTAAAACAACTTTAGATTAACTCCAGCCTTGTTTATTCTTGCACACTTGTAATTCTGGTTTGGTATTTCCCCAGTGAATGGAGCCGTTGTCCCCTGCACTGAAGGCACGTCACCTCACTTCAGCCTGCTGAGTGCTGAGCAGTGAGGCCAGTGCCTTTTCTTGCTGTCGCTAGCTAATCCCAAAGAATTTGGAAACAGCCGATGGAAAACAGGAGGGAGGAGAGGGAAGTCACCCCGGCCATTCCTCAAGAGTCAGCAAGGCTGTCAGGTTGAGACGCAAGCCAAATATTTCCATGATGGCCAGAAGAGATGGGTGTCCTCAAGGCACACGCATAGTCCCCACTGCTGAAGCAGGTTTTGGGCTCCCGCCAGGGAAATTAACTTTTTTTACTGATGCCTTTTGTCTCACTGACTCTCTTAGCGGCTGTGAATAGCTCCTCTCTCTTTCCCCCCTCCTTCCCACCCCCCCACCACCCCCCCCCGGCCGTGGTTTACATGACATGGGTAGAAGATGCAGCGCTGGGCACCGCTCACACTGCACCCTCTGTCTCGGCCTCTCGCCCGCTCTCGGGCCCGCCTGGCCACAATAGTCCTTTCCTATCAGAGCCCATCCTACGGATGCCTTGCCAGTGTGTGTGTGTGTGTGTGTGTGTGCAAACCTCTGGGCTAAAAATAAATAATTAAACAATAAAAATAAAAAGAATCAAGTCAGCAAACTAAAGGAAGAACAAAATCTAATTAGTTTTATCTGCTGTTTGTTATGAGGCTGTCAGAGTGCTCTATCCCTGGTTTTACAGCACTCTGGAAAATAACAGTGATAATAATAAACAACCGTGCACTGGGTTGTTTTTGAAGCAAGCAGGAAGCAGATTAAGGAGGGGAAAAGAGAGCGGCCTCTCTCCTCTGCTGCTTTTCTCCTCCTGCCAGAAAGCAGCGATGGAGGTGATAGTGCTGGCTCTTGTCTCATCTGTCCCTGGACAAGATCCACTGCCCCTCTCCATCACAAAGCATGAGTGGGCAACTGTTCGGCAGCCAATTCCAGACCCTCAGGTTGTATTTCTTGCTCTGCCACAGATCTCTTCTGTGCTCTTGACCAAGCTGTTCATCCTCAGCTCCCAGCCTCAGTTCTGATGGGAGATATAAACAAAGCTCTGATTCCTCACGGCAAATACAGTAAAGTCTGAATGAAAGTAGATGTGTGTTTTGGGGGAAGGAGGGAAAGAAATAGGGATGTAAAACTACCCAGGTGTTTGCTCCATACCAATTTCAGTGGTTTCCAGTTGAGAAGGCAGCTGGAATTATCCTGTGCAGGGGTGCGGTGATAGTTGCCATCACTGCTTTTCACCTCAATGGTGTGTGGTGATGGCTCATTAGGCTGTTTCTCTTTAAGCTGTGCTGGATAATTCGAAAAGTCTCTCCTTACAGGTTGTTCTCAGGCTATCCTGTCCCACAGCCTGGTCCTCACAGGATGGAAATTTTTATACCCATTTTAGGGAAAGCAGGATTTAGCCCTGTGTTTGAAAACTCTTGTATGGTTTTCCAGGCAGAGGGCTGGACACAAGGCTCCATCTGGAGATAATATGCAAAAGCTTGGAGAACAGAAAACTCTATACACATAATTGCATTGGGAAAAGATGAAGGAAAGAGATAAAGAAAGTAGAAATAAATCAGAGAAGAGGAAGGAGGGGACTCAGTGCAGGGAGAGGGATGAAGAGAGCAGATGGGAATAGGAGTAAGGGGCACTTGGGAGAGACTCAGGCAGAGAAATGGAAGAATTGTTCCTATTTGAGCATCCTCTTCCGTCCCCAGATAATGTGTCAGTATTAACGCTATCAAGAAACAACCCTCTCTACTGTAGAATAAATCTGCCACTGTATTCCCTACTCCGTAAACAGCAGCCAAGTCTGCATCCTCAGCACAGCATTGTGTGCTCAGGACTGTGTTTTGTCAGTGCTTTTTGTGATGGTTAAGCCTGTATCATTTCTGGCCTTAGGTTTCCTCTCCAAGGACTGACATCCTCAGACAGGTTCTGGAAGATCCATGGTGTATTCTTGTTGGTGCAGCAGTTTGAGGCTACTTTTCTTATCTTTTCTTTCCTCTGCTAAAAAAAGTGGAAGGGAGAGAAATGAAGGAGGTGAACAGGAGGGAGTGAGAGAGAAAGCAGGAGGCAGAAAGAAGTGCCCTGCTATCAGCCTAGCAAGATTTCCAGCAAGATAACAAAGCAACTATTTAGGCATCAGGGGTTTTTTTTTAGCCTTTGAGTAAGCTGCTTGTAGCTCATGCAAGGACCAGCAAGAGGAGAAGACAAATCTACCACTAAAGCCAGTCATCCATTGGATGCCCTGGCAATAACTCCAGCCCCAGTAAAATACCATAGCCTTTGGCTAACTGGGCTCTGGACACAGGGATGGCTCCTCACCAGCTGATGTAATCGCAGTCACAGCCCTGTTTCTTGACCCCTTGCTCCTAATTGCCTGACTGAGGGTTTTTCCTGAGTGGTTTCCAGTTTTATGCTCTGGCAGCTGATGCACAGATCTGCAAGAGTTTCCTGCCTTTGCCTTGGCATTTCCATAACAAGTTATTTAGCTTTTCTGTGCTTGTTACCCCATCTATGAAGTGGGGTTATTATTTATTTTTGGTGAAAGGGGTCACAATGATGCTTAAATCACGTGTATTTACAACAAAATTTGATATACTTAGAGAAGGCAAATAGGAGGATTAACTACTGCTTCCATCATATATCTGCCATCACTGAAATAAAAGTAGTGCCCACCATTGTGATCACTCCTTTCCAGGGGCAGTTGTGTTTCCTTTGGTCTCCATAGAGGGTGGCACACCTGGGCCAGACAAATCCTCGAGGTGAAAGTGTGGACAGTGTTAAAAAAAGGCCTCGAGTTTCTTGACAGCACAGTGGTCTTCCAAGAACCAGGCAGCGTCCTGGTTAGTGAGTCGGGAAAATGGGAAATTTAATAGAGGTGAAAATGAGACACTTGGGAGAAGAATGGAGCAGTCTGGTAAACATCTGAAATGTCTCTGCCCAAGTGCTAGGAGTATAAGGGCTAAACAGGAAGAATATAAAGCCTTAGTAAGTATACCAAGCTATGAGTTAATCAGCTTCCCAGACACATGGAAAAGAGAAAGTAGGAACAGCAGAAGAAGGATTAATTGGCTGTGAAACATCAGGGAATTGGTAGGTTGGGTCAAGGAAAGTGAAATACACACCAGCAAGCACTGACTTAGAGATCAGAGCAGAGGTACAGTGGCAGGATCTCCTAAGGCAGGGAATAGAATAGAAGACAAGTGCAACACTAAAGGCATGTGAGGACCTCATTAGTGCCTTGAAATGAGAAATTAAGGGTTTAAAAAAGTTGAAATAGCAGCAGATAACTAGGAGTGAGACCAAAATGATACCAAAGCATGTGTGGATGAAATCAGAAAGATCCTGGCACAGAATGGGCTAGAGGTGGCTAGGAACACCCAAGGGAAGAAAGAGAAATCCTATAAATACGGTAGAAAGAATGAAAGCAGGCAGTATGTTCCTCAGAAGGAGAGCTCATGCAAAGTGTTGGAATTGTCATTGCCTTTTAATTCCGCTTATCTCCAAAACAGTTGCTACTAGATGTATATAACAGGAGCTATATTTATTTGGAGATGGGAATAAGCCAGAATAAAGGGGTGTAAATTAAAGAATCCTTATCTTGAGTAAGTGAACTCAAACTGTTGGACCTGAGGGAATTCCCCTGTGGGTTGTCCAAAAAGCAATATGTGAACAGTTAGGAATGGACTTCAAGAGCTTCTCCTATATTGAGAGAGGACTGCAGAACTAGAGAAAGGCAAATAAGGTGTTTGTTTGTGAAAGGGGAAACAGGAAGAACCAGGAAATTTAAATCAGTCAGCTAAGTTGAGTGACTACAGAGAAACCTCAACAAATTATGAAAGAAACAATTCATTAGCAGCTATAGGATAAGAAGGTGGTAAAAGACAAATCAACATGGATTTGTCAAGCTGATCCAATTTCCTTCTTTTATTGGCTAATTGACTTAGAGGATAAGGCAGAAGTAACATATGTCTTTGCTTTAGGAAAGCTTTCAATACTTTCTGACATTATATTTTCATAAGGAACTAAAGAAATATAGTTTATACAAAATCATTGTAAGGTAGGTGCACGCTAGCTGAAAAATTACTCATGAAGGCCAGCTTTCATCTGCATGAATGTTAGTCTTCTAGACATTAGGCCTCTAGTCTAAATTATTCTGTACAGAGAGATCAAATGTAGAAAGACAAACACCTCCAGAAATTTTACGGTTTACATCTCTTCCTAACATACATGATATAGAAAGGATCCTTTCCTGAGATACACCCTCGACTCAACTTCTGAGTGAAGTTGAACAACCAGCTCAGGTGGAACACTTAGCTTTAAACCCACCCCAAGAAGGTATCCCACAAGCATACTTCTAGGGCATTACTTTGCTTAAACAACTGAGACATTACCATGGAGAATACATTTATTTTTTCGGAAAAGCCCAAAGTTGAAACTTGACCATCTGTTCACACACCTCTGTTTACATCAACACACCTCCCAGCCTCACCTCCAGCTCTGTAACCCCATCCTTTGCTCCACCAGGCTGACTCCCCCAGAGCCAAATACAGTAAATACTGGTGACCTCAGGGGCTACATCCCAGATGAATGGGATCAAAGGACACACTCTCACTGGTGGCTGGTGCTCAGGTAGATGCCAAGAGCCTGGGAGCAGGGACCACACACTGGAGCCACTGTGCCAGATGGCCTGACTGCTCTCGGTTGTAAGAGCTGCTTTGTACTTTTTAGCTTTACTGATGCGGAGAGAACATTTTGAACTGTCTAAGCCTTATAACCTTGTATCATTGGCACATGAACAGCAGCAGCACACTGTTGAACATAATAAAAAGAGGGAAAGAGCTGTGGAATTAAATAAGAATTTAAATCTTAGGGTTCACAGCTCAGAGCAAGAGGCTTTAGCTGTGTTATTTCCAGGAATTGGTTGAGTCATGTTTGAGAATAATGGATAAGATTAATTCCTTCGTGACTACTGCTGAATAAATTATTTGCCAATAATTTTATATATGTTTTGACCAGTTCTAGGTGCTTTTTCTAATGCATATGATACAGGAACATTAGCTGTATTTTGGATGTGTGTCCTGGGTATGCAGTTCCAGTCCTTGGCATCTAGCAGTAAATTTATTCCCCAAAGACAATTTTCAACGAGATTTACCCCAAAGCAACCGAAAGCAGGATTTGATCTGTCATATTCAGAATGATTCATTTTTCACCTCATCAAGTAGGAAGAGAGGAGATAGAAAGATAGAGGGAAAGTTATTTCACTCTTCACAACAAACCCTTGTCTTCAAAGTCTGGGCTGCCACGAAACAGTAAGCAGCAGCCCTCCGAAGGGCCATGACAAATGTTGCTTGGCAACTCCACACCATTGATGGGAAACACTGGGCAGGCTGAGAATTGCAGGGGGACCAGGGACAGGAAACAGTGGCACACCAGGATGCTCGCTCCTCTCTTGTCCTGTTAGAAATGATGCCGCTCGCGCCCCAGTAATTGTAGTTGCCGGACAACAAAGCCTTTTCTGTTGGGTGGGAGAGTTATTGCAGGTAATAAGTGGAGAAGTGTCTGCTGCCCACTCCTTGGAAATAAAAGGGCTTTGGATCTGTTAATATCCTGAAGGTCATAGAATTCTTTCCAATATAGGCAGCTGTGAGCAAACCTTAAATGGGTCAGAGCCGCTGCTGCTTGGTTAAACATCTGCAGGGATCTCAAAAAAGCCTATTGCCCTTTGCCACCTTTGTCAGAAGTATCAAGCCTGGGGTGGTGGTATTGAAGCCCTGATAGCCTGAGGATGCCAGAGAATGCCAAGTTTGCCAGAGAAACCAAGTTTGCGACAAGAAGCCAGTTGTGAAAACTGGAAAGCAAAGTTTTCAGACACAGTATTCCTTCATCAAATTTTGGCATTATTGAAAGATTGTAAGTTAAATGAAACAAACTGACCTCACAGAGCAAATCTCATGTGGCTTCTATGTTAGCACACACTTTGCCAAATGCCTAGATAATTTCAGCAGCCAGCGACTCCAAAATACACTCCTTTTTGTGAGCGCTACTGAGTACTATTAGGATTATCGGGCCCAACTCTGGCATGAGGATCAAGAGATACTTAAAAACTTTATAGGGAATTTAGCAAAATGCAAGAGAATATTCTGTTTGAAGCTGGAAGATCTGCTTGACTCAGCATAATTCTAGAAAGAATAAAGTGCTTGTTTTTCTCTGACTTCATGCAACATTATATGAGCACTTTCTTCTCAGTAACCCCTAAAATTTTGGAGCAAGAAGGGCTATTTACAGAGAGCTGGCTTTTCTTAAATAAACTACCTGCAATTGGAACAATCCAAGAGGTTTATTTATGGAAAGTGCCCCCCCTGCAGTAATAGTGCAGGTGCTATCAAAAATCACTATATGCCTTTCAAAATCCTGAACAACCTGTGTAGACAGTACATGCGAAATATCCCCTGTTGTTCTCCATTAGAGTTTTTGAGTGGTGTACTGTCTTGGATGTTTTTAAGTAAAATAGGCTAACAGTTTCTAACGTGTATTAAAAAATCGATTTTTCTTTTTTTAAGCTGTTTTCTGCACCTTGCCAGCTGCAGGAATGTACCTCTTTTTGGAAGGGCTGCTTAAGTATTTTTCTCTCCAGGTTACAGCTCTTCTATCCAAACATGATGTCCTCTCATTGCCTTGCCCCCAAAACACAGACCTTGGTAGGCTGAGAAGTTCAGTTCAGGTGTGATTGCTTCTGGCCTTCATTTTTTTGTGCCATTACAGAAATTTTGCAGAATCATAAGCTACTACTCCGTGTGGCTGCATGTGGTAGTGCCTTAAAGAAAACCATGCAAATTTTCAGCTTTTGACTACAAATACATATACCATCTTTTGTCTTGCTTTTATGTAAATAAGTCAGTGTTTCATAAATTATTCTACCTTTCTCTCTTGTTTTGTTTTGTTTGGGTTTTTTTGAGGTTTTGCCTTTGTAAAGCATTTTTCCCTTTTCACTCTCTTGTCTTGTACAATAATTGAAACAATTACATGCTGTTTCCTAAGGACAGTTTCTTCACCCTGTGACACACTCAGCCTTATTCTGGTCTTCCTCAGGTTTTGTGCTGCTCAGATTCCTCTTCCTTTTCTTTACAAACATGCACTGGGGAACAAAGACTCCAACCCCCATATCCCAGCAAGAGCCCTAGTTTGGTTGGAATGTTGATTACCCAACATTTTCGTGAAGACCATTTACCCCACTGTTTGCAGACGGGCATTTGGTCCTGCCTCAGCGTGGCGATGAGGACTTCTTCACTGCATTGAGGAGAAGGATGAGACAAGCATCTTTCTTAGTCTTCTGAGGAAGTCATGCTTACCCCCTATAGCCTTGCTCTTGCACGCACACGTATATATCTATATATGAGTCACTCTATGTATTGCTAGTCCTGATATCTCCATTTGAATGTACCCAGGTAGGTGCCACCCTCTGTCCCAGTGCCCCGTGCTTGCCTTCCTGCTGCCTTCTGCTGTTGATGCAGCTGCCTTTGGGTTTCATGTTATCGTCCTACACACCATGTTCATACAGAAACCAGCCAGAGGAAGCTGATATTTAGATTTCAGTCATGTTTCTAATTCTTTTGGTTTCCTGTAGCTTTCAGTCTTCTCCCCCTGAGGCATTTCTCCTGAAGCAGCCGCTCGCTCATGCTTTCTTTTCACTGATGTTCACAGGCAATGCAGAAAGGCGGTGGCTAAGGAAACCCTTGCTTCTTTTTCCCAGATGACACCTCTGGGGATCAGGGGTCCATAAGCAGGCCTGCTCCCACATGGCAGAGTTATAATACCTGTTCAAAAAAATAATTGCCTTTGATGAAAATGTAAGGGTCCCATCTTTTTGTTGTTGTCATTAATGAGGGCTGCAGGCTATGGGCCTTTGAAGTGTTTCCTTTTGGGTCATCTCCCTGTTCTTTCTTTCTTTTTCCTCATTTTTCCATTTTTTTAAATTTTTTTTTTTTTTAATTTTAATTCTCTCTCAATTATCTGCCCTTTCCAGCTCAGAGTGAGATTTGTTAATTTTCACATGCTTGCAGAAACCTGGCTGGCACACTCCAGCTCCCTGGCAGCCTCTGAATGGGCAGCCAGTCACTGGAGCAGGCAACCAGGCAGTACATCTCCCTCATTAGCTGCCTTGACCCCCACTTGGCCACTCCGGAGGAGAAGAGGAGGGAATTGTACAGTTACTCATCTCCTCTGCAGAAATTCCACTCACCAAGACATGAATGAATACGCTGCTGTGTTTAATTAAGGATATCCAGAACTATTATTTTGTGGGTGCGTGTGTGATCTCAGGCCCTTAAAAGCTGATGGTCTTCTTTACATCACCTAACCTTGAGGGTAGTATTTTGTTTCCCAGCCTGAAGTGGAATAACAGGACACCAGGCTGAACCTTAATGGCCCCTCAGGTATTTCCATCTGTATTACCATCACAGCTGATTTCTAGCTTGGGTTAGTCCAGAAAGGAAATAGAAAGCTTTGAAATGTATTCCTTTCTCCTTAGCTCAGAGGCTCAGAGCTGTGGTCTGGGCAATGGAAACAACTGGGATGTTCGTGTCTTGGTTACAGGGGGCTTCCCAAAGGTGGAGCAAAGTTGCAAAATAGCCGAGTGACTTGAGCAAGATGATGTTGCAAATCAATTGGACGTTTGGAGAAAACTTAAAGCCCAGGGTCCACTGGACAATATTGAGCTCTTTCCTGTTGGCTTTCTTTTGTAGGTGTCATGCAGAGGGCAGAGATTTCATTACATCGATGGAACCACCCACCTTAACCTTTGTCATCCTTAATCCCTCATTTTTTCTCTTGTAGAAGCACATGTGAATGCCTATAAGCAACTTCTTTTTATCTGTCTCATGAAAGGCTGCCTGCAAGAGGTTCTGTTTGGTCTTTAAGGAGCAAGAGATTGCTTCAGATAGAAGGAGCCTCTTAGCTAAGGTGCTTGCCCCAGTTGCAGGTGTAAATCTGACTTTAACACTTCACTACTGGGCCAGCTAAACTGTTTAGGGAGGGAAAACTGAACCAAATAAAAATAAGACTGAGGATTCAAACTAAGGATTAATATTAACTTTACTAAAGTTTTTGATTTTTAAGTTCTTTAGACATCTGTTACCCCCAAATGTCAAAGGATATTATACCTTGATCTGCATTGACTTATGATACAAGATCATCTAAATATTGCACTTTGCTGGACTCATGCTTCAGCATAGGGATGTAGAGACAGTGGAGTGCCAAAATCACTTATTCCTGCCTTGTCCAGGACTCTCTGTATAACACTCCTCTTCCATGCTTCCTTTCCCCTTTTCCCCTCAAGCACAGGCATGACCTTCCTTGGCAGACAGATGCCTTTTCTTAAGCATAATTTTTAAATTCTCCCCTTTCTGTTGTTCAGGCTGGAAGTTCCTCCTACTTTTCTTTTTTTTCTATAGTAAAATACTACTAATTAGGGGAACCGATTTTAAAGTGATTGAAATTAATCCTTCAGCTTTAGATCTTCTCATGCCTCCAGCAAGAACACATCAGAGAGCTCCAAAAGTGTCCAGTGCTGCATCTCCAGACTCCTTCTTGTAGCGTGTTTGTCTTAGAACTGAAAGGTGAGCTCCCTGATGTACAAATCTGCATGGCAACACTTTAATTGCTGCTGTATAGTCACAGCAGAGAAACTCGTAGAGATTCCTGCTAATGGAAATGTTGGGGCCCAACTGGGTCTGGTTTCTGGGACGCAGATATTAGCAGAGAAAAGCATGGGACAATGAGGCTGTGGCAGCTTCCTGAGTTCAGGAGGGGACTCAATGCGCACAGAGGTCTCTGCTGCCTTGGGCAGAGCAACTCCAACTTCAGCCACATTATTAAATTATTGAAGTTTAATAAGACACGGTGTGCCACTGAGCAAAGATAACTGATAGCAACCATTATCCCCGGGTCGTGTCAAATGTGAGATTGGATGGGTGAAGCTGAAACCTCTTCTGCTAACGTTTTGTAACTTCTACAGCTGTGGCAATTTGCTCGCGTGTCCCTAGCTCCAAAGTGAGACAAAGCAGATGAGACATGAACTGCGTGTATCTGACTGGATGCATTTTAATCCCCGACAGTCTCCTGCTCAGACCTATATGTGCCATCACGGCGCTGGGTGCTGCGCTTCCCAGGAGGCCCTCGAGTGAATGGTGTGAGCAATACTCTTAAAAATCCGCCCAGCCTCAGAAAAGCCCTTTGGGACTCTTGGGTTTTTCTTCATTGGACCTATATCTTTTTCTTCCAGAAATGAGAGGAGGATGAACGTGACACTTTGGTTGCCATGGGAACACAGCATGAGGGTTCATGTTAGCCACGCTCCATCCTGCAAGTGAGTGCTTGCTGGCTCTGGAGATGGGTGTCAGCAGCTCTGGTGGCACCCCTCCAGGTCTGGCCCATGTGCTTTTTTGGGGTGTCTGCATCTGGGATTGTGGGGGGGGGGTCAGCCCTATTTGTGTTACGAGAGGAAGATCTGAAGGGACAAGTCACTGTAAAGTAGGAAGATGCATCTCTAAGTTTGGAGGGTAATTGATAAGTCCTGGTTGAAACTTTTGCAAATTCTTGCTGAAGCTCATAAAGTGTGTGGGCGGGAGGTCCACAGGGACCTGGAGACTAATAGGTTGTCCCCTCCAGGGAATAGATGAAAATTTTTTTATGGAGTAAAACAATGGAGCCCTGAGCTCCACTTGTAACTCTGCTACAAGGGCTGCTCTGGCATCTCAGGGAGCATCACGGACCACAGCATTTCTACCACACCCCTTCTTCCTGCAGTTTTTTATATATTCCTTACCCCCCCATCCATTAGACATGTTCATGTTCAGTTGCTGGTATCTGTGCTCTCCCCTCTCTTGTCCACCCTTAGGGCTTTCCTGAGCCTCAGCTTGGAAATAATCAGGAAGCACTTTCACGCTGTTACAAAGCCATTTGGAGCTTTCAGAAAGACAGTTTGGGAGGGACTCCTCATTATCCCTGCTATTTTTCTCCTTTCGCAGATCTCCCTTTAAACCCTCACCTAATCTAATTTTATCAGGGGAAGAAAATATATTTGTAAAGTTCTTACAGAAGTAGGTTTTATTGAAGCAACAGGAGGGGGTGTGGCTGCAATCCTGTTTAGGGGACAGGTGAAACCTATTGTGAGTCTGTCTCACTAATGTGCTAATTTGAATGGATATCAGAAGGGTGGGAGCTCCCCAGGAGGAGATATAAGGAGACCCAGTTAAGAACAGCTGAGGTCATGCTGGAAGAAAGAAAGTGAAGGTGGAACCTATGGCATAGATGATACAGGTACTCTTTGGGACTATGAGAAAGGGTGAAAAACACCACCCAGAAAATCTAGCCAGGTGGCAATAAACTATGATAAAATAGGGTTTAGAGGAACAACTTGCAGCATGGTGTTAGTCTCTAAGACTTGCTAGAAGTTTGGTAGAGAGTAGAAAGAGCAGCAGAAATAGATTAGGAATGTGAAGCTTGTTGCTAGAAAAGAAAATTTCTTTTCTGTTTGTCATAAATCTTTGCCTCTTCACCACTTTAGCTGCTTCCTGCGTTCCCTAAGCAGGCTTAGTGCTCATACATGGCCAGAGGGTTTCAATTTGAGCTCCAAATAATAATAATAAATTCCATAAAGTGATTCCATGTGGCGAGGGGAGATAATAGTGCCTTATGTTTACACAGTGGGGTCCATGAGGCTTTGGGTCAGGCAGACTGAAGAGGGGTTTCTCACCTGCAGCTCGTTCTGGGGTGAGGAGCTGCACCTGCCCTGCGGTGACTGCACCAGCAGCACGGTGGGGAGAAGCTGCTCCCGCTGAAGCTGTTGAGTGAAGCTAGGTAGAGAAAGGAAATGTCATTCTCCAGGCTGGATTTTAGCCAGGATGCTGAAGTTAAACATCTGGCTAATTAATAAAAAGAGCTGCAACAGTGCTATCCTTCCTACAGCCATGCTGGGACACTGGAATCTGCGGTGTTTCATGAGGACAAGCCTGGCTTCTCTGCTCTGACTGCATTGCTATGGGTCCCCAGGCTTTGCCTGAAAGTGGCTCAGCTGAGTCTTGAATGGTAGCTGCTGCTTCTCCTGATAACTCCAAGACCAGCCTGCCTCTACAGCGGCCTCAACGCCTATTTTACCCAGTGCTGCGGTCAGACCAAGGTATGTCATTATGTTTCATCCTATGTAAGGAGAGTAGAAGCTGCATAATAGCTCCGTTGAGGTCTCTCATCCTTTCTGTTAGCAAGAGGATCATGTTTTTAGGAAAAGCAGAGAGAAGAGCCTCTCTGTTATCACCTCTTTCCCTGTGTTTGAATTTGGATGTCTCATGCTTGTTTCCACATGTAAAGGTCATCACAGCTGCTCTATCCTAGGGCTGGCTCATAAACAAGGAGCTTTGGGACTTGGTTCTTACAGATGATAAGAATCTATTTGTTGGGTAGCCAACTCTGTTGGGGTAGGAGGACCTTGTGATTGGTCTCCAGTGTAATTTCTGTTGGGACTTATATTGTTAAGAGGCTCTTTTACTTAGAGTTTTTGGCTTACTGGAAACAATGGCTGGCTTTGGGTTTGAATTTCAGTGCTTGCAATGCTGGAAATCTTGGAAAACTACATGTCTTCCTCTACTGTTTCTGTCCCTCAAAGACAAAGTTTGCCCTTTGTGCCTTCTCCAACCAAAATGAGAGAGTCCACAAGTACAAACTGAGGCTTTTGGAGCTGCTGTTTCAAGTGTGAAGGAACACACCGTAATTTGTTAGTTTTCTGTGGGGAGAGGGGGAAATGCGTCTTTCCCCTCATGGTACTATTGTCTGTTTGGGATGATCCACCACACAATCCACTGTGACCACTTGCTGCCCTGTTTGCACCCCTGTTTTAGTTGGTTGTTAGAGGAATATGGTCATCAGCTTGAAATCTCACTTTGGTCAAATATCCTCCCTTTTTGCTTCCTTCTACAAAGTGTTGTTAGAATTAGCTTTGCTTGCCTAACAGGTGAGTGTCATGGAGTTTACAGAGAGTTCTGTGTCACAGGCATGGGACTTTATCCCTGCAGCCCTCTGATAGGGACATGGAGCACCCTGAAAACACAAGCTGAGGCTGTGGCTTCCCATCAAACTTTAAATCAAATCCAGTTTAAAGAGAAAGGCTTTGACGTGCTTCCTGTATCCAGACTTCTGGGAATTCCTTTTGCCTGGTTTACACAAGATTGCCTAAGGGAGAGGTTAAACACTGGAGATGCAGCTCTTAAGGAAGGACTCAAAGCATTTTATTGCCTTACCTTGGACCCGTGCCACCTTCTCAGGCAAAACAGCCGAGTGCTGTGGACAGGGGGCTGAGTAACACAGCTCCAGGAAGACAAAAAGAGAGGTCTGACCCTCATGTATTGCCAGGAGGAGTCAGTGTCCATCTGTGTCTCTAAAGCAATTGTGCTTCATGTCCTGGATGAACTAGGTCTAGAATATAACCTTCAATTACATGCCCTTGGTGGGGATCTCCTGATTGCCTTGTCTTTACACTTGTTCACAGATGGGTGTTCTGATGTGGAGTAGGGAAGGCCTTGAAATGATGTACTGGGAGGTTGTTTATGTCTGTGGCTGGTGTCCTCTATGTCTGAAAGTGGAAACAAAGTAGTTTTTTTGTTTTCCTGAGTGAGGAGGTAGCTACACCCCGTTACTGACTTTTCAAGGTGCTAAGAGGAACACTGGTGTGCTTTGTATCAGAGACAAAATTGGGTGATGAAGCATATTCTCCCATATCCCTCCTCACCATGGTTAAACTAAGAGATGTTTAAACTGTGTTAAGGTGGAGAAATATGATGCTTTTGTCCTCCCTCTTGATCTTTCAGACTTTCTACAACCATCTTTTTGAATGCTTAACAGACCTAAACCTTTCTGCTTCCCAGGGACCATCTGGCTGGAGTATATCTGGTTAGATAAAGTTCTGTATCTCTACCAAGTTCAGGGTCATTAAATTATTCCAAACAAACTTTTCTCTTGTGATTTCAATTGGATACAACAACTACCTTCGCTTCCTGTCTGAAGCTCTCTAATTGACAGTGTTGGTGGGACACCTGTTGTCCGCTGAGGCTCCTGTTGGTCTCCCAGCATCAAGGCACAGCTCTTTCCCTTAGTTCTGCATGCATCAAAGCACTCACACAGCCCTCCCATATGTCTCCTACACTGAGTTTTCTACCTCTGAGAAAACCTCCACATCCCCAGTGTGAGGGATATGGATATATATTGCTTTCATGGAGACTCTGGTTCATCTAGCCTTCAGCTGATTTTTTTGCTTTTGTGGTGGTTTTTTTTTTTCCCCTTTTCTGATTCCATCCCTTTGCTCCTAATCCCACCACCTGGTATGGCTCACACTGCAGAATCTCTCTGCCTCCTCAGTGTATACGCCCTTCAAATATTTGTAGACATTTATCACTTCACCCCCCCGCTTAGTCATCTCTCTGCCAAGCTAGGCATATTTAGTTCTTCTAATCTTTCCTTACGACTGAGTCCCTCCAGCACTCATAATTCATTTCTCTTTGCTCTTCTTTGAATACTTTCCACTTTGTTAGCATTTAAAAAATTTGTTTGGGGTGTTTTAATATGAGCAGGTATAAAATAAAAAAACTGAGAAGAAACTTCCCAAAAATATAGGGTGGGGGGGAGCTTTCTTGGATCCAAGCCACTGGGAATAGATAAGAGTGGGGAGACCTGGGAATTCCTGCTGCAAGTTCTAGGTCTGTCTGGGACACACAAGAACTGTTTCCCCTGCTCTTCTCAATTTCTCTATTTCCCACCCTTGAAATTTGTAACAAAAGTTATCAGCTAATATTTTTTTGTTTTGTTTCTCCAGCTCTCCTCTTGACAAGAGAGACTCCCAGGTGTAGCCTGCCATTCTGTGTCTCTGTCTTAGAAAAAGGCTTTGCCTGGGAGTGATTTTTCTAGTGGGGTGCAAGTGCTTTAGAGATAGTGGTTACATCTTATCAGTGCCGAATCTCTCTTTCTCAGCTTTGTTCTTCTCAAATACTGGTAGGCATTGTGCCAAGGGATCAGCAGAGAGCAGCCAGCTCCTTTTTATCTTGGGAAGTTTTTCTCCCTTCTGGCCGTTTGTTTCTGCTGTGTCCAAGCTGTATAAAAGGGAATGTAATTTAAAATGGTACTTGTTTCTAAGATTTTTCTTTCAAATAACCAACTTAAATTCTTTAGCTAGAACCTCGTTAATTAAAGCTATACCCCAGAGAGAGGGCATAGAGATGCTGTTCCGTCTCCACCTCTCCTACAGAACTCCACAGTGTTTTTTTGAGGCATTCCTGGTATCTCACGCAGATGGTAATTTGTGCTGTCTGAGATGACATGATGTGAGCAGAATTGAAAGGAATGATGGGGAGCAGCAAGTGTTTCCTCACTCATTAACTACAGGAATGCTGCAGCTTCATTGTCTGTGTTAAGAGCTTTTTAAATGTTCCCCATCAGCATCTACTGACCTGCAAGGGAGCAGCAGTTTATCTAGCCAGGAGACGACTTCAAATTTACTAGTGTAAGATGGGTATCAGTAGCAAAATGCTTCCAAAACCAGAACAAAGCTGTTTGCAAACTTGCACTGTCTGGCAGTGTCTGAATTTCCCCTGCAAATGCGAAAACAATGTTTTTCACCTAGGAGGGATGAAAATGTTCTGCCTTTTTTTTATGTATTGTGGTGTTCTAGCTTCCCACTCAGACTAGATACTTATCCAACATATGTCTTCTGTTTTGATCTTGTTCTGAGAACACCGAGTTTAAGCAGAAATGTGGAACCAGCTCTGCTGACTGGACAGGAAATGTTGTGGTATGAAGACTATTTGGATCTATTAAGCCAAGCTACATAAAAGAAAGGAAAATAAAAGTAAACAAAAGCAGGGTTGGTTGCGTTAGGGGAATGTATTTCATTTTTTACATTGAGCCCCTGTCAGTCAGTCTGTGTATCACCAGCTGATGCCACTATATCA
This sequence comes from Scolopax mira, assembly GCA_004320125.1. Taxonomy (NCBI): domain Eukaryota; kingdom Metazoa; phylum Chordata; class Aves; order Charadriiformes; family Scolopacidae; genus Scolopax; species Scolopax mira. The sequence goes on from BJBW01001864.1 coordinate 249,379, forward strand.
TCATAAAATGTTGAAACAAGGAACCCAAAACCTCTTGAATGAAGAGCAAAAGCTGCTATTGCTTTGACAATGGATTGACTTTCCCAGCTGTCTGTTGAAGCAGCCTTGGAGAATCATGCTGAACAGTGCATTACAGATATACACACTGGATATTAAAAAAGAGAGAGAATGCATTTACTGTCACTTGCAGGTTGCCTTTCACCCTTCTAGTTGTCATAGCATTCAGAAGCATTAAACAATGGGTCTTTGTCTACAGAAAGAAAAATACTGCCTCTATCATAAACTTAGGCAGGAGTGGCAAAATCATTCTGAAAAATGGCTAGAAAGAGAAACACTAGGTATTTTCACCAGCCTATCCTCAGATACTCGTTATGGGGTTTGATTTTTGAAACAGCACCATGTCATCTACTTTAGCACCTTCAAACTGTTTATTAGCACCATCATCCCAGCAGCAGGCTGGGTTGGCCGTCTGCTGTTTTTGATGCTGTTGCAAAGGAGCTTGTCTCTCCCAGAGGAACCAGCAGTCTAGCTGGCTTTGGTTTGTCATGTTTGTCTGCTGCCATTCACATTTAGACAGAGGGTGGGGTTGGGTTTTTTTTTTTGCTGTTTGTGTTTTTGCTTTGTAAGAATATGCTGTTGCTTAAGATCCTTGTGGTTGACAAAGTGTTTTACAAACAAACTGTACATGGGAATTGCTTTGTTCCCTGCTGAAATGCAAAACAACAATTTTTATTTTGGAATCTCAAGAGACAGATGAGATATGGTTCAGCACAGTATGACTTTAAGTATTCAAATGAATGGAGGTGGGATTATGACCATATTTAAAGCAAAGCATATATTCAAATGCTTTGAATCGAGGCTTATTCTGCACAAACATTTGACAAGTATCCTCTTAAGTACAAATAAAAGTATTGAAGCTTGCACCATCTTGCTTTTGTATCTTAAAAATTAACCATGAAGTTTAATGGTTATTTCTTACTGTCATGAGTTTCCTTGTAATCTTACCTGCCCTATTGACTGTTAGAAATAAAATGTTGAGGGAATTTTATTTACACTGTCCCTCTTTGACTATGTTTTGCGAACTTCTGATCATTAGTGATTACTATTTTTTTTAATGTCTTTTTCTTTGAAATCAGCATTGTATCAGTTAAAGTTCTCTGAACTTAAACTGATCTGCCCTTGTATTAGTTATTCCCTACTTGGGTTCCCAAGGTGTTCCTGAGCAGAGATGTTCAACCCCTGGTCTCATTTCCATGGCCGACTTCTCTAATTAGTCTCATGTTCCTCAAGGTCTTTTGCTATTGCCTGGTATTCTCTCTTAGAGCTTAGCTTTTTGGGCTTTGTTGGTATTTCCCTAAGCACTCCTAGTAGTTCTTCCCGTCTTCCAAATTATCTTTGGGCATGAACTGATATATGGCAAACACAAAGCAATGCAATATTCATCATTAATTGATGATGATCTTTCTGGATTTTGTTATTGCTGTTGAATTTTATTTTAATTCCCACTCTGTTTAGGGGAAATCATTTAATTGTATTTAATACCCTAAGTTTTGAGTTTTTATTAAACTAACATGCAGATGTATATTTAGTGTAGCTTTCCTGAGCTTGTTTTCTTGTGGATTGTTCATCTCACTTTAATTAAAATAGGACAAGCATAGAAAGGAAATTAGAAAAAGAAAAAAGACAAGCAGTTGGTTGTCCCACAGTTTCTATCAGTGGGAAATGGTAGGGAACAGGGATTTCTTCTTTAAATGCAATATATCCTCCTTCTGCTCTCCAATAAGCATTAATGAGAGGCGAAGAAGAAAAAGGACCCAGTGTCTGTGCATGATGGAACACTGAAGCTCTTCTCACACCATGAATCAGCCTCCTAGGAGATACTGTCTCAGACCAGGTTTGTTCAAGGGAAGGCTTATTATATGGAATTGTGTCAAATGGTGAGGAGTAGTATAAAGAGATAATCGGAGTCCTCCAGCACTAATTACCTGTGCACCATAGAAATCCCTAGCTCCATTCAGATCCTTTTTAAAGGAAAATCTCAGAGGAAACAAATGAAGTCTAGTTCTGCAAGTGTCAATTGAGATGGTAGAGAACAGGGAAGTCATGGATTAAAGCAGTCAATTTTCTGAGGCCTACCATACTATTTGACTTAATTCTTCCCTCCCTCTCGTCGTCTTTTCACATTCATGCATTGAAACATAACAAGAAATTTCTGCATTTCTCATGCCTCCTTTATTATGAAATCTCTAGGTGCTTCACAAATATTAACTGATAAAATTTCATAGATCTCTATCAATCTATCTAATTTGAAAGCATTTGAGTTTTCCCATCACAATTTGGAGGGATGGCAATGAACAGAGTATAATATCAAAACAGTTTTAAGCGAAAGGAAATCTTTCCATCTGTTAGCAAATGATTGAAGGACTCATGGCTTAGCATTGGTAGGAAGTCAGGACAGCAGCTGTCAGAAAAGGGGTAATTGCTATTTGACCAATGTCCAATGATAAGATTTAGGATCAAGATTGTTCCTATTTTTCAATCAAAGGGATTTAAGGTTGCAAGTAATCATGTTTGTAATTTGTTCTTGAAACTTTGAAGGAAGAGAATGAGAGAATCTTGGGGGCAAAGCAGTGAGACCCTGAAAGAGAATGTTCTGGAACAGTAAATCTGAAGAACATTTTCCTACTCGGTGGGAGGGAAAAACAATTGAATCAACATTAACCTTTAGATCAGAAATATCACTTGATGTATGTTTGTACTTGAGGATTCTCTAGCCTTGTTGCTGAATGTACTACCCAACTGTATCAGAGATACACATACAAAGTACTCAATTTCAGTGGGCACAGATAAGAGGTGGGTCTTGCCACTTTGATTCATGCCACCAATAGTTTGAACTGGAGAATTTTCAGCAGTAGTTGAAAGAATTTTCAACAGGAGTACAGTACTACTCAGCACAGTTAGGGTGGTGCAGACCATTCCTGTATTTATGGAGAAGTCTTAATGCTCTGTAGAAAATGTCTCAATCATCAGAGACTCCTGCATGGATTTGTCAGTGATTTTTTGCTTCTGTTCAGCAATATGAAAAGTAGCACGAGAGGTTAGGAGCTAGATTCATTATGTGCTCAATGTCAATCGTTGGTGTAGAATGAAACAAAGACAGCAGTTCTCTGTTCCATTTTCAGTTAATATCATTAAGTCTTATGTATTGTTTACAGCAAAATTAGTGCTGAATTAGTGCTGTTTTGCCATGCTCCATATTTTTCATGACACTGTCAACCAGGAGACTGATCTAATCCATGGATGTTAGCAAATTATTTTGCCTTTCAGTCTGTGACTTTTGTCTTAATTGACCTGGAAGTTATATTTAAGCATGTAGCTCTGTGAAGAGGGCCTGGTATGAATAGTATTAATATTTAGTTAGATCCAGCTGTTTAGAAATAGTCATGAAAACTAGTCCAATAACACTACTGACTGCTGAACTTTGCTTTGCTGCTTTTTGTCCTTTAATTCCCTGAAACTTGAAAATGCATTGCATTCAACACATACCAGCCAAAATCCTCATCATCAAGGCAAATTCAAACGTCTGCCAAAGGTCATGAGGTAAATGAAGAATCATCCCAACAATACCAAGGCAAAGCATTAAAAAGGATCCAGAGTTCATTGAGTAAATCTGGAAAATAATTTACATTTCAAATCTCAAGCAAGCAGCTGTGTAATTTCTGCCTGTAGATTCACCACTGTGATGTTCATTATCTGATTATCACTACCTACAGCCTTCCAAGCTCTAATGCACATTGTCTTCCTGACTTTTGAATTAGTGAGATGTGTCTGACACTGAATTTGCAAGTAATTGCTATGGCTCCCCTCAATGAAACATCTCTCAGGACACTCTTGGAAATTAAATGTTCTTTCTTGAAATGTTATTTGCTTAGTCCATTCCTATCTTACTAAATAATTATTAAGTAAAAATGTGTAATTTGAAATATGCATGTCATGTTTAGGAAATGAACCAGGGATGACAAGATTCTCAGTGGATTAATGCCAGCAAAGTATTGCTTTCCCTTCTCTCAAATAGGCCATCTCCCAGGTTCCTACTAGGACCCAACCAGAAACAACCAACCATCTTTGCATGGGATCCCATTCAAGGCTGCTTTGAGATTTCTGTCCTGAGTTCCTTACAACTCCCACTGAAGAAATAAGGGGCGAACTGAGGCCCTTTGGGTCTTCTGAGTCTCGACTGAAGGAATTGTATTTGCGTTACATCAGGAAGGATTGTTCACAGTGCTAAATTTAAGCCCTGTGAATGGTGTTTGCAAGTAGAAAGCATTTATTTCCAATATTTAAAATATCTTGTACTCCATAAAGCTTGATCCCACTACAGTTCTCAAAATGCTTACAATGAACTGCAAATATTTATAGCAGTGTGATTACAGTGAAGTTACTTGAGATTTACACAGCCATAAGCAACATCATGGTTTGGTCTATTGTTCTTTCACTAAAGGATTTTATAAGGTAGGGATCAAACCTGAACATCTTTATTCAGCGGTAACTGAACCAGACAAACTACAAATCCTCCTACTGCAGTCAAAATTTGACACGAGGTTAACATGAACTGTATTCATTTTTTGCCCTTGTTTTTAGCTCATTATGAGTAGTTTGCTTTTTCTTCAGTTCACACTCCTTCCTCAGAGCTCCATGGCACTTTGATGGCTCAGCTTTCATTTCAATAGTCATAACTTGAAGAAATTGAATATGACTAAGGAAGAATAGAGGTCTCTTTCTCATGTAAGCTCTGCTTGGGAAGGGCTATGGCTGATGTTTTAAATCCTTTTAAAGTAGGATTTTTTATTCTCTGGCAAATCTATTTTATTTCTTCTCTAGAAATAAACACTTATTTGTATAAGCCAAACTAAATCCTATGTTTCAGTATCTTATCAATGTTTGTAAATGCTAGAAAACACATTTCCAACTGTCACTTCCATTTTTCTTTTGTTTTCCTTCAACTAAAACCTCCCTTGGTTTGTTTGGTTGCTTATGGAAGTGCTTGTTTCTAGTAAAAAAGTTATTTTGTCTGCTTGGGTTCTGATATATAAAAAGGCAAAGGTGGTTGCTGTCTGCAGAAGCAACTGTGAAATGGAAATCCATTTATGCAGTGGCATGGCATGCCTCCATGGGAAACACTGAGTTACATTCAACAAGAAAGCATGTCATCTTCCATGTTTTGATTCTCTTATTCATTTGGGAAAAAAAAACATGGAAAGTATAAATGGGAAACTTGATCTTTATTCCAACTGGCATTATTTCTTACAAGAGCAAAGAAAAAGCTTTTTTCTTAGTTTACTGTTGGATGTTTCTTTAATGTGGTTTTCTTTTCTTTTGCTTTTTTCTGTTTTTCACACTAACTTATGAAGTGAGCTGTTCCTCTGTGGCTGGGTTGTTGTAGCATTCAGAGCAAATGTTTTGTGTCTTACAGCTGGTGGTTTCATGTGGTATAAAAGGTTAATAAGCCAATGCTTCAACCAAATGATTTTGGAATTTCCATGTACGTATGCGGTATGCGGGCATCCATTATTTACATTGGCAAAGTAAGGTCCCTTGTGGTCATTAGTAGGCTTTGGTAATGAATGTGAAGGGTGAATGGTACTTGGAGCCATCTCAGCCACCATTGTACTAGCAAAATGAGTCCAAGATGCAGGACCATTGACTGACACAGTGAGAGATGTGTAGTATTTGTTGGACAAATTCCTTGTTTGCTGAAACCTTTCTACTGTTTATCTACAAAGAAAACCATAACAGGATTAAGTTACTTAAGAGTGCCTCATACTTCCCTTCACTGTGGCTGTTTTAAGATTCACTTCTTCTACGGGTATATATATATTTATATATACATACAAGCGTGTGTGTATAGAGAGGGGAAAAACATAGAAATCAAAGCATATAAACATTTACTTTCTAAATCAAACTGTCACTTCTTCCAGAGGATATGAAGTATATTCATTTAGTGCAACTATTTGTTTTGAAGTAGTCAGAGGGGGAATCCTCTATGAAAAAAGGCTCTTTCCCCTCCAGGGGGAAGAGGATCCACAATAGAAAGAATGAAGATACTGACTTGTATTTCATATGGACCTGTAGTGCCAGAGCTGGAATGACATCAGGCATCCCCTTTCCAGGTGACCTGTCTGCAGCAGAATGTGATCCCTCTGTGGTCTCTGCTATGGCAGTAAATAAAGCAGCATTTGTCTGAGTTAGTAAATGACAGGAGGGAAATGTATTTGTTCTTGTAAACCATGGAGTGACCTGTTGTTTGTAAGCAGATTGTGACTGAAGAGCTGCAGAACAGCATTTCTGGCTTCGTGCTTCACTTAGTCATGGAACAAAGCAGACCCTGAGGTCCTGTGCAAATTTTAGTACCCAGGAAAACGAAACAGTAGGTGAATGTAAATTAACAGGTCCTCTTGGGGATTAAAGAGACAGGCTCATTATTTTGCTTTTAGTTTTGCTGAAAGGGCCAGTCTCCAGCAAGAATTGTAATAAAAAAAATTATAGCTCTATATGAGGTAATTTTCTAACCTGTTGCAATACCTGACAGGTCTCCAAATGTTAGGGAGCATTGTCCAGTCTTGAGCAGAATGAACTCCAGGTATCACACCATGAATCAGTCACCGTTGAGTCTCTTGCTAAGAACGTTAGGCCATCTAGTATATCCCACACTGAGGGTGGAGCATAGAAAGGGAGGGGAAGGTTTCCTATATGCTTGATATACTATATACTTCAGAAAAAGTATTGAACATCTGTGTGCAATCTATGTGGCAATAGAAAAAAGCCTTATTTTTCTAAATATTTCAAAATTGGCTGTTTTCCATATTACTTTAAATGTATAGTATGTTTGGCACAACATTCTGAATATGTTTTCCTATATTCAAAGTATAATAAATAAGATTCATCACAGGGAAAGCAACTTTTTCCATGCTAGCAATGCTAATGAATAAAATATATGGTATTCCTGCATTGCTTGCTATTATTATTTGCTTTTCTTTTTCTGCAGTTTAACTAGCAAGCAGAATTATTTCTTAGTGATTTTTTTTTTGGTGTTTGCAGCTAAGGTTCCCAAGCTATCTAATAGCTGTTTGGATACCAATCGTGAAAGAGCTAAAATATTGCTCTGGCTCACAATGGGCAGGTGTCTATGCTAACAGCTCTGTAACAGTAATGTAATCAGCTTAATTGGTTTGTGTGATATTGTTTTCACTGGAGTTAGCTGTGGGTCAAGGGTGTAAGGCAGTGGGTTGTTCTACGCTAGAAAACAGTATGAACCATAAAACAAAATAGGGGTTTCTGAGGACTGTGTCCATGCTGTATACATTACAAGGGGTTTCCCTTATGTAACACTGGTCTGGCCTTACAAACCGAATACTCATTAGTGGTCAAAGCATTTAAATGCTCCTGGAGTGTATCTTCAAGTTAAATGTCATTCAAAAGGAATCTGGTTAACACACCCAAAAGAAATCTAGCTAAGATCATTCCACAGTGGGAGTCAAAACACAGTAAGTGAGAGCAACCTGGAGATGCTCTGTAAAAGCACAGCTCTGATGCAAAATAAAACATGAATGCAGGTGGATCGAAGGTTAAAAAAAGAATTGTTTCTATGGTTATTTAAAGAGGGCAAAGATTACTACCAATACCTTAAAATTAGTCAGCTGTGTTGACTGGTGGGCAGGGAAGTGGATTGTGCTGAATGTACAGCTATTCTCTTTGATTACTGAGAGCTCTTCTGTTTTGCTGCTTAATATTGCTTGTGTTTTCCTCTTCCTTTTTTGCATGGAGAAGGGGATGTTCTTCAAAGCAGGGTGGTCAATTAAATATGCCCCAGTTACAGTAAATGCAAACAGGTTCTTTGTTTAATTATTGACAGCTGAAATTAAATATTGCAAGCACTTTTTCAACTGGGTGGACACAATAGGAGCTAATGGTTCCTTGGAATGATTGTCCTAATTAAGGATGATGAGTTTCATTTGGGGTAGTGGAATCTGGTGTGGGCATTGGGGTCTGTGCCAGCACATCCTATTACAGGATCAGGATCCTTGACAATAAATGATTCACATTCTTGGTAGTGTCTGTAGTGGGAAAAACAGAAGTAATACAGAAGTAGTCCAATAATATACTACCTCAACTACAGGAGTGCATTGAAGGATTAATTGAATAATGGATCAAATTAATCTCTGATGCAACTGTGCTGATTTGACCAGCATGATTCTGCCTTCGTGCTACTAAAACACATACAAAAAAATAATCTTCGTGAGTCTCATTTTGCTGTTATTATTAATAATTTTCTTGCAAAACGAGAATGCATTTTTGAAGTCTGGCTTGCTTCAGATAAAAGTTTGAAGTCTTAGTTGGAAGCTTCCCCAACTTTTGTCTAAAATGCTGATTAACAACCTCAAGGGAATGAGCTTCCTTGCAAGATTTCAACACTGTTTAGTTTTTAGGCAAGGCAAAAACAGTGTAAGAGAGACTCTCCTAAGGATTTTCTGTGTCTGGTTTTAGCTAAAATGTAATTCAGGAATGTTATACACCAATCATGTAAATGTCTTCTAAGCATTTACTTCCATTGAGTTGTGCCTGAATCCATACAGTCTCTCATTTCTTTTTGATTACTGACAAAAACACATTACTTTAGGTTTACACATGATGCTAAGAGAAACTGGTGTTAGGAATAAGCTAGTCTCTTTAACATGTGCCAATGTCAGGAACAACCAGCTGACATTTGATGAGTCTTCTAGGGATATAGAAACACAGGCAAATTTTGGCCTTTTGAATCCACAAAATTGTATTTTGGAGCTTGCTTGCTATTTAATTATTTCTGTTTGGGGTACCTCACTGGTTTCCCGTAAACTTCTGCAGAATGGCTGCTTTTCATCTTAGGTTGTCGTCATTGGAGCCCTACTGACACATTTTTAAATGCACAGGCCTGAGGTGTTAATGCAGTGCAATCTATCCACTGGCAGAAAAAGAGGAATAAAAACATAGGCAGAAATTACAGGGGATTGTTGCAGGGGATGGATGATGACTGCTGAGGGACACAGAAAGTTTCACTTGGAAGATGTTTGCAGCAGAGGCTGATAGGGGCTAGAAAAGGGAATGTTGCTGGCACTGTCTCCGTATGGTTTCTTATAACACTCACAGGTTGAAAGTACTGAGAAAATTATATATTATCTGTTGCTTAAACATCTTCTGAAATGAGAACAAAACCCTATTTCCTCCAGAGCTCCACTGCCTATTACTGGGTTTTGCTTTAATTGGATAGGCAAAAGAGAGCAGGGCCAGGGTGCCTGGTGTGAAGCTGGTGAAGCAGGGAAGAAGCCTCACAATGGGAGTGTGTGACAGTGAGGACAGCGATGCTCCGGAGGTGACAAATTAAAGTGTTTTAATCCAATTTATCCAGAAACCATCTGCTAAATCAAGGTTGGCAAGGTCACATCTGTTCGCGTTGTCTCCATCTATGCCTGACCTAGAGTCGACCCTCAAGTTTATAGGCAAAATGAACGAGAGGAGAGGAGGAGCTGGGGCAGGGGAAAGGGGACCAGTTCTGTGATTGGAAACAGCTAACGCAGAGCGAAGGGAAGGTAAATTCTGTTTTGCTGGCTATGTCCAGTCATTAAAGATCTGTAATGGAAACTTTATCAGCTGTCGGTTCAGAATAACTGCAGTAAATAGTCTTGAAGTCTCCATGGGATGTTCAAGGGAAACAAACAATAATAACCAACACTTTTCTCTGAGCCTTCCATGTCACTAGGAGTTGGGGGGGGGTGGGGTGGGGTGGGGGGGGTGGAAGATGTAGTTAAATTTTTACTCTCACTGCCCAACAAACACATTAATGAAGAACTACTACAGGATTTGTACAGCCCTACACAGTCTGATGGCCCTGCTTACCAGCTTCTTTTAATGTACAGGAATGTCTAAATTCAAGCTTTATTAGCAAAGCCTTTCTCAAAAGAGATGGATGAAACGTGGGATGCAAATATCTGTGATATCTGTGTTAGAGCAGTGATTTTTTTTTTTTTTTTTACAAACTTGCCTAACCTTTTGAATGCCTTTTTGTACTCTTCCTGCTGCAAATAGTGGCATTCCTTAAACCACAGTATTATGGGCTGCTAGCCCTAGTAGTTGGGCAAGACTCTTCAGCAATTAAGAAATTGGAAGGAACTGCCGGATTATTTAAGAGAAAAAGATTGCTCTGAACTAACTACAGGAAGCAGACCTCAACCTGAATAAGCTGCAGGCTGACAGTGGGGTGGGAATTGCCTGAGCATGCAAGTTTTAGCTTTGAAGGCACTGTTGAAACTAATGAATATAAGCCCTGGTTAAATTGGCTCAGTTTAAGCCATTTTGCATGAGTTCTAGTGGCAGAGCTGGGATTGGTATATGAGAGAATACGCTGGTGCACTCACAGCTTTGCTGCCCAGACTGAAACCCAAGGTCATGGTGGGAGCTACTGTTGATTAGAGTAGCTTGTTAATGTAACAGCAGCCCCTATTTGGTGTCTTGACTAGGAATACTTGAAAGGCAAGCTCAAAACATGTTATGCCCAGTCCTACACATCTCTGTATTCCATATGCCCACAATCTTTATGACTTCCTCTAAACCCAAGTTTCATGATCTCTGCCTATCTACTATCTCTTCAGCCCAAGAAAAACTGTCTTCATGAGGGAACTCTCTTCCAGCAGCTCCCTCACCCTGATGATCCAGGGTTGAGCATTTCTGCTAGTCCTTCTAGCAGGTGATGGTGCCTGGAGGAAGGAGACATCTCCTAATCTTATTAGAGCTTCAGGAAGTTAAACCCAGGTGTTTCTCTCATCATCAAAACTCATACATGTGCAAATTCAGAAACATGTAAGTAATTCACCTACCAGTTACTACCCAGCCTGAGAGGCACAAGATCTCCATGTATTTCAATCCTCAGTATGTTACAGTAATGTATGGTGTCCTTCCACTCTGCCCCTGGCATGAGCAGAATGGCTGTACATATGTCTTCCACATGTGAGACTGTTCTATATAAAGCTGAAATCAAATAGGAGCAAGCAGAAATAATACGCATGTCCCAACACCACATTAACATTATGTAGGCCATTATGCATGATCCATAAGCCCCCAGGCATGTTACCCTCATTTAAAATTTCTGCCTACCAGTTACAAGGGTTTCTTTAGGACAGGAGCTCCTTAGGTTGCATGTTTTCAATTTGTATAGTGTATATTTACAGAAAACACAGTGTTAAAAGTTTTTCTCTATTTTGCTGCTCATTTTTCATGCCTAAGGTCACTCTACCAAGACACTTCCTCTGTGTCTGCATATATATGTACGCATTTAACAAGTTAGCTAGCAAAATTCCTTGCTATTTCAGGCTCGGTAGGTCAAGAAGCTGCCCTGAAAGACCAAATTCCTCTAAGTTAGTTGGAGATATGTAGCTTGGTTGCTGTACTTGGCTTGGCAACTGTTGCTTGTTGGTGTTGCTGAAGGCTGGAAGTGGTCTGGGTTGTTCAGGGGCAGTGCCCCAGACAGAAATGATGTGAATCCCAGCACCTGTGTTCTCTTGGCAGAGGTGGGGTGACAGCAGGTTCTTGTGTAGTGACCAGCCAGTCTCAGAGCTGGAGAAGATAGAATATTGGTCGATAGGAGGCCATGATATTGGTAAATGGTGTGGGGTAAAAGTCATGCATTATTGCAGATTAAAGGTGAAGCTCATGAGTTTTCGGTGTTTTTTTCTGGAGGTGAAACTTTGGCAGGAGAGAGATCATCGCCAGCAGAGACTTGCTGAAATTATATTCTTGCTGTAGCACTTTTGTTTTCTAGCTGGTCCTAGCCAGAATTTTGCCATCTATGGCTGAACATTACATTCTAAACTCAGTCTTTGTTTCAATCCCCTTCCAATATAAGCAGTGAGTGAATTATAAATAGAGCATTTAATTGCCATAGAAGGTGCTCTTATTAAGAAGTGCTGTTATTCCTGTGTATGCCGCACACTTCCACCATGACCTCTGTCAAATCACTGAGTTTCTCTAGCTTCTATATTTAGGCTGCTAAGGGGGTTTTTTTTTTGAGTTATTGAGTGTCTGTGTAACGTGAACATGGCTAGGCCTTAAAATTAAGGGGAACTCATCTCAAAAAGGGCCTTCAGGCACAACTGTTAGATACATCAATAATAGATATGTATTTTTACAAGCAATCTGGCCATTAAAGGTTTACTACATGCCAACAATGTATCAATGACTATAACTAACTGTTTATAAGGCAGTGAAAAGCCCCAGGATATTTTGGATTTGGCTCTGAGCCGTACTTTGCCTCCTACCAAAAAAAACAACCCAAGCCTGTAAATATCTTCTCAGCAGCCTGAGCAAGACGAACCAGACAATTTTGTTCTATCTGCTGACTGAGCATCAGAAGATGGTGGTGTTGCAAGAAAGCTGCTGCTACCTCTATGTTAGCAATTGTTTATGGTATATAGTGGTACTATTAATTCATTGTTGCATTCATGAGGGTTTAACAGCACAGCAGTGCCAGTGTAGGATGCTATAAAAGATCTCCAGAGCCCCGTGAAAAAACAGGGGTAGGCAGCGGTGTTAGTGTTGTTAGGAGGGATAAAACAATTGTTCTTCCTTGGGCCTCCCCAGAGGGCTCCAGAAGGGACACAGCCAGCCGTAACAAATTTTAAAGAGGCTTCTTTAAACACTCGATATATTCATAAGTCCACACACGCTACCGCAGTTAGGAAGTCTCATATGATCAATGCAATGTGTGTGCAGATGGTGACAGTAAACGTACAGGAGAGCTGTGGAAAAAGATTAAATAAATGTTATCAATGTGATTCCAGTGGTGATAATGGGAAATGAGACAAAAAAATGATTACAAAAAAAACCCAACCCACAATGATGTGAAATTATTTAGGGAGGGGAGTGATTACAATAGAAACAGTTCTAATTTAGAGAACTAATTATCAAATAGGTTTCACACCATCCAAAAAGCAACCTGGAAGCCATTAGCAACACACCCAGTGGTTTGCTCAAGTAAGGGGATTAATGGCACTAGCTCCATAAAGGCAACAGTGGTAATGAATCTCCAGGCCTTAAACAGTAATGATCTCCATGACAGATATTGTAGAGAATCGCATCATCAACCCTCCTATGAGTATCTTTTGCTTCATTTCTAAAATTGCCTTGAAGGAAAAAAAAATGAAGTTTTCTTTGCAGCTCTATATGTAGCTTTTCCCTATCTGGCCAAATGAGGAAATATTTTATGGATAGCTATGATGGATCCAAGACATTTTGTCATGGGAATGAGGTAATGCGGCCTTGCAGTCCTGAGTGAAGCAATGTTTTGGAGCACAGACCAATTCATTCCTGATAGGGACTGGGCACAAATGTTGTCTCTGTTACAGAATATTTCACAGAATACATAGATAATAGGGTTTCCCCTTCTCACAATATTGTAGGAGGCATTATAATGACCTGGTTTTAGCTTTTCTGTGGCTTGCGGGGCTTTGAGTAATCCACGGGGTGAGTGTGGAGATGTTGATAGGAGATTCTGCCTCTCTGAGGCTGGCTCCAGTGAAAATGTCGGTGCTGCTCTGGCCTAGCCATCCTACCCCATGGGTTGATAGGAGCCTTCTGGGCTGTCCGACTTGCACTTTCACCAGTGATAAATTCACTTAAAAGAGAACTTTTGTCATGTGTGGGTGCCGGTGCCAACCATGACAGACAGAGACTCTGATTTCTTCTGCTTTGAATTGCATTCGCTTATGATTACCTGAACAGACCCTGTTTATGCTGGCTTTCTCAGTCTGTTATTGGCAGGAGACTCTGAATATATGAGTTTCCTTTCCAGTTTAATCTGTGTTTGAAGTGTACAAATAAACTTCTCAGAAATCTGGTTACTTACTGCTCTTGATCCTGCTATCAAACAGTGTTGCTCTTCCTTTTTAATGTACTCCTACCCCCTTTGATATCTCTTTTCTGCAGGTTTTAAACCAACCTTTTAAACCCAAGCTGACTTGTGTGGTTGGAAACAGGCTCATGGGAACAAAACAGTCAGTGAATAGCTTAATCCACAGTGAACCTTCCCGTTACATTTTTGTGTGATTTAGAGGGAAAAGTTTTGGTTGAAAAGGGCTGTGTTGTTTGTAGCTGTAATAGTCTGAGGATCTAGATAAGACATTTATTAGACAAAGTGATACAGCTGAAGAAGAGACACAAGTGTCAGGCTGGAGAGCTAAGTATAATTTGAGAAATCATCAGAGTTTTGTTAGAGAGATGAGTAATACCATCTCTGTGGGAAAATGCAGTTGGCAGAGTAGAGAGTGTTAGTAGAGGAAGAGAAAGGTGAAGAGGTAATTATCTCCTAGGAGAATGGCACAGAGAAACTCATGCTCAGCTTAGGCAGCCTGGGAAGGAAGAGAGAATATCATGCACCATAAAACCAATATGACAAGTGGTATTTGGGGGTTCTGGGGGGTATAAAGAACTGCTGTCTCTGAGGAAAAGCACGACTAAAATAAAAAAATAGCTAAAACCTATGCAAAAAAAAGTGCTAAAAGGGACTTTCACCTAAAGAGGATGCTCTTCTAGGGAAAGAGATTCCATTTTTAAAGAGACACCTAAATGCGGTGAAAGGAACGGTTTGGATTGATGAAGGAACCCTCCTGTGACTGTCATGTACTGTGCTACTCTGCAGCCCGTGTGGAAATTCATTGAGTGATTGCAAGTGGAAAGAGATCTTGTCTTGCTTTTAGAAAGCCATTTGTCTTGATCCCAGAATTAATTCGGTCAGGAAAAGGCCAGAAAACTATCTTACACACCCACGGACTGTCCTCAGCTCAGCAGTGCTACTTAATGACACTTTAAGCATTTCAAGCTCTATTATCCTATGTGGAAGAGCAGCTCTGTGCCTCAAATCTCAGTCTAGGACATGAGAACTAGATTTAAGTCTTTCTCTTTCCAGGCTTCCTGTCTGACTTTTGGATGGGATTTATTCTCCTCTCATTTTAGCTGTCAGATCTAAACTCTGGGGTGGGTGGGATGAATCTTTCCGTGGAGAGCCCCATCTCTGGCTGTTGACAACAGGAGGAGCTTGCAGAAAAAAAAATTCAGCCTGGTTTTGGAGCTCCTATTTAGATAGCTAGACAAGAGCAATCCCAGCCTTTGTCAATTGTCTAAATTTATTTCTTTTTCTTGATTCTTTTTTGTTACTTAGAAAGGAAGTGCAATACAGAACTTCCTTATGGTAAAGAAATAAATGCATTGAAGTTTGTAGTGTAGCAAGGTGCTAGCCTAAGCTGTGCACCATATGTAATTTAGGAAGATGGATTTTTGTTTGTGGGGTGTTTTGGCTTCAGAATGATTTCTCTTTTTAATGCAGTATCTTAAATCCCTTTTGCTGCTGTTGCTGCTAGTCACAAATGCATGAAAATGATGCAGAAATCATCCCCTTTCCCCCCCTCTCTCTTAATTGTTATGCTCACACTTTAGATGAAGTGTCTGAGTGGAGGGTTTAATTTAGATTTAATAGGATAATTATTGCATGACAAATTAATGCCAAACAATTATTAAGTACATCTCTACTGAGGCTTCTGGAGTTCGTAATAGGATAGCTATCAGCTACCTGGTGGTGCAACTTCAAGAAGTCTGCTCCTAATAATCACAGCATTTATTTAACATACAATTTAAATACTGATTTAGGTATAATATTGCCGGAAAATTGCTCAATTCTCCTGATACCTAAAAGCCTGTGGTGCCAAACTTTTAGTGGGGAGCTCTGGTGTGGCCCTAAAGGGAGGGAAATGCAAGTGTTGCTGGTGTTATCACTGCTGCCTGCACTATGTCTTTGGAAACAATGAATAAAACCCCAGGCCTTCATTTGTGAGTGCCAGATCTGCAGTCAACGGGATTACTCTAGGGTAAAACTGATTGCACAGATTGGGGAATCAGGTCCTGGTTTCCTAATTATGGTCTTTGTTTGACCAGACATGCAATTAATTTGGGGTGCTGCAAGGTAATTTAAAAAAAAAAAATACTTGGAGCTGTGAGAAATTAATTTAATGCTGAGGGTCAATTTCTCTTTGTGCTTGTATTTAAACTACTCCCTTTGAGATTCCCAACAGAGGCAGAAATGGAAGGGATGTCCATGGGTGTCCTGGGTGTTGGAGTCCTTGTGCTCTGCCCTGGAAGGTTGTATCCCCTACAATTACTGCAAACAAATAGTAGTGATGTCCTTTTCTGCTGAGGATGAGAAGGCAAAGACTGTTATTCTTCTCATGGGCACAGCCCACCTCCTTCCTGGCTGGAAGAAGAAATCTCTGTTCACATGGGAGTGAATCAAATGGGAGTCATCCGGAGCAGGTCATGGCTGTTTTGAGGCACCTAATACAGGTGGTAATGGCAAATCAAACACTGGTTGCTCACAGTAATGTCTTATGAGACCACTGCCAGAGGAGATGGGGCTGGTAGAGACTGCAGAAATGGCAGGTATTCTCTGCTGGTCTCATGCTGAAAATTCATTCCATGCTTGATATAAACTGTGCCGTAACTGCTTGTGTCACAACTGGGTGTTGGGTTGGGTAGGGGTTTTTTTTGCCTTTTCCCAAAGGGTTGGGACAGGGTGAATGACAGAAGGATAGTTTTGTTTGCGGGTGTGATGCTAATTTTGTGTCTGGAAAGCGTAGCTGGTTATCAACAGTCTGGATAGTGAAGCTGGCTGCCAGCCTGTCATTACATTTTGATTAGTGTTTTTAAAGACAGCTCTAAAAAAAAAAAATAGATGCCCAGGGATGCTATTTATTTATTTACAATGGGCTTAAATTTGTAAAGGAATAAATGACATCTTCCCATGAGCTAAGAAAGGGAGTTTATTGCGAGGCACCCAGGGTGAATACAAGTATAAGACACTGGACCAAAATTACCTCTCCCCCTGAAAAGTAAGATTAATATATTACTCTCTATGTCTTTGTCCGCATGTGTATGCGTGAAAAAGATTTGCAAGAAACTGAAACAAAAGGTTGCCATGAGGACTTGTCCCTTTGCTTGCTTGCTGCCACCGGCTGTTGCTACAGCTTCATGGGAAAATGGCAAGGCAGCATCTCCTCTCCCACTCACGTGGTGTGGCTAGTCCCATCTTGGAAGACAGCCAGCTTATGATATGGCACTCAAGGCTGGTCAGATATTTGGAATAAATACCCCCAAAAGAAGCTTGAACTCTTGCTTTTGGGGTGGGGATAGTGTTTGCCTTCCCCAGCACTGCTCAGCATACCCCTAGGATGTGAACTAGATTTGAATTTGGCTCTCTGCAGATTAATCTGTCCCTATAAAGATTCCTTTTCAGATCCCATTATTTATGAGAGAAGATTGTTACTCCCCTCCCCTTTCCTCCCAACCCCTCTCCCAGGCTTCAAATCTTATTGCTGTGCCATCTAGTTTAATTTAACCCACAGCAATTAATGTCCTTGACTGGCAGTGTTTAAACAGCAAACAATTTCATCCTGTAAATGGTAGTTTGCTGCCTGGAATACGAACAGATCTTTAACAATTACATCAGACTATATTTCCCCATGGCAGTTGTAAGTAAAACACCTGCTGTATTTTGATGCTACAAATAGCAAAAGCTATCTCTGACATACACATCATTCACATGATTGTTTAAGGAATTGTCACAATTGGGCTCTCCAGTGTCTGATGCTCAGCTTTACGTTCCTGTTCCTAGTTTTGCTGCTTCAGCACATTATACAGTGATGGAGTCAGACTCCTCACTCTTCTTTGCTGAGAAGCTGTGGGTCATATCAAGGGAAAACTGAGCAGCTGGGAGGGACTTGCATGTGACAAAAGCTGCAGACTCCTACTTTGAGCATCCCCACCACATGGTAATTGCACACAGGCTGCTATTTTGCTTGCTACTCTGGAGCCTGCCCTGAGAGGAGGATGAGGAGAAAGTTCAGTGTTAGCTTTCAGTCTCTGCTTTCTCAGCAGAGGTCCCCAGTCCAGGGACTAAGAGCATTGCTGTCACTCAGGGTTTTTGTTTTGAGAGCTTGTCTGAGGTTGTGCTGGGTTCTGCTTACTAGCATCATGGAATCACAGCAGTGACCAGCTTGTAACAACCTGCAGATATCATCAAACACACCCTGGTCTGAACAACTATCTTGTTGTACCTGTAGCTCCCAATCTTTTTCTCTCCAGGAACTTCTAGGAATGGTTCTTTTAAAAACTCATAGGACCTTGCTTTCAAATGTTAATCTTCCAGTTGAAGCAGAGACGGGGAAAAGGCTGATTTAGAAGAATGAGGCCCCAGCTATTTCAGCTGTCGGAAGGGGCTGAGAGGCTCTCACAGAAGGTGCTGTGCTTGGGAGAACTGACAGAAGAGCCAGTAGTGTTTCCCGATGTCTCTCAGAGCACAGGATCCGAGTCCTGAGATGGTAAATGCATTTGAGGAATACTAATTACCAGCCTCAAGCAAATGAACCTATTTAGTATGGAGCTGTGCTTTCCTCTGAGAAAACCCTTGAGAAATGCTGATGCCTTCAGAAGCTTGATTTCAGGGAAAAGTCAAGGCTGAATCTATCAGAGAAAGGTTGCCTGAAGTTCACGGGCAGGGGATTTTAGGACATGGAGTCTCCATTATCCAGATTAACAGTTAACATTTTCCTACATCAGATTAAAATATAGAGGCTCATTTATTATTTATTATCTTACTCGTCTGATATTTCAACTGCTGCCACATCTGATAAGCACAGTATAGCCTCCCAGGGGGCTTTTATCATAGAAGCAGATGATACCCATATTGCTGTAGATAGATAGGAAGACAGATGAATAATCGTTCATATTCTGTCTTTCAGGATGGTGAAAATGCAGCTGAAATATCAGGGTAGTCTCCTCAACAGAAAAAGATGCATTTTCTGTCCTTTGACCCTACCTTTTACTACTGCTTGAAACAAAGTAGACATAAAAGGAAGGGGTTTCAACACTCCATAAAATATTTTAGCATATTTTCAAACTAACAGATCATCTGAATTATGAGAGGCAGAGTTACTTTTTTCAAGAAACACACAGATGAAGTAAAGCTTCTGTTTTGAAGTCATACCATGTGTTTGTAGCATGTTCAAAATACAAAGCCAGGCTGCTGAATTAAAAAAGAAATATACCAATGTCTTATCAATACAATGCTGCTTTAAAAATCTTTAGATACCCTTTCTGTGATGCAGATGGCCAAACATATTTTGATACTCCTTTATTCCCCTCCCTGTGTATGCTTGTCTTCACAGAAATCTAAAATCGCCCACGGATACCTATAAAAAATGACTGCACAGCCATTTCCCTTAGGGCAGTGAATAGCCAGTAAGTTACAGGGTCTTGTGTACTGCTGTTTATTTCTTGACAAATTGTCATATTGAAATTGCTAAGCTTTTTTTTTTTTTTTTAAAAAAAACAAGCTATGTGGGCCAAACACGGTGCATTGCATTCTTGCAAATCATTTAAAAATTGTAGATTTGAAGCATCCAGATTTCTGCTGGGAGGGTTACACAGCATTATATGAGCAACCCAGGGAGTTCCTGTGCTGGTGACAATTTCCTAATTCAAATGCTAGAGGGGTCAACCCTGGCTAATGCTTTACTTGACTTGAGTACCCACAAGGAGAGAAGAACTGGTAGTAAAACTCTCCAATGCACACATTGCTATGAGGAGCAGATAAAAAAGCATGCATGGGAGTAGAGATGGGGCTTTGGCAAATGAACTTTCATTGCCTGAATGCTCAGTGAGTGCAAAAGTGAGTGCTTAGCCTCACTTTTATATGGTTATAAATAATTAACACTGGAGAACAGTGACAACACTGTAAAAACCAGTCAATAGCATTTTCTTTTCCAAAAGGTCATGTGGATTAAAAAATAAAAAGGGAGAAAAACAGGGTTAAGGCAATACTTCAGAGTTCTTACAAGCAGGCTGACAAGGAAGAGGCTGTTTTGGCATAGCATTTCCAGCAGTTTTGCTTAAACTGGGGTGTGTGTGCTTGTATACCCCATAGATCTGTGCATTTCAGAGTGGAGCATCTTGCTTCAGGGTTTTCCTGAGTAGGGACAAGCTTTGGGCCACGTGTGTTTCCCTGGGTAGGGTTGGAAGGGCTGAGCACTGAGGCCGTGCTGTGGTTCTGGCTGTGCCAGGTTTTTCACGACACAGCCTGGCTCTGGAGAAATGCAATGTACCTCCACTGCCGTGCCACGGTGGGAAGCCACAGTTTTGCCAGGCCTAAAAGCTGCTGAACTTTGAAACCTGGCAGCACATACCTGGTCAGGGTGCCAGAAGCTCAACAGCTTAATGCCTCTCCACATCACTGAACACCATCATTCCTCTCCTAATTATGACCTGGTCATTGTACAGAGAAAGAAAGCACAGTGAGACACAGTCCAGTTGTAATCCCTTAACTGCTGCTCAAATGAACTGTCCTTGCACTGTCTAGTGTTGCCAGATTATGGTAGGCAGACGAAAGCTGGGGACAATTATCAGTCTCTACATGTCCTACAGAAAAAGTACTGTGTGTTTAAATCCCCCCACAGGGATTTAAACTGTGAGAATCCCTGTTTCTCACAGGGAGAACTCAGCTCACTCAAAATGGATCAGACCCATCAGTTTTAGAAAGGTGACAGGCCAGTCTTTTGATGTGCTCCTCTCTGCTATAACCCAGTGCTCTGATGGGATGGCACAGGGGGGATGGCTGGTGCTCCTGCTGCCGTTGAACATGCTAGCACAGGAAAGCACAGTGTAGTACCAGGGCTTTCACAGAAAACCTGCTGGCATGTTGGCTCATCAGCACCTGAGACCTGGGTGTAATCACTGAGGGGCAACTTAAATGGTGACCTCTGTAGCAGTAATGATGTGACAGGCTTTTACAGCCTCCTTACAGTGAGCAAAAGTAAAGCCTTTCTAAGAAAAGTAGAGCAGGGTATGATTTTTATACCCGAGAAAATCACATATTACGTGATGAACATTTATACCCTCCAGAAAGTACTTTCTTTCTCCCAAACTCCCTGAGCTCACATGATAGTTGGCAAAATGGGTTAAGGATCCTAAATTTCTCTGACAGTTAAAATACAAGAACCTGAATAATTTATGCATCTCCACCCCAAGTTAAGAGGCAAACACCAGCCAGTGCTCCTTCAAATACTACCAGCCAGTTCCTTCAAATACTACCTCAGTTTTGGGTGTTAGCTTTATTTTATTCAAGAAATATGGGAAGAGAAGTAGAGGCATTTGAGCAAGCACACCTGAAATCTCTTCTAATCGAAGCTGACATGGGCTGAAATAATCAGGGATTCCAGCACCTGTGTTAGATGCATTAGTCCTGTGTATGCCTAAGGTGTTCTGCACTCACACCAAACCCCTGCTAATGCTCTCATGCTCCTGTACCAGAAGAAGCAAAACTTTCCTTGTACCTTACAAATTACTCCCCGGTGTGATCTTAAATATTAATCCGCTTCAGCTTATTAATCATGTGGAAGGCAAGAAATCTATTTAGGCCATGCAGTAGAATGGGGACTCTCTTTTTGTCATCTGTGACAGAGGTGGGATAACACATCTTGGAGTGGTGGCGGTGGCCCTAAGGCAATCGTCTCGCACCGTATCTCCTTTGCACCTTTCTGCCTGCAGCAAGAGCACTTTTGAAGGTGCTGTGTGTGCTTGTATGGGATGAATAGCTAGGGGCAGGAACAGTGCCAGGATCAGCAGGTGAGGCCATATTTCAGATTTCGCTTCTAGGGTACAGGGAAAAACCCCGTCAGGGCTGTAGCGAAGTGAGCCTCAGAAACCTTCGTGTCAGCCTGCCTTTCCCTTCCCTCTGCTGCAGCAGTTTACAAGCCACAGCCGTGTCAGACATGGGATGTGCTCACATCATATTCTATGTGCAGCATTCCTGAAACTCTTAAAGATTAAAAATGTAGCAAACCATAAATATTTGAAATCCCCTGGAGCTGGCATATGTACTGTCTTTAAGCAGACCTTTTGATGTGGTATCTGTTTTTTTCTATAACAGCAACACACCTCTTGCAAGGTACTCTCTTCTTGTTTTTTCTTTTTTTTTTTTTTTTTTTTTCCTCTCCTCTCCCTTCCCTGGCAGCAGAAAGTTTCCATTTGCTCTTGTAAAGCAGCAACAGAGCATTACAAATCCCCCCCGGACAAACTGGAGGTGAGACTGCAGCCCCTCCTAAGCCCCCTCACCTCTTCTTTCTGCTTTTCTTCTTGTCCAGATTTTGCTCAAGTGCATGGTGATTTGATGGCACGAAGGACTGCTAAGTAGTGGGTCCCCTTCTGCATCTGACCAGGAACAGGTCTAAAATAGGGAGATTTCTTTTTGTGAAGCTCTTGGGAGATGTAGGACAGCATATATTATCTGCAGCACAAGATAAAGACCAGATCCTTCCACGCTGAGCTAGAGACCGTGGCTCCTGGGTTGCTGGGGTAGTCTGACTGGTCTGCTCCTAGGTCCTAGTGAAGGATGTGGGAATCTCTTACCTTGAACAGTGTTTAAGCTAAAGGATTCTGATGGCTTAGTGGTGGGAGAGGCAATGCTTAAATCTGCTGTTCCGCAGATGGATGGAGACTGGCAGTATCTGTTGTGGTGTTACTCAAAGCACTGTTTGAGCTTAAGTTGTTCTTGAACAGCCTGCAAAGACTGGCAAATGTTTCACTGCAGGGTGGACAGGCATTTACTTGAATTTTCTCTGACTAACATTGGGAAAGCGATCAGGCTTTCTCCTACGTTCTGTGCATCTGCTCTAATAAGTACTCTCCTGTCTGTCGAAGAGAAGAGCCAGGAACAGCACCACAAGAAATTCCCACTTGCATCCAAATGAGTGTTGCCGGGGGGAAGGAAGAACAGATTCCTTCCCTTGACTTATAATGGGAGGGAAGAAACAAATCACAGTTTTGCAGTGAAGCAATATAATTTTTATCAGCACAGGATTCCTTCAGTCACCCTGCATGACCACATCCAACGTTACCTCAGGGTGTCCCAATGCTGTCCTCCTGCCACGTTCTCCCTCAGGACCTGAACTTTACATGCTTTGCTCTGCAAAGTGTCTCTAGGGCTGGAGATCAGCAACTGTATAATCCTCATTAGCAGACTCATTAGCCTCCGATACGGATCACCCTGTAGGGGGAGACAATGGTTCTCCCTGGTAGAACATCTTATGTGATCACAGATAGGGAGCATCTCACCCCCTCTTTTCCTCGGAGTTAAACTGAAATGCAATTATGTTCTTCCTGAGGACAGGGAATAGACAGATAATGGCAAGCGCTGACTGTCCCCTGATGAACTTCTTTTCTGAGCAATTTTTCAGAAAGATTTCCCCACCCAACTTTGCTTCAGTGATGCTGCAGACACACCTATTCAGGGCATAATTCAGAGCTTCTCATAGTTTGATGCTTTCTCAGTCTATTGCTATTTTTAGTATGGTTACCCAAGGAGCAAAGAATCCATAATCACATGCTCCCTTACCTTTTGTTTGTCAATCTCCCGATCTCCTCTAATGATCTCTGAATTTATTGACCGATTTCAGCCATTCTGGACACAAGAAATTATGTTCCTTTGAGTAGAATAGGCAAAGGAGCGAGATTTATGTGTTCCTGCTAAAGGGGGATTGCTATGAGTATTACGTGTCCAGTATTGATCCAGATACCTGGTCAACACATGCACAGGAATGATATTGCTACAATATAGGATTTTTCTTGCCTTATACAAGTGACATAGTAAAGAATTGGGGGACAGGGGAAGAAGACATCACGACTGTGACAGGGTTACGTGTGAGGGCAATTGTGAGCGAGAACTGGGTTTTTTAAGGTCAGCAGAGATATAGGACGCTGATGTGCTGCAAAATGAATTTGTTTGTTTTCAAGTTCAACTGCACTGCTGATGGTGGCAGAAAAGATTTCTGCTGCTAAAAGATGTCCTAAGGACAATCACTCTGTGACACTCAATGTCACTCTGTGCTCCAAAGACACCAGAGGTACTCCCTGTTTGACTCTCCCTTGGAAGAACCCAGCAAGGAGGAAGACTTCCACTTCTCATCACCAGCTCAGCTCCCTCTGAGGCTTATCTAAATTGCATCTCCTGTAATTACCAAACTTTCCTTGCAGGCAGCTATTGAGAAGATCTTCAAATGTCTCCTGTTTGGCCATGTACAACCCTACACTTTACTTGCGTTGCCAACAGAGACAGCTCTCATCTGTAGATGAGAAAATTGTGTTGACCCACTCACCAATGAGAAATGAATGCCCTTTCTTGTCTCTCCTTAGAAAGCTAGACATGTACCTTCAACTATATTCTCTGTTCAACTTGCACTTTTTAAGTGTTCTAATAGCTTTGTAATCGAGATCCAATTTTGGCTCAGGGCTTATTTGAAGTTGCAAACCTCATTGAGTGTGGTGAGAAGTCATGGTACTTCAAGGGGATAAGTGTTGCTGTTTCTTTGGCCTTTTAAAGTACTGCTAATAGAAGAGTTATCCAGGTCCATCACACACAGGGAGTTAATTGAAAACCTGGTTGTCTGCTATTGGCCATTATGACAGGGTGAATAGCATGTTGTTCAGCCAGAGCATCCTGAGCCCTCCCCTGCTGCTTTTTACCCCTATCAGTTTGGATTTCCAAGACAGTAATTGGAGGGAAGACAACATTTTCATGTCTCTGGGCAACAAATACAATATTCATTTTGCATAGATTTATTATGTGTCTGGAAAATGTATCACTCCTACATTCACTGTGTAAAAAAGCTGGCCAATATCAGTGTTGCCTTGCTGTACTCCACACTGGTGATAGTCACTGGCAGCACTCTTGCCAGATGTACTGGCAGAAAACCAACCACTCTCTAAGTGGCCAAGAGTGACTTGCACACTGCATTGCAGAATGTTGATGTTGGTGAGTAACTGCAAGATGTTCCAGTGTAACAACATCAGCATCCCTTGTGTCCCAGGTAATCAGGAGCTGCTCAAATCAGGACATTGAAACTCTATATTGTTGTTCATAACAATGAACTTTATTGATCCTGTCTACACTTAGTACCTGATCAGGGCAAATCATTTGAGTATGTCTGTTGCTCTGAGGCAGCAAGTGTGCACTTTCTCTTTGCTTTACTCTGGTTTGAGATGAAAAGTACATTCTGAAATCCTAGTAATTTGTGTAGAAGAGGAATTGCATTCCCCTTGGAGTGACAATTGCAGCAACACCATGTGAGTGTGATACAGCATTGATGTCCCCAAGGGAAGGGACTTGAGCTGGGCAGACTGACTGTGCTGAAACAGTCGAGGAGTGCTTGCATAATCTGTTGCAGCGTGTCAGTCAAAGGGAGGTGTGAGTGGGGAAGAAGCCAGCTGGTGGGTGATGATGTTCAGCTACGGGTGATCATTTCTGATCTGCAGGGACGTGCTGACTGTGCTGGAGGCAACTCCATGACCGTCCTGTTTCAATTCGATTGGTAGTTGCTTTCAACAAACATGATTTTTGGATGATATCATGCCAGGCTGAGCATGATACAGTTGAAAATGGGATTGGCAGTGCCCTGAACCTATTCCCCACCTCTATATGCAGCAGTGGGGGTCATCAGAACTCCTCATTAATATATTCTCACTTACAGCCCTTCAGGGGGTAACTGTAGATCATTTTGGGGCACACGGCAAGCCCAGAACTTTTCTGGCAAGTGTGAGAAAATACTCAATTTACAGCTGCATGGGATATTTTTAAGGCTGTATGTAGCTTTTGAGTGTTACTACAGTGGATGTTTTAATTAGGCTAAATCTGTCTGGGAACCTTGTGCTGAGACACTCCAATCACTGCAGGTTAGGGTCTCTGACATTAACTGCAGCTGGGAAAGGAAGAAATCCACAGTTAAGAAAACCCCTTCATTTTAGGAAAAGAGCGTTTGATGATACCTGAGAGGTGAGGGGATGAGCAGACACATCTAAACCTTCTTGTGTGTCTAGAGAGACAGCCCAACTGAATTCATCACTGGGCAAGTACTTTTGTGCTGGTATTAATTACAGGAAGGGGCTGTGCTTTGGTGATCTCTAATTTGAAGAGTCACAGGTCACAACATTGACAAGTGCATTTTGCTCTGCTTTTATCCCAGGCTGCATTTGGAATTGCAAGTGTGTTTTAGAGGGCTCCATGTGTTGTGTTGCGGTGGCTCCACGTGTAGGCTTTTGAGCTCTAATTTGAATCTGTCGCTTTCCCTGGCTCCTGTTCTGCTCCTTGTCACACCTGCTTTGATGTATTAAGCCATCACTTGTTGTGTGCATGCTTTCTAATCCTTTTTTATTCCTTTGATTGCTGGATGTTGAAAGACAAAAGGAATAAATAACTGGAACAAAGACTGGAATGTGTGCTCGCAGTGAGTTTTCCTCCTCCTGAAGTCGAGGTTGTTTTGCTTTTGCTCACAGAATTATTCCAGTTCACTTAATCTTCTCTTTCAAATGGGAGATGTACAAAAGGTGGGATTGTCTTAAGTGATGTTCAGCAGCTGAGGTGTTCAGGGAACCAGCTAGACTATTGCCTGCCTTTAAGCTTCTTCATTTACTTGGTAATTAAAAAAATTTCAAAGCATTCCCCCCCAAAATCAAATCAGGGTTTTTCCCTTCGCATCCAGGGGAAAGCTGTTTTTCCTTCAGTGAAGGAAACCACGTATTTGAGCAGCTATTGCTTTGAATACTGACTAGAGACACTGTCTCATCCAAATGTCAGACACATTCAAGAGTCACCATTATTTTAATCAGTCACCTCTGCTTCCTCTTCCCTTTCAATCAGAGCCCCAGCAGGTCCCTGTGATCCCTTGCTGCCTTACCTTCCCTCACTTCCTTTCTCTCTGCTCCTTTCCCTTCTCAGTCCTTCACCTGCCTCAGCAGGTCACCTCTCTCAGACCCTTGCTGCTGATTTGTTCATATCAGCCTGCATATTTTTCATAGGCGTACTGGTCCCTATGGGGCATCATAAAGCAGGAGCCTATGAGACACCTGAAACAAGACCATGAAGATATTTGGGATGTTCATGCTGAGTTCATTAGGCTCGTTGTCCTCCTGATCCTTTGTGCAAGGCTGTCACTGATTCCCCTGGGCTTTTTTTGATAACTGCATGACCAGGAAAGTAAAATATCCTCCTGTCTCCTCTCCTTCCCACTGCCCTCCAGACCTCTTTAGACTGATGGTACTGAGGGACTCCAGCTGGGACATGACCATGCTCTGTCACTTCCACACATAAACGTTTACAGAGACCTTCTGGCTAACCCAAACTGGAATAACAGGGTGTAATTGAAATTAATTTGTGATGTGCCACGCAGACTGAGGGGTTTGGGACCAGAATAGATCCAAAGCTCAGACAGAAAATGAGTGAAGAGTAGCTGTCTCATCCATGGGGTCAAGTTGAACCACAAGATTTACTGTTTGCTGTAAAGAATCTGAAGTCAATGATCATGAGATAATACCGCATTGATAATGAAATACTCATTTCCCACATGTGACTAGGCTGGTTTTGCCCCTTTTCCCATCTGCAAAGCCCCAGGTACCCAGAGCAGGGTGATGTATGCTGCTGCAGCTCCCTGCCTTTCTGTCCTGAAAATGGAAAGGGATTATTCTTGTATGCTTTCAAATGTGTGAATGTTTCTCATTTTCTTGCCTGCTCCTAGGGCCTTAGCTTTGTTAACATTTTGGAAATGCAGCTGTGCCTTATGGACAAGTGTTTCACAAAAAAAAGCATTCAAGCAATCAGTGCAGAGCAGCCAACGTCCTGTAACTTCAGAGTAACTGTGTTCCCTTGTTCATTTTTTCCATTTAATGACACTGCCTCCCCTGCTTACCTCACACCTTACTTCAGTGGGAATAGTCAAGTGGGAGCACCAAAATCCAAATTATGTTGGATAGATGCCTTTGTTCATTTTGGAGAGAGGCGTAAAAGGCCAGGCTGTGAAATTTTAAGACTGTATTTTTGTTATACTTGGGAATGTATTTGTTACCTTGTGACTTAGTCTATCTGTTGCTTTATTTATTGCACACCTATAAAAAGTAGCATGCCATAGTATGGCACAGCATTAATAAATAAGAGCAAATCCATTTTCTATCCTGTGCTTTGAGTCGGTTGAGTGTCAGATCATTGGATTAAGAAAGAGGGTTGTGATTGAAGACTCCAGGCAGCTCAGGGGTAGCATGGTCTGGGCGATGCTTCCAGCTGCTCCCAAAAGTAGCAATGACCTCCCATTTTTGCATGTGACTTTCCTGGATCATTGTCTGCAATGAATACTGATCTCAACAGCACCTTTAAGGCACTGGCAGAGGAGATTTCCTTCTCCTGGAGCAATGTCACTGAGCTGTGCTGGGACCAGACCATAAGCCAGTGCCTCCTGGTGTAGGATATCTATGAACAGCTCCTGCAGCTCCAAAGCAAACATCGGACTGGCTCCTGCACGACTTCCAAACTGAATGCCCCTTCTCCTTAAAGGGCCAATATTTCTATCTTCCTTTCATAAAAATAACAAGTAGGTGTCAGAGGATGCAGAGGTGCAACAGAAAGTCTTGACATTCTGTTCAGCCATTGAAAATAGCTTGTAAAAAGACACTGTGGCAGATGCGGTCTTGCTGTGGAGCACTCTTTGGTGTGGTGCTGACAGAAAAAAAAGGGCCTTTTGCCTCACCCCATCAGCTTAAAGTTGCTTTGAATCCTACCTTAGAACCATGCTGTGCACAAATGATGATAGTCGTGAAATATTATAAACTTTAGAGAAACAGAACATGAGATCTTTCATTAAAGAGACATGTTACGTCCTGCTAGGAGAAGGAAGGAGTTTATCAACCAGGGGGGACAGAGAAAAACCCTACTGGAATATTGTATTAAGAACAGTAAATATATACACATAAACCAAAATTTCCCTTAATAAAAGTTTATTTCTCAACAGTTCATTCAACAATCCTAAACATTTTCTGTGAAGGGTAGAGATTGCCATTTCCTGCAGGAGGTTTTTGGTTTATTTTTGCAGGGCTGGGCCATGGAGCAAGGAACGATATTAAGAATGGTGTCTTTCTCACTTCTCTAATACAGTAGTACTCAACCATTTTTTGATGTAGGAATTTCTGAAACCTTTGGTCTAAGTGTCATATGGAGAAGAAAGGATTGTGTTTCATGTGAAGCAACAAAGCAATTTCCATTTGACACTGGAAAGGTGACAAATACTTTTCATTTGCAACTGATTAGGAGGAAAAGTCATGATTGTTGGTTCCACCCCCAAAGTAATTTCCCTCAATGCCACACACATTCTCTTAGCCCATCTTGTCACAGCACTGATGTGATTTTTCATAGTAAATATTAGGATTGTGTCCAGGAGGTTAAAACTGAATTTCCTTCCAGGTGAGACTGCAATCTGATCTTCCAGCTGGTCTCACAGTTCTACTTCTGCAGAAATATCCCGACCACCCGTACAATCCAAGCTGGTACAAACAGTGAGAATCCATATTCATTTTCTAAATTCACATACACACTCAAAAACTATTTTTGCAGTTTATTCTTAACTTGAGCTAGGATCCTTCTCAGGTATATGCACAAACTAAAATGACCATCTCCCTGATTTTTGCGGTGTTTTTGCTTTTCTTATGCTGGTATTTTTCTTTGAGCCAAAAGGTACAATTTATGCAAGGTGTTAGTCTTGTTCTTTCAAGGGATGAATGGATCCCTGGATGTCAGGCATGGAAAGTGGATCCTTGTATATTTCTTCAGGCTAAATTTGACTCTAGGGGTAAATATTTAATGTTTTGGGTTTGTTTAGTGATAATTTAATAGGAAATGACAACACCAGAGAAATAACATCTTTGATATTAGAAAGAGTTGTTGCACTCTATTTAGTAAAGACATAAACATTTTTAATTAATAAAGTGTTCTTCAAAAATGCATTATTTACTGGTTTGAATAGTAATGAGGAAACAATTTATCTTATTTAATGAACCATTTAAAAACATTTTTGACAGAGAGAGCAATGGACTGTTCCCTTTGGCATTTTTTTTACTCCTCCTGTTGATACTCAATTGTACATAAAAACAAATACAATAGCATGATGAAGTGGTGTAAGACTAAGGCTGTAGAGCTCTTTCCAGAATCGGGTCAGGAAGTCAGGTTTAACACACCTCAGTATGAACCGCTGTTACTAGTTCTTTGTACTTCATGTATCTGGGGAAAGCGTTACTACATCCCAGGCCAGGCTCTAGCAAAATGTATTACTGAAGAAATAAGAACAGTTGCCATTGTTGAAATGTCACCTCTTGGTAACCTCAGTTTATTCAGAGAATGAAATGATCTCTAAGTACAAGTTGGGCCTGATAGTCTCTGGAGAAATCCCTCCATAAGACTATTTAAAGGTTATCTGCAATTTGGCTGGAAAATAGAGTCAAAGCTGTTAACGTGACTCTGTCATTGTACAATCTCAGAAAGTTCAATGTGTTTTTGAGTTGTCAAGTACAGAGATCTTGGCCTGCTTAGAGCTGTGGCAAATACTCCTGAGGATTCATGCCAGAATTTAGAAATGTATTGATCAGGATGAGTAAGAGGAAAAGAATAAAAACACAACATGAAGCATCCTGAACTGAAACGCAAAGATCAAGCATCAAAATATAATCAAAACTTATCAAAGACCTTTTCTGACACTAAGAATATACTAATTAGTGTACGTTAATTCTATCAAGTGTTCCTCCGGAGTGGGGAGGAAAAGGTTAGATTGTTGCTGAATTTGGACTCATTATCGGACTTACATGTCTTGCTTTTGACAAAATATGTCTATGTGAAGTAGAACAAAGCTGAGCCAGGAAAACGTGGAAAATGTGGGTTTTCTTCGTGCTTGCAAAACAGCCAGCAGCTAGTCAGTCCCAACTGAGTGTTCAGATGGCTACGGGGGAGTCACGGGGACTATTTCCCTTGTCTGGACAACTGTGTTGATGTTTTGTTCGGATCTGCCTCATGCACCTTTCTTTCTCATCTTCTACATGATGGGCTTGCTCAGCCTGGTCATGCTGGGATGTGTGGGATGGGTCATCTCAGGCAAAGATAAAGGGAAAAACTGGGCAGAAAACATGAACAGCATGAGGTATGTGAGGAGCAGAGCAGACCCACATGTGTGAGACTGGGAGATTCTTGCTTCTTCACAATGACCAGCTAATGAGTGAATGAACTTTGGAAAGAGAGACCACAGAAAAGACATAGCCAAAATCTTCTCAGAGGTGCACTATAAATGGACAAGAGCCAGTGGGTACAAGTTGCAGCAAAGGAATTTTTGAGTGTATATAAGAAAAAAAAAAAGTGTGAGTGTTTTGAAGTGCTGAAACAAGGGCCTGGAGTGGTGTTGCTCTCCATCCTTGGGGCTTTGGAGATTTGACTACAAAAGACCTTGAGCAGCCTGGTCTTTTGAAGTTAGCTCTGCAGGCAGTTGTATTAGGTGACCTCCAGAGGTCCCTTCCAATCTAAATTGTTCTATAATTCTAAGAAAATGAGGCTTATGTTTTATGAATAGGCACTGTATGGTACAGCAAACAAATACAACAAAGGAATAAAAAGTTGAGTTTTGTTTTGGTTATTTTTTTAAATTAAGTATCTCTTTTCCCTTGCCAAGACTTGGGTACAAGATTTCCTTAGCAATGGCAGAAAGTGTTTTTTGGCAGGGAAAGGATGGTTCAGAAGTACTCTTCCAGCACAGTGTAGGTGCTTCGACCATCAGCAGGTGCAGTGTGAAAAGACAGATCCCTGAACCCTACATTTGGCAGTTTTAAGTTTAGAAAAAAAAAAAAAAAAGAAGAAAAAGAAAAGAAAACCATCTGTACCTCAAGCTCTGCTGAAGCTGAATTTGGAGTTGAGCAATGAAAGAACATTATCTTTGAAACAGTCACCTGAGCTTTTTCTTTTCATTTGAATGTTGCCAAGGACTAAGAATAATGCTCTACCAAATGTTCTTGTGAAAATGGAGAAAATAGCTGCGGTTGAGCACGGTAAAGCACCTGACCAGCATTTCAAATGCACCTTCTTCCCCTTCCTCCTTCGGTCAGCAGTCTTTAGGAAATGAGAAACAATCACTTTCGTGTTGGTTTCCCTGGTGGGCAACCTTGCCTGTGAACAATTTGTCATTTAGCACAGTTAAATGAGAGATCATGGTTTTGTTTTTTTCCCTGTTACCCAGGCTGTGATCCTGCTGCTGTTGCAGTGGTGAATGTTCTCCACTCCCTTTCCTCTCCATACCTGCCAAACATGCACAGCAACACTCAATCTATCTGGCTGTATGTGATGGTGTGGAGTCCTGCTGTAGTTTACAGCATGAAATAGCCAGGAAATAATCAAGTCCCTGGAACAGCTCCAGCCTCATCTGAGCTGAAGAAAATAATGGGAGACAAGGAAAATGGTGTGGCTTGAAGCTCCAACAGGGTAGGTTTAGACAAAACATTAGGAAAGAATTTTTCACAGAAAGAGTGGTTGGGCCTTGGAATAGGCTGCCCAGGGAGATGGTTGAGTCACCATCCCTAGATGTGTTTAAGAGTCGTTTAGATGTGGTGTTGGGGGATATGGTGTAGGCAAGAACTTTGTAGAGTACGGTAGATGGTTGGACTCGATGATCCCAAGGGTCTTTTCCAACTGAAATGATTCTATGAAACTAAGCCCAGCAGCACTGGTGCTCTGGTGTCTGCACTGTTTGTGACTGCATCTCCTCTGAAATAGCCTCTTCCTCTCTTCCATAGGGTTGGGGTGGATCGTGCCAACCTTTCTCTCCCAAGAAGGGCTGTGTGGTGCTGTGAGTTGGTTACATGAGGAATGATAAGGCCAGATTTGTAATTGAGGGACGGCTTCTTTGAGCCTCTCAGAAGAAGTAAATAAGCCAAAATGGAGTAAGTAGATCCCCTAAATTTGGGGTAGTCCCTCCAGTAGATGGCTGGGACCAAGACATAACTGCCCAGCTCTTCCTGGTGGCTTTTGTCTGAGATGAGAGGGGAAGCCTATGGATATTCTCCTTTGACATGTGGTCCCGGAGAGGCTCTGCATGTGGGGATAACAGAGCATACTAGGAACATACATGGAACAGAGGTAGTTCCATGTAGCATAGGGGCCTGAATTAGTCTTGGAAATATGTATTCATATCTATCTAAACATGTATAGTTCTGTTCTCCTGTGCAAAGTAATTGTCTCTGTGGAGGTCTATCTGCAGACAATACTCCAGCTCTTTATCAGCTACTTTAAACAAATTGTAAGCCCGTTCTCCTTATTTTCTTTTTCTGTCACCGTATGCCTGCAAATGTACAATAAATAAACAAATAAAGAAAGAATATGGCTGTTAGTCAAAAGAAAGTATCAAGGAGGTGAGAACATCTCTCTCCAGAACGACTCGTGCCTGGAAAATGAGCCTTGAGGGGGAAAAAAAATGAAGGGAAGCCATGGAAATGAACAACAGGAGAACGATACAAAACGTTGTTGCTTCTCAGTAGAATTTTACCCATCAGCTTTGACATAAGTACCGTATTCCGGCTGTAAAACATAATTAGAGCAGTGAATCAGAAAGGAGCTGTCCATCGAATAGCACAGTGTGTTCTCAGCCAAGGAGAGGGATGTGAAAGTCATGCAAATAAGGCTGAGTTCCCTGCTTCCTCCTTAGGAAACTGAGTGTGACACAGTCAGCAAAAAACGTTTGCAGCAAACTGCATATTTCACATGCTCCTGGGAGCCGGAATTTGCCTTTGAGTTCTGCATTAAGTCGAGCGAGCTGCCTTCCCCCATCAGCTCCTGCTCTCAGAGCTCCCCTTGCAGAGTGCTCCACAGTACTGCTCCCCACCTCTGCTCTGGGGGAAAGCAATGGCCAAACCCAACAGATTTGGATGTGAGCTCAAAGCCTGGCTGGTGTTTGAGGACATGACAAAGCTGGCCTTCCAGCTTATTGGTGTCGGTTCTTCTGATGTTTCCCAGGCTCTATCCAATAATCTATAATTTTATCAATTATGCTGTCTCTGAGGACTTGAGAGCTGGATCTTTTAAAGGGCCCTTTCAGAATAAGCAGACTTCCTACTTTTTTGCTTCCTTCAGGGCTTTATTTGTGCATTTTGCATGCATATTGAAAGCACCGGTTTATCCCTGGAGCTCCAGGGTATCCTCAGCCTGGGTGCAGTACTCAGTTAGCAGTTTCCCTATATACTTCCATCTGCTCCCTCTTACCATGGCAACCCCTGAACAGTACCCTCAGATAAGGCTGTTCCACTCCCTTTTAGGGCAGGGAGTGCAAACACGTTCCTTCCTCAAGTAACTTCCCAATCCAAGAACAGGTGACCACCTTGAAACCGCAGCACCAGCAAGTGTTGCAGTGCTGTTCCTGTTGTTTTTTCTCTTCTGGGGATGATTCATTCTTCAGCCATAGCAGGGATGGTACCAATCTTGCAATTCCAATGCTGTGTCCCAGAAGTTGCCCAGCCTTGTAGTCTATGTCTATACCATTATGTGTTATAATGTTATTTAGTGCTTTATTCCTTATCGTTGCCTTTGTGGTGTGTCACATACTACTCATCTGGACATACCAAATCTGTTCTCCATGCTGGGAAGTTAAGGCATTTTAGGGTACGTACAACTTATGCCCAAACACTGCCCCTACAGCCAGTTTGCACACAAATGGTTCAAGTCACATTCTTCTGCAAGCCAAACCTTCATTTAAAGTTGATTATTGGGAACAGAGCAGACCTGACCCTAAGTCCAAGAGCATTATGCATCCAACTAAACAGACTGAGCCTTATAATGGCTTTTGTCTGCTTAATGTTGCGTTGATTTTGAAGGCACAGACAATCAGTGCTGAATGGGTGGAATTTCACTGCTTGCACATTCCCTGTATCTAGGACTTTCTCCCTGAGGAGTTTCTGGTATCCAACAAAAATGCTTATCCTTGTTAATATTTGAAATGAAAGACACCCTCCCTGCCCAAACCTGACCCAGAATCCATGATGAAGAATATCTCCTGCCCAGTGGCCAAGCTCACAGGGATGTTTGTCTCTGAGGAATCCAATGTCCCTTTCATTCAGGCAAAGGAAAATTAATTGTGTGCTAAATGGAAAAATCATCTTGGAGAAGTGCAGCTGGTAGCAATGGCCTTTTCAAATGCATTCAGCTCTCCAAAGACAGCTGATTCAGAACTACAAGTGCTGGTTGCTATCTTGTACTGTGAGGATCTCCGTTACGAAGACCATTTTTCCCTTAGGTACTTATAGAGTGTGTGGGCAGCACTCAGCTGTGATGTATAACAAGCAGGTCTTATCAGCTTCATGTCAGCTTTCGGCAGCCCAAAATGGATCATTCTTTGATATGGAACAGCCAAGGCTTTGCTGACTAGTGATAACGTGGCAGGGCTGGGCACTTGTGCAAAACTCTTGCACACTTCAACTGTACCTCATCAGAGCCTTCATCTTTAAGTTTCGTGACTGAGGCATTAAATTTTCTTCTTGAAAATAAAAGTTCCCCTTACATAACTGTTAGAAAGCCAGTGACATTTTGAGACAAAAAACAAATATCTGAACATAGGTGTGGTGTTTTAGGTGCCCAAAGGTAACAGAGAGTGGCAGACCCAGTGGAAATCTCTGACCTTTTGAAATCATTAGAAGGCCAGGCAGCACAACCTACAGGTGTCCGAAGGGATTTTGGGCATGATTTTTTGCAGCTGAAACTTTTCCTTTCCACCTTCTGACCCTTCCCAAAAGGTATTGGTGTCCCTGTGAAAGGACTTTTTGATTTCATCTCCACTAGCTTTCTTCACTGAAGAAGGAGCAATGGCAAGGGCAAAATGGCAGTACAAGCAATAAGTAACCTCAAACGTTTGTGAAGGACCCAAGTCTTTAAGAATCTTCAACTGCCATTAACATCAATGTCAATATGAGTTGGTAAGTACCAGAGAAAGGCAAAAAGTCCTCTGCTAGACCAAACACACGTCTTGGAGAGATACCACTGAAAGTAACAGGAGTCACTGCTGGGCTCCACATGCCCAGGAACACCTCCCAAAGCCTCTATCTTTGCCTGAACTGAGTTCATTGTGAAGAACGCATTTCAAGAACTAAGCTTTCCTGTGCTTTGATCATGCATCTATCTTTTGCTTATCTTGACTTCCTTCTTTCTCTAAAGTTAGAGAAAGAATGTTGCCCTGTCTTTCCCAAGTTGCTCTTTGACTCCCGCTCTGCAGGTCACGATGGCTGACCAGTAACAAGACTGGATTGCTTCTGTGTTGCCCTTCAAAGTTCATTACATAGCATCCTGGGCTCCAGTTAACATCCAGTTTTTAGAGCAAGTAATGATGAGTTGCTCTTTCCGCCCTACTTTTTCAATCTAACTAATGCAGGAAGATTGTCCTAGCCAAGTGGAGCATCACTGAACCTCACTGGGTAAATGAATTGAAGAAATTAACACATTTCTAGATTTTAGCATCAAATGTATCATTTTCAGTGTAATGGCATCCCTGCTATTAACTTTGCAAAAGAAGAGGAACCTGCTGGGAATCATTTTTCCATTTTAATTTTAATCAAGAAATCAGTAAATTAATATTAGCTCTGTGAAAGCAGCACAGCCTTTTTGTTTTCCCTGGTGAATATTTATTCAAGTTTTTAAACAAGTTCTCATCATTCATTTCTTATGTTTTCCACAAATTTTGAGCTTTACTGCCAGTAAGGTTCAACTAGTGCTTATAAGAGTGTTGTTTGAATGCCAGCTCATGAAAATCTGGGACAGTAGTCACAAATGTCCTGATCCAATTTATGTTGGGAAGTAAAGAAACCTCAACTGTCTTATCAAAACAGACAGAATTGAAATGAAGAGATGTAATAAAGCAAAATCCATCCAAAAAGAAAAGTGGAATTCATTCTTCAATTTGTTTTTTGAAAACCAAACCAAAACCTTCAATCAATAGCAAGACATCAAGCACTTTTAAATAAACCATTCTTCTTTTTTTAGTTTCCTACCACAATAGTTACAGAAAGTCCCTCTCATGCATGCAGCTGTGTGGTTCAAGAAACTTTCCCATCCTATGATAACAGAGAGTCAATATTCAAAGACACCAAGGCTTTATGCAGCCAGAAGCTATGAAAGAGCAAGAAGGTAAAGCAACTTTTCCAAGGCCATCCAAGAAAGCCAGGAACAGTGTGTGGCCTGAGCGTCAGAAGAGAATACGAGTCACCGGACGAGTAATGGACTTTCATTGCAAACACGTACCTCTGACTGATAATATTGTTCTGTTTGGAAAGCAAAATACTATGCCTATTCTACTGTCTGTTTTGACCTCTGTAGCTCACCAACATTGTGGTACCCAAACACCCTAATGTGTTTCTGAGAATAACACTGACTTGGAGAAAAATGTCTGCTAAGTGACCTTCCCAGAAAAATTCACCTTCCCCTGTGAAATCCATCTGTTTAATATTTTGGTTTCGGTTTGAGTTGGTTGTTTTGTTTTGGTGGTTTTTTTCTTGGCTGTGAGTCCTTTAGTGATTGTCTTTGCATCTGGAATACTCTTGCTGTGTGGCAGTGTCCATGCTGCTGACTACCCAGGGCCTTAGTCAGCTTTCTGGCTATCTCTGCTCCCTCTGACACCTGCCTCTATCACAATTTCTGGGATGATTATTTCTCCCCGTTTAAGGATTAAACAACAAAAATAAATATCTCTCTAGAACATATATGCTCTGGTTGAAATCTGGGTCATACATCTCTGCTCATCTACAAAGAGGAAGAAAAAGGAGGTAAAAGGGAGAAGTGTGCTTAATGCTTGCGATGTATTAGTCAGTACATATACAGTTTACACTACAAAAGATTGAGTCTGCACTACTTAATACATCCCTTACCCCCTCCCCCATGCAGATATGCAAAGCTCTTGGCTTGGATGAGGCAGTTCATGTAGCAAAAGAGCAGCTGCAATCCCCTCTCCAGCAAGTTAATCAGGATTCAGTGCCATGATACTGCTTCTGTATTTTCTTTTTTAAATTATGATAGTGTGAGTTGACTGCTGTTATTGAGCTGAAAAATGGACTTTCCCATCCCTGTTCCCTGTTCTCACTCTCTGTCTGCCCTGCCTCTCCCTTCCAAGATACATAACGAACAGGCAATGGTAACTCCTAGGACACCATCCATAACGTTCAACCCTTTCTGTGATGCAAGCTTTGCAGGTGGCTGGTGTCAGCCAACGGGTAGATCATGCATGACAATATGCAAGGTCTGATCCATCTCCATCAGATACACGGAGGGAAGACGTGATGAGAAACACAGTTACACAGAACTGAGGCTGGAAAGATATTGCAGTTGAACACAGATGTAAAAAACTGAGCTATCTGTCCCACTTTTTATCCATTTTTGGCAATCATTAATATAGATGTGCTGTGCTGAGTTCTGTGGAGTTTAATAGGTTACCCAGTCAGCATTTCTGATGCACCATGTCTGCATGTGATTTCTTCCTTGGTAGCGGAAGCATCTTCACTTGCAGTATTTTTATGTATATGGGGAACCTATATGGGTCTGTTTGTTGTATATCGCAAAAATCTCTATGTTTATTATTAGTAAATATAATTAACAACTATAATATTCAAGCTGAAGATCCCTAGTCAAGCTCTATTATGCTGAAGGGAGAGGAAGGAAAGTGTGTGGATAGGTCAGGCAGAACCCTGCTCTCACAGAACCTGGAAGACAGGCAGAGTTTTGAAAATAGCAAGAAGACGACAGTTCAGATCTCTTGATTTCAGAATTAAAAGTGGGACCGTGGGAATTCAGTTGAGCTCTCAGCATGTGCTTCTCAATTTGCCGACAATCTCTACCTTTGCCCGTGATGTGAAAATATGGATAGTGAGTGAATCTTGATAATTCCCAACTCACCTAATCAGATTATTTCATCATCTGAATGAGAAGTGACAAGTGGAAGGTAGAATAGGAAGGCCTGAGCTCTCTTGGCCATGGTTGATTTGCCTTTTCCAAAGCTATGGGAATGGTGATGGGGATATCCTGGATGGGCAGAGTTTGTGGTGTATCCCAACAGGCAGGAAATTCACCTGGGAGACAGGAAACATGTTTTTTACCTAGTTTTTCTTCATCTGCTGGATGGCTTTCTGTCATGAGAATTTAGGCTGACTTTCATCTTCATCCCCAAGGATCCTTTGTATGATGTTAGAAGAAAAGAGGAACATAGATAAAAGGGAGATCAGAGGGCTGAGGCCATGGGATCTTCTGGTCACTGTGACAACTCAAGCCTTTACTGTCTTTCTCAAGGACAACAAAATCACTGCAATGAGCTCTGGAGAAAACTTCATGTATCAGTGCTGTCTCCACTGGCTCTGCCAAACTGCTGGCAACCCTGCAATCAGAGAGCTGAGGTTGTTCTTTTCTCCCTTTTATTTTTCTTTCCCCTACCTTCTTTCTTCTCCCTCTGCTGCTTCCTCCCATCTTTGCCTTGTCTTGTTTAAAAAAAAAAAGAAAAAAAGAAAAGAAAAAGATCTCTGCAATAACACTACAAAACAACAATGAGCACAAAGGCAGCTGAAAGCAATATCTTAAGCATCCAGCAATGATATGATTTTGCCTGGTTTCTCAGAGGTCAAGGTGACCAAGAATTCACCGTCTCTTTTCCAGCACTGAGGTGTCATTATTTGCTGTCTTTCTTCCTCTTTTCTCTTTCATCACATTTCCCCATGTGGTTGATCTTGTTTTGTTTTTAAGGAAAAAACCTTGGCTCCAAAAACAAGGGCAAGAACTCATGTTTCACAATACTTTTTTCCTTTTCCCATAAGGGACAGCTAATACCATCTTTAATGCTATCTGGAAGGGTCATCCTATGCAACTGAAGTTGTTGCTAAAGAAATAGGGAATGAGAGATCTTGTAAAATGAAAGCTTTATATAATTTTCTACACCTCAAAGACTTTTAGCTGAGATTTCTTCCCTTTTTTGCATATTTAATAAAATAATTAAATGATTTTAATTGTGATTGCTTACTAAAATCTCTATAACAAAACAAAAGCTTCTAAACACTTATGTATTTTTAGCGTTTTACTTGCTTTGGACAGGTTATTCTTTGATCTTTTGTGCCCATTTATTCCATCAAAATTAGCATAACGATTTCCTGAAAATAAAATTAAATTATAATTGTCCCTTTCTACTATTTTTGTTACTATAGAAGTGAAATACAGAGTTCTGTTTTCATTTTTACCTTCCAGGGCTTTTGTAGTACAACTATAAAGTTAGATTTTTGTCCCATTAAATGATTCAAGTCTTTTGAACGTATTTCTGTCCCACATTTTTGGAGGAAAAATCACATGTCAATTTTTTTTTTTTTTGAGAAAACATAACAAAACAAAAAATCTTTTCTTTAGATGCTTTGGAAATTTTGATGCAGCAGTCTGAAACATCTTTTCTTATTCACTAAGATGATTTATTATTTACCCTTACTAACTCACTACCTAAGGAAGTAAAACTAGGGCTTTCGATAAAGCCAAAAAAACCCCAAACTAAAGAAAAAAAGCCCCAAACCCCAAAAACCTTATGTACAAAAGATCTTCTGAAATATTTTAAACCAAGATATTAATAAAAATTAATCCTTTTCCTGAGAATCTTTTCTTATACAGCTCTTTTTTCTTCAAGGAGACAATAAATGAACTTTATAAAAATTATTTATCATCTCACTGAATTTTTTTTTAGAGTTGGAAGGGACCATAGAGATCATCTAGTCCAACTCCCCTGCTGAAGCAGGATTGCCTAGATATCTCTAAATATTAGTACTGAGCATACAAAAACTGGGAAGAAGGATGGACTTTCAGTCTGCCACCTTCTGTAACAGACTCATTTAAAAACAAAAACTTGAGAGAGATGCAAAGATGGGCTGCAAATCCAACCTAAGTTCTTTGCCTGGCTGGGAGATAAACCAGAAAGCTTAATCATTCTTTCCTGTTTTGACCATATTTTTAGCGCTGCCTTTGAATTGGCAGGTTGTGGCAGGTGTTTTGTACTCATCTGGGGTGAGAAGTTGCAAGGATTTAATACACCATCCGATTACAGCCTGCAGCGCTCTGAGGTGCACCTTAACTATGGCAACCAAAAGAGCAAATTTGCAGTGAGGTGTGTTGTGCCAGTTGTGTGAAGCTGAGGTTGTGTCTGTGTATGACAGTAACTTGCCTGGTATGGTGAAGGATGCCCTGTGTGCTTCGTTGTGAAGTAGGATGGACACCCTCCCACAAAATTCAAACCTTCTTAGAAAATTTATCTGACAAAAAAACTAAGGAAGGCAGTTCTGCTTTTAGTTCTAGAAAGAGCTAGACATCCAACAACTCTCTTACAAAGCTCAGGTATTTCCTCCAATCTGAGGATGGACCCTGAGGGCCACCTGATGATGTTTATGTTCCTGCTGTGCACATGCTTGACTTGTTTCTCTTGCAAGGGGCAAATGGCTTGAATTTGCTGCAGCAAATCCAATACCCTGGGCAGAGTGTGTATGACCAGAGACCCTTTGACATCTGTGCAGGGAGCCCTGGGCTCTCCAGAGCTGCCTGGCATAGGCTGGTCCCTGCTCTAGTAAAGCTTCAGCAGCACGTACCAGACTTTCAATCTCAGACTCTCAGAAACAGACCCATCTTCAAAATCTATAATGCAATTCACAGAGTCAATTTTTCATCTAGTGTTCCAGTCTGGGGTGAGCCAAGTTTTTAAGAGTTGCAGTCTGAGGTTTGAGGGTTTTTTTGCCTTTCTGTTTTGTTTGGGTTTGGTCGGTTTTTTTCCCTTTGCTCTCTCAGACGATTAATGTGAGTCATTGACTGGCTTTTCTGCTTCTCTGCTGATTTGATTGGCTTTGTAAGGCCAAAACGAGGCCAGTCCCTTGTGGAAGTATTTGAAGGCCTTTGCTCATTCAATTAACTCTAAACTAAATTCTTTGTGGGAGGAAGTTAGTGAAAACTGGCTGGCGGGGAAGGAATTCCGCTCACTTAAGCTTCGGTTCCCTGTGCCACTGCACTGACACGTTTCACAAACATCCCTGAGAACAGCAGAGTCCAAGAGAGAAACAGGGTTTATTACTGAGACCAGTGAGGGACTATTTAGCTGTTTGAGGCATAGGACTAGAAGGTACCATTTCAAGTCATCAAGTCCTATCCTTTCCATCAGAGGCAGCCTTACAGTAAATATCCATCCAAGAAATATTTGAGGAACCTTCCATCAAAGAACATATCCCACCGCCCTCTGCCTCACATCAGTGGCCTGGAGTAAAAGATGAAAAAAACTCCCACAGCTAATCTTCACAATAGGAGGCAACAGGAAGGACAGAAGATATCTCTCTTGTCCAAGATTTTCCAGTAGGAGTGTGGCTCTTACATAAAACTTCTAGGTGATGAGGCAGACTGTGCAGAACACCAGAAGGAAGAGGGAAGCTTAGCTGACATCAGTGAAAAAACCCTCCTAGTCTCACACAAAGGAAAATAACCAAACCCATGCATCTGGCAAAACAACCAGTCTCCCTCCAGACCAGAGAACAAGCCTCAATCCTCCCCATGGAGCTCTGTAGTTGCCTGCACAGAAATACATGACTGGTCTGGTATGTTATTCAGTTCAGCAGTGGATGAAGAAGCTGAGAAGAGATATCTGGATGCCATCATTCCATTTACAGGAGGA
This sequence comes from Scolopax mira, assembly GCA_004320125.1. Taxonomy (NCBI): domain Eukaryota; kingdom Metazoa; phylum Chordata; class Aves; order Charadriiformes; family Scolopacidae; genus Scolopax; species Scolopax mira. The sequence goes on from BJBW01001864.1 coordinate 292,038, forward strand.
AAACCCTCATTTCAAACTTCCACTCCCTCCCTGGCTGAGGGAAGATGAGGGGCTGCTCATTAGCCCTGGGTTGGGGCACTGCCTTCCATTTTCACAGAGTGTACTAAAACAAGGAAACGGGCAGCCCCCGGAAACATTCCCAGAACAGATGACCCATTTTACTTGAGTTGAATTTAAACAATCTGCATTTCATTTTTAGCTTTGGCTTAACCTTTAGAAGAAAAATTTGTCATCTTCCAAGACAGGACCTCAAAAGGTTTTGTTTAAAAGAACAGCAGAAATGAAGCACTGAGATTTTCCTCAGTTTCTTCGTATCACCTCCCCAGCAAAAGCTGGTTTCCACCTCACAGAGTTTGGGTGATGACACACTGCTCACAGAATCCTTTTTTGCCCACCTTTGATCAATATTGTTATGAGCATCAAGTGCTGAAGCCACTGCAATGATTTGAGAAATGGCTCTCGGCTTCTTTCCTCCTCTTTGCTCTGCCTTTCCTCCCTGATAAACATATGGATGGTAGAGTTGAAACAGATTTAGAGTAGAAATGCAAATAAGGTTTACATGAAGCAGCATCCTGTCCGTTGTTGCTGGAGGAACCTGGATCTCTCCCAAGTTCCCAGGCAGAGGTTTGCTCAGGTACAGCAGTAGCAGCAGGTGCTTCCAGGCTTCACACACATGGACCATCCGCTCACACAGCGAGGGTTTCTCTGTGCCAGGTGGAGTGGATTAGGAAATGGAACAATGGCCCTGATCCAAACTTGTGCTTCATGGGCTTTCGATTGTCAATGGCTCAGTGGCCCTGGAGAGTACCTGGCTGCTCACATGTTGTGCTCAGTATCCCATAGGAAAAGGCTAAGGTTGGCTAAAGCTTTGTCATTGCTCCATTAGCCTGTGGCTTGCCTTTACTTGGACTGTCTGCCATGCAAGCCAGGCATCCAAAATGTGAAAGAGACTTCTTGTTATGTTACTCCACACCTAAAAACTTCTCCTCCTATGTGAATTTCAGTAGAATGGTTGTAGTGTCTGAGGATCTTAATAGTCTGAATGGCATTTTCCTTAAATCTGTGTGCAATTTCAAATTCCACTCACCTAATGTTTAATGCTTAAATGGGGCAAAAAGCCCCAAAGACTCAAAAGAGGGTAGGAGGAACTTCACTATTGTCACTGTACAGTCTGATATGGGATCAGGATTTTCACTGATGAGCAGTAATAAATGGCCAGAAGCTATCCCTTCCCAACCCTTGGAAATCCATGGAAGGGTCTAGGTGAAGCACCCAGTTGAGGTACTTAATTACCCCGGATCAACTCCCCGAGAAACACCAGCATCTCCAGAGGGTAGCAAAATAGATTGCCCTCTGGAGGTCTTTCCACTGTCTGTACAGATTACAATTAGAGTAATTTGGTTGACTTGGATATATCTGGGCTAATCTTTCCTCACAACTCGCTCTTGGTTTTTCTCTGCTCTTCTGTCTTTTCCTTTCCAGGATGCCATACACCCTTTCCCAATAGTCCTGTGTCCATGTTTTTGAGTAAAGGAGAGACCAAAGGAATGGGCACAGAAGAAATAAGACTGCACAACTGAAACCTTTTTATTTAGGGTGTTGAAAGCCGTCACATAAGCCTGACTTTGTTCCCCCAGGTTTTAAATGCTTTGAGCTGGTACTTGGCACAATGGCCTCTTCTCAGTGGCTAAATATCTCATTAGTTTGGGATGTGGAATATGAGGGCGAAGGCTGTTGTCAAAATGAAACATTATGAAACAGGTAGATCTCAGGATGAGCGCTTTAAACTTCCATACAGCTTCTTGGTATTTCTTCTTAACTCTCAGAAGGGCTAGATTTAATTATATACTTATCCTTCATGTGCTTGACCTCATGTTTGGTCTCCCCATGATGGCCCAAAAAATCAATGGCAAGATTTTTTAATCAGCTCTAATAAGTTCATGGAAGAGAATCATTTACCAAGGCACCTCTGTTGTATGCATTTGCACTACGGTTCCAATTGATTATTTGTGCCAATTATTAACTATGAATCAGGATTGGAGTGAAAATAATCTGTGCTTGGTCAACTTTGGTCTTTCTGAGACTTTCAGATGATAACATCAGCAGCCTCCTCTGCCCCTTATCCCTCTATTGCACCATTTAATTGCTATGTTTCCCTCCTAAATTATCTGTGGTGATTTTTTTTCTCTACTTTTTATAAAGTAAGGCAAAAACATACAGTAGTTATAGGAAAGAAAAAGATCCTTTATTAATTATGACTCCAAGCAACGTTAACCCAGACTTTGTGGCTAGAAAGTACCTTGGATGATTTGTGCAAAATTAGAAGCAGCTTTCATACACAGCCATGCACTTCTGAAGTAAACAATTTAAAAACAAAACCTTAAAAAAATCCACAGTGTTATACAACTGTAGGAATTATTATTTTTTAAGTAAAAAAGGCCCCTCTGTGATCTGCTGAAAACTAGCAATTAACTTGCACTGCAAGAAGTAGAAGGCAGACAACTAGTAACACCTCAGTGGTTGTCTTTTCTCCTTCATTGCTATTGGGTCCATCAGAAAGATGTCGTCGCCATGACAGTTACAAAAAAAATCACTTTCTGAGAAACAGCATGCTTAGCTCTTCAGCTGTGTGCTTAGCAGAGAGCAAACTTGGTAGAAGTGGTGCCTGGTTAATTAAATCTTACTTTCTTCCTTTTATACGATAATTACACCAATTACAAGTCAGATCCTAATGTTTTTCAAGGGGGTGTTTCTGAGAGCTCAACTCCTTGAGACTGACTTTATGAGAAAGAGGCATAAGATGTAAGAGTTGGCTTTCTTTCAGGGTGCTCCACGGTTGCCAATTGTGAAGGAACATTCTCTAGTGGGTTTCCAGCATGCAGAGCATGCTGCAAAATCAAGCAGAAAAAGAAATCGGAGGGTTGGTATGCAGGTTGTGTCTGTTAATGGCCTTGCACCTCCAGGCTGTGGAAGGCAAACTTAGAGCTGGCTCCTGCAAATCTTTTGCCTGTAAGAACTTCTGGGACCTAGTAGCAGACTCTGCCCTTTGCAGGTCTCCTTAAAAAGCCATAGTTTAGGGAGGAGATAATAATAACAAATGATAGTAATAATAATCCTTAGCTCTGCTGCTCCTGGGAGTATTCAGAAGGCAGCAAAGCATGCTCATCCCATTCAAGAATGACTAAGACTTTTTAAGGTAAAAGTCGTACTGTAATCTTGGTCCTCAAGGTTGCTATAGCAAATGTGAAAAGGGGACTTTTGTGTGTTCCCACCCTACGCAAAAAAATCCACCTTTTGCTGAAATGAAAAACAGTATTGCTTGGGTTAGGCCACTGCCAATTTTCTTAGGCTGACGGCACTGCTGAAATAGAAAAAAAAAAAGTATTTCTTATACCCCTCCAGTTTCCTATGGCCTTGCTTTGGAACCTTCTCTAGCAGTCCCACCGCAGGCAAGTTTTTTTCTTCCCCACTGCTCCTCTGGTCACTTAGCTAAACCCTCTTCACTGAATGATAAGCAGATTGTGAGAAAGTGGAGGCTGGACTTTACAGTTTCTTGTTAGGCTGAGTATTTCTAGCTAGCTCAAAAATAGGAGCTACTGTGTCAGACTTCAGACCCTGATGATGCTTAGAAACACAGGCTGTACCTCTGAGAGCTTCCAGGCACCAACAGTGATATGACCATATGGAGCCATGAGGGATGGTGATTCTCCAGACCAGCAGAGAGAGCTCTTGATATACACTCACAGCTGAGGACATTATGAAAGCACAACTATTTCCATGGCAACCAGCTTTGATGGACTTCAGGGGAGTAGGAAACCAAAGAATAAGTTGACAGGGCAGGGGGAAGAAAATCTGTGGTTATAAATATTGTGTAAGTTCATGTGGGCCATTTATCTGTGCTGGGTGCACATGAGGAGGTATTCACGCATGTGAAGGTAATAAAGTGGAACTTGACCTAGGACAGTGCTCAGGTTATCCATCTCAGTCAGAACCCAGCCTTCGTCTGCTGCCAAACATGCGGGCCTTTATTTTCATTGGTGGTGCTGGTTCACCACTTCTGTCACTTCAGGAAAATGAACAATTAAAATTTGTAAAAAAAAGACTGTATGCTGGGGTTTTAACACCTTAGCACGGTCTTGGGAGTTTCTGTGGGTATTGGCCCTTGGGAGATCAACAGACTGATTCTGCATAGTGATGAGCTTTGGAGAGTACAAATCATGGATGTATCATCAATGGGCTTGAAAAGAAAAGAGTCCCAAATAAAATAACTTTGTGAATCTGGGGCAAAACCCATGTGCTAGCAGTGCATGTCCATTCAAAGTGTGTGGGTCAGGTGCTGGGAGAGGATTGTATTAATTTATTTTCCTGTGAATGTCACATTCAAAAGGGAGGAGGAGTGCATGGCAAATAAGCATGGATTAAGCAGAGATTCTACTCTGTTCCTGAAAACAGCTCTGGGTGCAATGGTGGTTTAAGGCTAATTGGAGAGGGCTTGTGGTGGTCCTGTCAGAGGCAGAGGAATGATTCAGTCAGTCCTGCTGAGCCAAGTTGAATGCTTCCAGCTTTTGGGTTATGCTTAGATTTAGGCTTAGAGTTATCCTCTGGTGCAAAGGAATAGGTGCCTTTCTAATAATTCAGGAATGAAAAAGTAGGCCAGATGCATGGAGCCTGTGAACCCATACAGCACCTTGAACACCTGGTGTTCATCAGACAGGACCTATGCTACCGACCATGGGCTTGTTGGAGGCACTTTCTGTCGGGGCTCATTAGCACCACTAAATCACAGCCACAGACTTGCTGCTCTCCTTCTCGAGCAGTCGCCTCTGACTCAGTATTTATCATTCCCATCCCCACCCCTTTCTCTTTGGCATTCTGGAGTTATTTATTTATATCAGGAGAGACAATTGCAGCGTTTCACAGGTGGTCACAGTGGAATGCTAAACAGGCAGGACTGGGTCCCCCAGGTACTGTGGGATGTGGAGCTGATTTGGCCGATTCTACGTGACTAATATTAAATATCACCATATGGAGCTGAAATCTTCCCCAGGAGTTTATCACTAATTCATCTAAGAGTGACTTTTGTTGTCAGTGTTAAAGTAACACTGGGCTTTTCTTTCTTTTTTCTATGTTGCTACACTGTCTTCTTTTTTTTTTTCCCCAACTTCTGTGAACTACTCAAGGCAAACGGAAATATTAATTAAACTGTTAAAAAAATAATGTCTGTAGAAAGGTTATTTTTGCACCTGGATGTGTGAATGGAAAGTGTGTAATTTGGTCACAGGGGGAAAAATAGCTCTCTTCCCACCCTTCTCTTGTGAAATCAGTTGCAACTCTTATTCTTAGCAGAGATGGAGAATTTATTCCGTGTAAACAGTATCATCTATCAAGTGATTTTTTTTTTTCCCCTGTTTGCAGAAGTACTTCATGAATTCATATTTGCTGGACTATTTAGCTGTCAGTTTTATGGGAATCAATTGACGCCTTCAACCCATGGTGAAAGTTGTTCACCTTGACCTTTCACTTCTGAAAAACAATTACTGGATTCCCGAAGTTGTGCTTCGGATCCCTGATCAAATGACTGGTGTGCTTGACCAGTTATAATTAAACAGACCTCTTTCTCAGATCAGGCATACGTGGAAATAAAGGCTGTTCTCTACCATTCATGGGAATGACTGTTCCTTCCAAATGAGATCCTTCTCCTGCTCCCTTCCCAAACCAACCACCCTCAATGCTATTTCTAGAATTCCATGCACAGTGGATACTGTGAAAACACAGAAGCAGAACCATCCCTGAATGCCTATAGTCTAAGCATGTCTCTAATGCATCTAATTAATTAGCCTTTTAAATCAAGAGTTGCCTCCTGCTTGAAAACTTGTAGATGCGTCTGCTTCCTCTGTTGCCCTCCCAAAGGCTTTTTAGTTTTCTAATGCCCATGCCAGGATCCCTTCTTCCCTCTTTCCCATTCGCAGGTTTTTCACCACTGTGGGAGATGCTCTTGCTAAAGCACCTTCCCTTTTTGAGGAAATCCCCTCTCTGAGCGTTGGAGCGGCAGCTCAGGGTCAGGAATTACAGCCAGGGCAAGCGGCTCCACTTGATGCTTGTTCCTCTCGATTGCTGCATAGCATGAGAGTGATGAGGGGAAGATTGATGTAGTGGCGAGCACACTTCAGGTTACACGCCGCTTGCTCCCTGAGAGCCCATTAAAGGGAAGATTTAGATGCAGAAGCGGTTGTTGGGATGACTGGAGAGTTAATTCCACGTGGAGGACAATTAACAGTTCCTAGTGAAGCAGAACCTAGTGAAGCATACATGCTGTCATGCACAGGGTTTCTTTTCCTGCCCTTTAGAGGCTTATACCTCACCCCAGCCACCCTCTCCCTTGCTGCCTTCTGCAAAACAAGGGGGTAAATGTCAGTCAGGGAAATATGCCTGATGCTCTGCAGCCCCTTAGATCTGAGTGTCTGCTCCAGCCCGGCATCCACTGAATAAAGGCAGGTAGCCACCATCTAACAGTTGGTAGAGAAAAAATAGGAGGGGAAACGAATTCAGAAAATGGATTCAATGGGCCAAGGCAAATAAAAAAAAAAAAAAAAGGAAAAATGAGAAATACAGCAGCCCCAAGCAGATCTTCCTTTTAGCTGTGTTCTTTTTTCTTTTTCACCATCATGGACAAAGATTTTTTGCTCCAGTGCTCATATGCCACATAAAGAAGCAATGAGCCATCCAAGCCTGGCCACTGTCATGCTATGAAATAAGAAGGTGGTTACACTTACGGTTATTCAATAACATCAACTTCTAAGTGATGGTCTTTAAAGACTCCTTCAATTATGTTTCACACATTTTCACCCCCGTATCAACACTGTAGGCAGAGTTGAGATCACTTATCACTTTTACTTTTCCTACCTGAATGTAAAATTAGCTTCTTTTTTTCCAGTAGAATAATTCTGAACCAAGTTTTGCAAGATTTGGTTTGGGGGCTAATTACAGTCTCTTTCAAAAAGTTTTCACCTGTATGTTACACACATGATGCAATTTAAACGCCATTTTAACTTCTTTTTTGTCTAGAAACTCTTCAATTTCTTTTCTGTTTTCCTTTAACTATCAGAAATGTCATACAAGACTGGTAAAGAAACCCAAGGAGACTATTATTAAATAATAGTGCTACATATTAGCAGTCATATAGAATCTGCCTTAAATTGTATTTTTAAAATTCATTTTAAGGGCAGATTTTCATATTGAGTTTCAGTCTTTGTACATCTGCAAATTTACTAGCGAAACTAAATACTAAATACCTTTTCTAATATATCATAGTGTAAGAATTTGCTTGATTTGGTTATCTTTCATGGGCACATCTCATCCATAGACTTTGCAGGTTGAGAACCCCTGCTCTGAGCTACCAGCCAGCAAACACCAACAGCTGGCACTTACTGCCTGATTTAAATTGACAAGAGCTGCCAAAACATAGCAGTGAACCTGCCCCAACATTCATAGTTTCCCCCTTTGCTTGAAACTGGACTTCCCTTGGTTGTAGACCAGAAGTAAGCTGGTAGCCTCCCTACAGGTACACAAGCTCGGATACAGTGATCAAAATTTATTTAAATATAACCAAGCTACAAATTCCTTATTTACATGAGTTTTTATTCAACAACCTTTCAAATCACTTGGGACAAAGAAGAAATTGCCTCAGATGCTACTCCTCTTTGAAGGGACTGAATTTATGATTAATTTTATTTCATAAACAAATTCATTGATTTGCTCTTACATCTTCAAAACCTTCATTGCATACTCAAAGAGTAAGCGTTGTAACTTTAGGGATGAAAAGCTGTGTCCTTCATGTGTCTTTAAGAATTGAAATCCTGCTTAGGTAGAGGAGAGAGTGATGGACTTTTGATGTTTGTCTGGGAATACAGTAATGTGATTGAAAACGACTGAGTTTTCATAGTTTAACAATTTTTTCCCCCTTAGTCAGCTGCTCAGTTACTACCTGACATCTGCAATAACCTTTTTCCAAGTATGTGATCCCTCTTTTTGTAGTAAACAATGTTTTGGACCCATCCATCTGCACACTAGCCAGCCAAATAGGTACATAATTCTTATATTATTACTCTCATCTCTTAAAATCTCTAACTCCTATACCGATATTTTTGCAAAGTTCATCTCTTTTCTGCCTGAAGATGCGCCGTGGCTACTCTATACTCATGGATGGTACACTCCTGAGACTATATTTCTATAAAATTTAATGTATGGGATTTGTGTCTTTCTATTGCAACCTAACTCATCTTCTAAGATGTTAGAATATAAACAGTCCTAATTATGATTAATACCAAAGCAGCAAATTAATTCCAAAAAGACAGCAATGTGCCCTTGATGCCAAGAGGGCCAATGGAATCCTGGGCTGCATAGGGAGAAGTGTAACCAGCAGGTTGAGGGAGGTCATTCTTCCCCTCTACTCTGCACTGGTGAGGCCACAACTGGAATGCTGTGTCCAGTTCTGGGCTCCCCAGTTCAAGAGGGACAGGGAACTACTGGAGAGAGTCCAATGTAGGGCAACCAAGATGATTAAGGGATTGGAGCACCTCCCTTATGAGGAAAGGCTGAGGGAGGTGGGGCTTTTTAGCCTTGAGAAGGCTGAGGGGAGACCTCATCTATGTTTACAAGTTCCTAAAAGGTAGGTATAAGGATGACGGAGCCAGACTCTTTTCAGTGGTTTCCAGAAAAAGAACGAGGGACAACTGGCACAAGCTGGAACATGGGGAAGTTCTACTCAAATATGAGGAAAAACTTCTTTAGAGTGAAGGTGACAGATTCTTGGGACAGGCTGCCCAGGGAGGTCGTGGAGTCCCCTTCTCTGGAGATCTTCAAGACCCGCCTGGATGCAGTCCTGAGTGATGTGCTCTGGGCAACCCTGCTTTAACAGGGGAGTTGGACTAGATGATCTCTAGAGGTCCCTTCCAGCTCTGTCTAATCTGTGAATCCATGAATTAAACTGTCAGCCATCAGCTTGTTCAAACATTATGCAAACCATGCTTGCCTTAAAATGTCCAATAGCAGTTCTGCACAGAAGAGACATTGTCTTAATTCACTGACATTTAGGTTATTCTTGATACCTTTTTTTTTTCTCTCCTTGTGACTAGGGTTAATATTCGACTGAAATGTTCTGTTGCTTAGGAACCATCTCATAATGCTGAATTCATTAATGCTTTTTCCAGTTTGCTCCCAGGAACCTTGTTAGATAGTGTTTCCCACTTTTATCCTAATTAACAGATACCTAGCAAAAAAAAGAAAATAAAATGTACTTCAGTAAAGAGCCTTTCTGCTTATCCTTTGCCAGTCTTTTTCCTTCAGCCTGTAAAGAAACTGCAGTATTTCTGACCTCAAAATCCTAATTCTTTTTCAGTAAATTACAGTATCCTTTGAGCAAAGCAAATATAATTCTCAGATTGTTCCTGACTTTGCTGACTGTCAAGATGATTAGGTGGGGTTCTTCCCCTGGTCACTGGGTGAGTTTAGCAGCTGATTTCAACCTGGGCTAATGTTTCACCCAGTGTTGATGGTTTTTTTGCCAGTGTTGAGCAAGGGAAACGTGATGGGGGTTTTGAGACTGAGCATGGCACGGGGATTAGGGAGAAAGGCTGGGTGGTGGCATGCACAGAGCTAGCAGGCTGTGGGAACACAGCACTTGTCCATGGCTCACACCAGAGTAGAAGAGGCATGTCTGAAAGCTGACCAAATAGTCGCATCCTTTCCTCTGCTCAGTAGAGCTCCTCCTGAAGTTATCCCTAACATCTCATCTCCTGGCACATAGACATCTTTTAGCTGTCTTGCACTGTCAGATGCTTAGCATGTGGTTCCAGTTTTCCTCTGCTCATGGGTGCCTGAAAGCCAAAGGGGAGCACAGTCATTTGTGTCAAGAAATTGGGAATTCTTGGATGAAGTTGCAAGCTCAATTGTATCAATAGGCAAAGCAGAACAAACTCTATTGATGCCATTAAACCTCCTGCATATTATGAGAAAAAATAAAAGAGACCTCAGAAGTGTTTGTGGTTATGAGAAGGCTCTGCTTTCAATAGGCTTATTTCTTTAAGTTTTTCTGAACAAGATTTATTTTTGTCTGTGCTGCAGCAATATCTGCCCCAATATATACCAAGATCCAAGCTTCGAAAGGATAAACTATCAACTAATCAATCTCTTTGATTTTTTCCCCCTCAATCCTTTAACTTAATTTCAGAAGCAAGAATCTTCTCTGATTTAAAAAAGGTGGTGGAAGGGAGTATGGATAACTTAAAATATATGTGTTGGTTGCTGCTGCTCCTCCCACTCCCATTCTGCATGCGGGGTGTGGAAATGCCAAGGCAAAGGTGTTTCCATGGTGTTTACCACTTAGACCTTTACAGTCAATATCTCACTCTGCTAATAGCAAAGAGCATGGTAGCATGTGATTTTTTTCAGCCCAGATCTGCAAACTTGTAAGTGCTGAGAATATTAGCCAAGGATCTGAATAAAGAGCTGAATTCCTGGATGCTTGTGTGCGCCTCCCGTGCCCCCAAGATACTAATGTCTCCACACTGATGATAAAAAGCCTTGCTTTCTCTATGCTGAGTGTTCAGGCAGAACTGTTGATGTCACAAACATTTTATTTATTGCCAGCCCTGATTAGATTTATCAGGCAGACACAGAAATAAGAGATCTTAAGTGGTCAGTTCCTATTAACAATTTGTCTTTGACATTGCCCTGTTAATTGCTTTGTTCTCCTTTAAGACGCTGATTCAAATTTTTTTAGAATTCTGTTAAATAAGGAAGAGGCATGACGCCTGCTTTTTAAAAGCTGACAGTAGTGTCCAGGGAAAATAAAAACAAATTCAAGAAAGTTATTTATGTCCAAAACTCAACGGGAGGCAGTTTTAGCAGATCACTCACCTTTGATATTTTAAGGAAAATCTGAATACAACAGTAAACCTGAAATGGCACCAGAAAGTTGTTCTTATTTTTCTGATGAAGTTGAATTTCTTGAATGAAAGGAGTTTTGATTTCTCTTGTTTCTTAAACAGTAAATGCAATTTGGTCGATTTAGTCCAGACGTTTTGTTAATGTAGGTCAATTCAATCAGTTGGTTTAGCTCAAGAAAGTGAACATTCTGGAAAAAAAGGAAAAAAAAAAGGAGAAAAAAAACCATAACTATTTAAGGATATATTAAAAAAAATCAAAAGCTGAAAGAAACTTTCATTTTAGTTCACAAAAAATCTTTCTATTGAACCACTGGAATTTGCAAGTTTACCATTTGTTTGTTGAAAATGTTTTTTTTTTAAATATGTACTTTGGATTACCCTGAAATCAATCTCTTTTCTGATCTCCCAGAACTGCTAGCAAACAAAAAATAAAAAAAAAATCACTTATTCGTGTACCTCTGCTCACGAGGGAGTCTGCCTCTGAAAGCTTTCCAGCACACTTTCACAGATGCTAGAACTTCAGATTGCTCTGATAGGATTCAGAGCGAGGTCCAGACAGCCAGATCGTTACCAGTACTTTCTGAAATTCACTATCAGTAACAGTTCTCACTAGATATCCTTTCCACAGCATTAACATGCTCAAAGCTATGATTGGCAAGCACACACGAACAGAAAAACTTACAGGTGGGATATGTCTAATATTTTGCTTCATGCCTCTTTCCATGCCCTCCAAACATGGTTTGTAAATGAGAGATGTGAAAGACAGGAGTAAGTAGCAGCTGTATGAATTTGTATCTGCCCAAAAGACCACTTACATTCCCAGGTTCAAAAAATGATCAGCAGGTTAGACAATGGGTGATCCTGTTCTAACTTTGCTTGGACTGCAGAAAACAGCTCAGATCTATCAGGCAGCAGGCTCTGAAGACAACCTTGGGCTCATTGCAACCAGAAGGTAAAACACGCCCAAGTCTTAAGGCTGCTTTTCTCGTCTAAGGGAAATGAGAAAAATGGAAAAAAGTGTGACAGAAAAGATGGACAGAAAGAATGAGAGCAAATCCACTCCTTGGCATGGAGGGAAGGGATATGAGCATGTCTGACTAAGCCCTCTCTGGTGGATGGAGGCTAGGAAACACTGGCATGGAGCTACTTCCATGTGTGACTCAAATTAAAAGTCATCATTAAATGAAGTGTGGCTGACTGGTGTGGTTCATGTGGAAAGCCACAGTTTAGGTGAAGGTGGAAGATGAAACCAGAGGGATTAAGTGCCAGATTTTTCAAGTGCCCTCCCTGACTCTCCAACTTGCTGAAGAAATTTCTGAGGGAGTAGCACTGAAAGCCTGCTGAGAAAACCTGGTCCTGTGAGTTGGCCAGAACTCTTTTGCAGCAAAGCTGAGCATTTGTACAGGCAAAGAAAGCCGGTCTACAGGGAAAGAAGCTGATTTTGTGGCTTAAGTGTTGCAATAGGCCCCAGGAGATGCAGATTTAAGACCAATTTCTATTGCAGACTCACTAAAGAGGTGTGAGTTAGTTGCTTGCCTCAGCTGCCTATCTGTAACACTGGAAGAATAATACTTCCTATTATTCCTTTCCTGTCTTATTTAGATCATATTGCCTCCTGGGGAATATTTCAGTTGGTAGTGATATAATGCCAAAACCAAGGAGCTCCAGTCACAAGTGATGGCTCTATGCATTCCTATTGTTACATTCCTTTATATCATCCTCTACTTCTTTTGCATCACCCTTGCCAGTGTGAGGAGCTCACAGTGCCTGGGGTTAAGCTAGCGGAGTCAGGAGAGTATCCAGTTTGGATCCCATCCCTCCTTTGTCCTTCCAAGGTTGCCACCAGATTTTCAGGGTTTCTGCCTGTCTCTGGATCCTGATGGGTCCTGTCTGCCAATGAGTCCCTAGGACAGCCTGCTGGTCTGAGGAGAGGTTGTGGCCCTGAGGTGACAAGTGAAATGAAACAATTGTTGTCACATTGACACCTCTGAGGTTCTGCTTCTTTTCCTGAGATTGTAATAAACAAGTCTGAACTATTTGCCATACAATGTCAGGCTTTTTTTCTTCTTTTTTTTTAACAAAACATGACAGAAGAGGGAAAGCAAGAGGTACTTTTTCTTCACTGTGATAAGATCGGTGTACCATGACTCAGATGATTATCTGCGATCATTTGTGCTTACTCCTGGTACAAAACTTCATGCAGCCTTAGTGGCATGCCATGAGGAGGGACATCAAACCTGAAGGGTGCTGAGGTCCCATAGGAGAGTTGGAGGGGATCTCTTTGGTCTCCTCTGATGAGGGAATGCACACTGTGATCCTCGGGTGACTGACCTCCTCCACACCCACCCCAAGGGGAGATGTTCTTCTCTGCACATGTAACCTCTTGGCTATTTCTGACTTTTATTTCAGTAGTAAAAGCACAAGCCCATATAAAGTCTCCTTGAAAAAGTGAGGGGTGTTTCATTTGACATCGCCAGCAGGTATTTGGATTGCTGCAGTAGCACTGCTCCAGCCAAGAGACGATCGAGCAATTTCGTGCCTGTCCCTCTATTTATGGTACTGGGGGATCTGCTGACCCAGCTCACATGTGAGCTGCAGAGCTGGAAACAGCCTTACACTTTCTAGGCACAAGCTGTTGTAGGCAAGAGGAAAAAGGCAGTGGCAGATCTCTTCTGGGAAGCTCTTCTGGAAACCCCAGAGGAGATGCTGTGTTTGGATGGGGCCTTCTTCAGGATTGAATTTTCCTTCTGTATGATCCTCGGGTTCTCACTTCATTTAATAACAGCACTAAGGAGAAAGAAACAGCTTGAGGGGGACTACAGAGCCAGAACTGTGTCTAGGGACAGAAGAAAGACACCTCCTTGCAATGCAAACGCTCCATTTCCGATTACATTGCACAGGACACAGAGCTTGTGGCCTCACTAATCCAAAGCAAGCAAGTGAAGCAATCCTTCAGTGAATTCCCCATCTTGGGCTCCTTAGCAATCCCACTGCTTGCTCACCTTCTCCCCCTCCAGCCCAGGTAGGTCCTGTCCTGGGTGGAGGATGCCTCTCCAAAGGCAGATGTGAGGCCAGGCAGATCCATAGCAGATCATAGACAGATACAAGGTGACTGGCAACCTACTCCCTGAAAAACAAATTAGAGAAGCACAATCAGCAGGTGTTTACTGGAGCTGCTACATAATGAGGGGACTGAATGCATGCAGCACACGCAATGCCTGTCTGTGAGCTGCTGTGCAGACCTATCCAGCTGTCTGCAGATGTGATGCTCACCACATCAAAACAAAAGTAGTTTGCACCGTTTTCCGAACCTAAAGGCTTGAGCCCTGTGCTAAATCCATAGCTCGTTGCATTTTATATATATTTTGAAGGCTAGCAGAAAAATGGGTTTGCCATTTAAATCAGACATCAAGTTCATTAGTTACAGAAGAGAGACATGTGTTTTCTGTTCCTGGCAGACACCCTTACTTTGCCATTGGCTCCCTCTGCCAACAGTGACATTCAGGGAAGGGTTGTGGTTGCATGGTTGGAGGTTGGGGGCTCAATCAGAATGGGGTGAGGGAAACCGCTTGTTTTCTTTTAAGTCCTGTCTGAGTGGTTTGGAGCTTTTTGGGTGCATGCTGTGCTACCAGACCACAGTCATTTCTGTGCCAGGCCCTGTGAAATGTCCCGTGCCAAGTTCCACCTCTGAATACCCTTGCTCTGGTCTGTCTCTAATGATAATTGCTGTTGTGTCTCTGGTGTTTGTGGCCCTGTGGCGACAGGTGAAATAAGAAGAAGACTTAGTATGCACACTGTGCCTTACAAATGCGAGTGATTCATTTGGCCATCCACAACTCAGGACAATAATCCTGTCCCAGACATAGCAATCAAAAAATGAGCTATCAAAACATTAGGCTGCAGAAATTGTATTGTGGGAGCAAATGCATCAAGAAAAGGAGCATTTGGATCCATGTCTTCAGTCCCGTAATACGAATGCCCATAGAAAGAACCTTTTAATAAGTGGGGCAAGGAATTTATAATTACTGGTTGGTTTTTTTTTTGTTCTTCCATTATAGAGAACTTAAAGGCACACTCCCACATAGACCCACACACTAGGTCTGTCACACACCCTAACTTGCATTTCAATTAGCAATTTCTGGCCAGTCCTGTTATCTGCATTACCATTTGCACAGTGCATTGCCTCACCCAGACCCATATGATAAGTCCTTGTGATTACGTATTCCCCAGGCTTTCCATTTATATCTTGTGCTATAGATCTGCTGGACATTAGTGTGTGTATACATAGACACATATATTCGATTTATGGAAACTCTAATGACCTTCAAAGAGATAATCTCACCTGTCCCCAGAGTGTTAATCTTCATTTCCCACAGCCATTTTCTCTTAAATCTGACTAAAGGCTATTGGGTCTGGCAGGAGAACAACAGTGGCCTTCTCCTGCTCTGAGATAACAGCAGTGGAGCCCAGAAAGCGAGAACGATGCTGACAAGCCAAAGAACCCTGTATAAATTACACAGCCGTCGTCAAGATTTCATGGAAGTTAATCCTATTTGTCTTTTGCTCTGTGTTTCTCAGTAGCCAGGCCCCTGCTGTAATTACACCTGGAACCTTTTCTTTCTTAAGCTCCTTTTTTTTGCATTCAGGCCCAAGGTCATGCTGTGGAGCTCCAGGTTAACCAAGCAGTGGCTTGAGATTTTAGGTTCAAAAGGTCTTGTATTTCTGTACATGAGTGCACTAGAATTATTATTTGAACAGATTTGCAAGCAATACAGACCGAATTTTGATAAGACTGAAAGGTAATATTTTTCAGAATATTCTTTATTTTTATTTAAATATTGTAACTTGTTTTCCCAGTTCGTGATTAAAGCAACCAGAGAAGTCTTGTCCTTCCCCACAAGGTGGAAATTCCATTTTCTGACAGGCCCAGGGGATAATTCCCATTTCCCAGGATGCTGGGTGGACAAAAGCTGCATTCCTGGCACACTGCAGCCCTGTGTCTCTCTGAGATGAACACTGCTCATTAGAGCACAAATCAGGGCACCCGTAGTTTGTTCCCAGATGCGTTCTTGGCTTATTAAATCTCCTCTGCACCTTAGTGACACTAGATGGACATTGACTTAGTGAAAGCTTATCTGAGGGTAATAACAGTCTTGACATATTTATGGAATAATGTGTGAAACATGTTTTTAATTCCTGGCTGGAAAGGTGCTATTTAAGTACATAAATGTGTGCATGTTTTTGTATATGTTAAATAGGGGGCCGGTAAAAAGGAGTCTCATTGATCCCAGAAATAATTTATCATCCTGAATAAGAGAACACAAGAGTTTCTTGTGTTTTAGAACTGTTGATTATAAAATAAACAGCACTTTTTATTGAGTAGCCATGCTGGTTCCCCAGTGTCTGAAGATACATTACTTACACCGCTCCGATCTCAGCATGAAGCCAGTCAGTCAGCAGTGTAAATCTTTCTTCTCCTCAGGTCATCACAGAATACTTCAGCTTCGTTTTTTTTCCCTTTTTTTTTTCTTTTGCATTGTTTATAAACCTGCCAACATCTGAAGAAGGGACTTGTGTTTGTCCCAGAGGTCACGTATTATACAACTCATTTGCTGGTTCAGTTACAGACACTACAAGCTGCCTTGCCTTCAGTTTGTACTCTGGAAACTCTGGAACCACTTTCCTTTTGTAATTGAACCAGGCTCATCCCCATGTGTGCGGTGAGACTTGTTAAGCACTTTTTCTGTCTCTGATCATGCTCAAGTGGTACGGAAACAAATCAAGATATCTGGAAAAGAGGTTTGGAACTGGCCAGATACCAGGATTCTATTTTGTTCTGGGTTTTCCACACCCAGCAAGCATTCCAGGAGTGATGTTCAGTAGGAAAAAAAGGGAGCTTGGGAAAATCATCTTTGTCTTTCACAAAAAATTGGTGCGCAGAAAATGAGATAATGGACTGTGTCAAGTTTCCTAAAGAGCTGATTTTGAAAAAAGGAAAAAAAGAAAATCCCCCAGGGAGCTTCTGAATCAGAGCAGGGCACACAGCCATTGAGGTGTTTAGTTGTGGTTAGTCTCCTCAGCCTGGTGCACAGCAATACATGTGGGGATGATTGTCATGAAACACCAGAATGAGTTGCTGATGGATACAGGATGAAAGACCTAGAGTGGATAAGGAGCTTAACACAAGCCTGGGAAGGGTTTCTGGCCTTTGTGCTACCTCAGGGACAAGTGTTAAACCTAAGGAGGACGGAGAAAAGAAAAGAGAAAAGAGGGAAGGTGGTGTACAGCAGCTTCAAAGTGCAAGAAAAGATGAGACTAGCCCTTTCTCAAGAGCTTAGGAGCAAAATTGGCTTCCTGGAGAGAGAACATAAGAAATCTGGCAACCTAAATATATTTAAAGGGCTTACAGCTCTCCAGGGAAAATTTTGAGGCTATTGAAGTGGAAAAAACCCGTTTGCTAAGATTAAATATTCTTTTTTCCCCAAAAGAAAAAAATAAAAATAAAAAACTGACAAAGCAGACAAATGTTTGGCAGGAGACCCAGGGAAAAAAAAAAAAGCCACAACCTGGCAATAACAACATGATGTGGGAAATCTGGGCAGGGGAGAGGTCCAGGCTGCTTTCCCTTTGTCACAAAGGTTGTAAGGGGAAAGTGAGATATTAGACCATTAGAGTTTCCTAAAGAGTCAACTTTGCAAACAGAAAAAAAAAAAAAAACTTCTTGAAAAGCCAGAAGAGGGCTTTTCCAAGCAGAAATTTGAAAACTTAAGGCCAATGAGAACCCTTGCAGAGTTAATGCTGAACAGTCCTTAATACCTGGTGTGCAATAGGGCATGACGATTGCTGCTTGACCTTGGGCTTGAGCCTAATGTTGAGAACAGGCACAGTCACAGTGAGTGGCTCATGTGATGAAATGGCAGGTGCTGAATGATTCTGGCTCATTTGATCACTCATTCTGAAGAAATTGGCTGTGAAAAAGTTAGTGTGAATCAGTTCAGGGCCTCTATCCCTCCGTCCCTGAACCAAGGCGCATGCCGTTGAGGTGAATCTATTCACCTTGGGTTTTCAGCATCTCCATCCTTGTAGCCCACAGAAAGCTGGACAGCACAATGTGTGACATCTCATCTCCTACTGCAGCAGCAAGTCGCTGACCTGGGATCGGAGCTTTGCCCCAGGGAGGAGTGGAATCAGGGAGGGAGCAAAGTTCCTGTTGAAACTGTCCATAAATCTTGGTGATATTTGTGAAGTGGATGGCAGGCTATGGAGAACATCTATGTACTTACAGTGAGGTAAAGGTGAAAAACCTTCACTCACATCAGTGCAATTATACTACTGAAGCCAAAGGAATAATCAGGCTTATGGGAGAAATGCCCTTGCATTGCCATGGCCAGCTAAGTGTGAAGGGCCCCAGCAGAAGGTCAGTATTAACCTGCCTTGTTAATACTGAGCCAGGATGTCAAGCTTATCAGCCCTTCCCTCCCACAAGTATGAAAGATGGATGTAAGTTCTCATAGAGTATATTCCCCTAAGATCAATGACCTGGTTAAGGCTAATTACCACACACTCTCACTCTAAATTAAAAAGGACCTTAGTAACTGAAAGGCCTGTATGATTAAGTGGCTCCAAAGATTAACTGTGATAAGAGTGGTATGGTGTTTCCAGGTTTCCTCAGTGCTAACATATTTGTCACTCTCTGGACCCACCACATGGACCTTGGAGCTCTGTTTCAAAAAGGTCTGCAAAGTGAATTAGTGGTCATTTATCAGTGGGGAGTGGACAAACCAAAGAATGTTTTTGAGCACCAGCTTTGTCTGTGCAGCAGAAGTTTGATCTCTGGGGTGCTAACTGGGCTGGTGAGCCTGGGGCTCTTCTATCAGCATCCCTTTTGCACTTATTGCCCTGGCTGTCACCCATGTCCTGATCCCAGGGCAGCCTTTAGGAGATTTTTCTCCAGACCCTGACTTCATGTGAATGCTGAAGGCACTAATGGGTCCTGGTTTATCCGCAGAGGAGATGCAGAATACAGCACCAGTGAAACATACCACTGCCTACCTTTGTGCTTTGGTTCTGGTTTATACAGGGTTTTGCCTGTGGAGGCAGCAGGTTCCCGCCCCTGCAGCTGCTCTTATGCTAGGGGTGAAAGGAAGCAACCTTGGAAAAGTGAGGCTGATGGCAATTGGAAGTTACTTCTGTACATTTCCTACAAAAGGGAAGATAACAGTTAAGAACAACCCTCCAGTCTCAGAGAAAACGTCCAGCTGGAGCAGAGTAGTCTCTCTGTCCATGGTTAGCAGCGGGTGCTTAGAAATGAATATAAGAAAGAGAGAAAGCAGAGAAAGAAAATTCCCTGTCAACACCCCTCCTCATTTTTCAGTAATCTACAGTATAAAGAGTCCCAGATTGGAGCTTGGATCCACTTCACTGTGTTTAATAAGCCCTTGATGTACTTTTCTTCCATGAAGAAAATTTCTAATTTTCTAAATTAGAAATTTAAAAATTTTCTAAAAAGTCTAATTGCTTTTTGAACCCAGTTTATACTTTGGGCAATGAGCTCTACAGTTTGATTATGCTTTGTATGTGGAAAAGGACTTCCTTTTGTTTGTTTAAATCTATGGCCTGATCGGTTTATTTGGTACCTCTTGTTTCTGCCTTACAAGAGAAAGTGACTATTTGTTTGTGGTCACTTCCTCCATGCTATTTATGATTTTGTATAACCATATATTCACCCCTCACTTATTTATTTTCCAAATTGATGAGCCCTAGCTTTTCAAGTTCTGTGTACAGGATCTGCTCCGTACCCATCTGATTGTACTTGCCAGACATCTCTGTGCCCCTTCTCTCTCTACAGAATGTTTGTCTGAGAGGGCACAACCAGAACAATCAGGATGTGAGTCATTTTAGCAGTGTAATGATGTTTCTTCTTTTGTTCTCTAGATCTTTCCTTATTATTATTACCATACTCTGTATGCCTCTTGACCTCTGCTGAGCATTGAGCTCACTTTTCAGATAAATTCATAGTGATTCCAAGATATCTCCTCAGAGACACTAGCTAATTTGGAACCTGTTTCTATATATTTACAATTAAAATTTATTTTCCTCATGTGCATCACTTTACATTTATCAACATGGAACATCTTCTGATCTGGAAGGGTTGTTACCATTCACTTTGTAAAAAAATGTTCTAAAAGTTGTTGTACTTGCATTTCAAATATAGAACGCTTCAGATTCATCCCTCTTAAACTACTAAACTCTTCCATGATGAACTCTGACAAAAGAATTTATTAGGTTTTTCCACTACAGCCTTTTCTTCCTTCAGCACCCATTACACCATAATCATGAGCTGCCAGTGTAAAGTATCTGTCAAGTTTCTTGTTTCTGATTTGCTTGACTTGTTAGTTCAATTGCCTTTTGGGAGTTGTTTCTGAAAATCTTTTTTGCCCTGCCATACAAATTTTACACTGAATTTGGCCAAGCTTGCTCTTTTCTGTTTTTTTCTTTTTGGCCCAATTTCTGCTCTTCAGTGGATGTCTTGTACTTTAAGTATCTTTTTTGAAATCTGCAGCTGAACCAAACATAGCCCTTTTCCCTGTATTTGCTCCTTCTGCAAATTTTGGTGATATAAATTGTAGTGAGCATCTATTGTGATCTTTTCAATAATTTTCATTCCACAGAAAAAGGTTTTACCCTCTTAGCTGTTGATTTGCTGCATCATTTTTCATTAAGTTTGCTTTCCTCAGGATAAATGCTAATGCTACTGAAGTGAAGGGTTTGTTTATTTGTTTCTCACTCCTACAAGACCGTCGAATTGAATTAAACTGTGCCCATTATTACAGACTGATTCTTAAACAGCTGTGTCTTGATTCTGGTCCCGGTCAGCACTAGGTGAGAAGTCATTTTTCCTCCTGTAGGATCTCTGAACTGTATATCAGGACCTCCTATATGCATCAGGTTCAATATATGGCCATGTGTTAACAGGGACTGCAGAATTATGCCTAATTTGGGACAGGATTTCTTTTCAGGACAAAACACGTCATATGTTAAATAACTGGGATGGCATACAGGCAGCCTGAGATCTTCTTTGGGGTGGGTTTTTTGTCACTTTTGTTTATTTGTTTAATAATAATTCACAAGACTAGGTTTCCAGAAGTAGATACACATATTGTAAAGTGTTGTGCTGTGTTCCTGCCAGAGTTCACATGGAAGAGGACAGATTTTCAGCGTGCTAATGCCCAGCTTTTTCTAAAAGTAGTAATAATAGCATTTCTTAAGACACTCAGAAAAATCACTGAGCACTTCTAAGTGTCTGTAGTTACTTTGTCCATGTCTTTCCTTTCTGCTTTCTTCAAGAATTTCTCACAATTCTGCCACTCTATAAATGGTATTTAAAAAAAAATCCCCAAATGTACAAGGCTTGTGTTATCTATACCAGAGTTTCCTAAAAGTTGGCTTTACTATCTGATGCAACATTGCTTAGAACATCCAAGACCATAAATCACTAGGAGAATAGCCTGAACCTAGTAGCAAATTATCACAGACAAACTCAAAAAATCTGTAGAGACTTAAATATTTTACTTGAGCTCAAATTCAAACGTTTAGTATGTGGGCCCTGCACCAGGGATCAGCTGGAAAGCTGAACCTTTCTCTGTAACCCTTTAATAAATCCATTCCTTTATTTTTAGTAGCAACTTTAACTGCCAACAGTTATCTGTCATGTCTGGTCTGTCTGGTCGTCTTCACTGTCATATCAGAGCACTCATGTTCAATAATATACTGGCATCATGTTTTTGTAAGAGAATTTTGATAAGCAATAAAGGGAGAATCTGATAGCACTGCCATGAGACTCCTATAAGGAGAGCTGAATCTGCCCATTATGTACCAGAATTAGCTCTGTCAGTATGTTTCCAAGGCCAGCTGCTCTTGGTGGCTGTCCCAGCCCTACATTTCTGTAGCCTTCAGCAAAAGCCCCTTCCCTCAGCATCCGGGCACTACCTGCTGTTCGGGTGATGAGTCCTCCCGCAGGCACCCGGCAGCACGGCCCACTGTTGTATTGCTACTATCTCCTTCTGTGCACAGAGTGCCAAAGTGAGAAAAATGGTAGGATATTTCATGCTATTGACAAATGGTGACAGGATTCAGGTGACTGAGCTCATTTCCAGTCTAGCCTTGAGCAGGTTGAAACCTCCATCTCTGGTACCGAGAGTTTTAGCATATCATCTGCTACCCGTTGCTACCTGCTCCAAGGTCAGACCTACTAAAGAAAGGATCTGCATTAATTGTTATGGAAAAGAGGAGATTTCAAGGTAACTGTCAAAAAAAGGAAAAGGCTGGAAACAAAGAGCACATAAATTAGACTAGTTTCACCTACCTGCTTAATGTTTCTAAACTGCCCATGTGCTGGAGGAAGATTTGAGGACTGTGATCTACCTGTCGCTGGGCTCTGAAAGGCCAGGGAGAGTGGTATACAAAAGCACACAGAACCATAATTGTTGTCAATTTTCTCTTTTCAAGTGAAATGTTATGATCTGGGTGCAAGGTGATCTACAAGACAGCTTGGCAGAGGTTTTGGGCCAAACATAATTTGGGATCGCTGCCACGGAAATACTGGAACGAGATAGAGACATAAAAATGCTCTGTGTACAGGTTGAAAACAAAGTACAATGTTTGTTATTCCATCTGTCTTAGTCTGGCAGGATGCTGGGATAATACGAGGTGGGTAAACATTGTTTCTGCTACTGATACAGCATCATTACTTTTTTGTAGAAAAGAGGAGATGTATAAAATTGACAAAAGCAATCTGTGCATTCCCAGAACAGGTCTGCAAAATTATGGGCTGCAATCTAAAAGATGGCGTAGCAGAAATGCAGTGGGATCAGCTCTAGCACTGACTTTTCATTTCCCACTAGCTGAATTCTGAGAGTAGTGAGTGAGCAGGACAGGAGGAGGGATGCAAAGCCTAGGAGGAGAGAACTGCTATTTATGCACAAATACATTAATAATCAACAGTGATGAGAAATGAAACAGAAAATTCACATGACAGTTTAATAGGATTTTGGTAACATCTGATATATGTATGAAGTTTTGCATGAATCTGACAAGGACTTCACCAAATTAGTTTTTCTGTTTTAATGGAGGTTAAACAGATTTAAGTGAATCTTAGGGCAGATTTATTAAATATTATGTAGATTTTTACAAACCCACTGGAGATTCCATAACAGTTATTTTTGAGTTAGCACATCTTTCCTTGTGCTTTTTAGAGATCTTGGTAGATTAAACAAGGAGCCAGGTCTAGAAAATGTGGAAATTTAATATTTAGAGTCAGACTGAATAAACCAGGGTGGATTTTGCAATGACGTGTTCAAGATTTAACAAATATTGTCTCATCTCAAGAAAATAAATGTTAAATAAGGATGAAGCTAATAAGGTTCAGCAAGACAAGAGCTCCATTTACAAATCTTTTATGTATTTAATAAATACATTTATTAAATGAAGTGCAGTGCTCATTGGAGATTGTATCGATGTAAGAAATTCATCTCCAGTATGACTTAGTCAGACTAATTCCCCATTTATTAAATGTTCTTGAGATTTAGAGAGTCCACATCAAGCTTAATGTGCATCTGGGAGGCTTCTGTAAAACATTGATAAGAAATGGCAGCCAGTGGCAGCCTTAGGGTTAGGAAGTATCTTCACCTTTTTTGCTTATGCTTCACCCCAGGAAAGTGACATCTGAAGGAAGTATTTAGAAACAAAAGTGTTTTTAATACTAAATTTGTGGGAGAGAGGAGCTTCTGGAGATAGTCATGGGAGAAAGGGAAGCTCATATCCAGAAGTAGGAGGACAGTGAAATGACTGGGGTTGTGGTATCTCTAAGATGATGTAGACTTGGCATACTGAGACAGACACCAGCGAGTATCTGGGCCACAGAATATTCAGCATTTTTAGTACCAGGGAAAAGATATATCCTGCAGATTGCAGTGGGCTGACCCCTTATCCATAGTGCAGGTGGAATAGCAGGGCAAACATCTGTTAGTCATTTGTCTTTCTCTTGCTCTACCTGTGATGTCTATTCCTGCCCAGCTCAGCTCTTGGATGCCCTGCTGAGACCTATGGAGAGGTGATGAGTTGTTCTGATCATTTTAAGTGCAGATGTCTGTCCCCTGGGAGCTGGTGGGAGGCTCTCAGATTGTGCCTGGGGCCCCTGGAGAGCTGCTAGGTGGTCTCAGGGCCCAGCTGCTGCTGCAGCTGCTCTGGACTATGTTGTGCTAAATACTGCACCCTAAAGGTTGAGCATAAATGAGAGCTACAGTACCACTGACAACCCCAAGCAGGGTTTGGTGACTCAAAAATCCATGCTTCCTGATGTCCCCGTGCTCTTCCCCATGGCACTGCAGCAGCATGCTCCTTGTTCCCAGAGCATTAATACTTCTAAGAACTTCCACTGCATGTGGTGCCCTTGAAGACTGGCTGCATGAACACCATAATATTACAGTGTTACTTGATAGGCCTGGGACAAGTGCCTTGGACTTGTTTTTACATCCAGAAAATGTTAAGAGTAAAATTTTCAGTGATGATGTGTGTGAAGTGAAAATCTTGAATTCTGATTGGCATAGGTAGTTCAAAACATAGTATAAATTAAATGTTGAAGAGAATCAACATCACAAAAACACATCATTTGCAGTCAGCTCCCTGCACTGGGACGTTCCAGGTTTCTTGGAGACAAGAGGGGATGACTTCATAGCTTGACAGTGGCATCATCCTTTTCAGGAATGGCTTAAATAGAACAATGATACAAGTCTATTTCACTTGGCTTCCCCTTGCCAGTCCTGCACAGGGTTCATCTCACAGAGGAGGTGCTGTTCCAGAGTGTTTCATAAGAGGGTGTTTCTGGCGGAGTGTGTCAAACCCTTACTGCCCACAGCCCATCTTGAGAGAGTCTCTGACCACCTCTCATAGAGGGGGACAAAGCAAGGGGACCTCAACAAGTCAGGGGGAGTCCAGCGGGAATGCACACATAATACAAACAGGACTATTATGTTTCAGAGCAGATCAGCTAAAGAGATTTCCCAGTATCAGAGAAAGCATCTCTCAGAGGAGATAGTAATTGTAACTGAAATCAGAAAACCTTGAAGTATCTGTGTACATACAGTAATAGCATGACATTTAGAATCACAGTGGGATTAATAATAGGGAGCATCGTTCTGCAACTTGTGGTCTGTTTTGTTCGGGGTGGGGGGATGAGTTGCACTGCCCTTGTGGTTGTCCCCAGGGGTGGATCCTGCCAGGTTCCTCCCCCAGACCCTTGCTGGGGGTGAAGGTGGGGTGGCATCTGGTTTGTCATTCAGTGGAGGAATGACTAGAGATCACACTGTGACACCTGGCATGATGGAAATGAAGCTATTTAGCATTCTGCCACTCCACACAGGGAGAAAAGAAAAAGCGCAAGAAAGCTGAGCTGAGATTCAGCTCACACCAGCCTTTGCAGAAACAATTATAAAATGCAAATACTATGGACACTTCCTTAACAAAGCAAATCTATCCATTACCTGCCACTGTTCTTTTATCAAGCATCTATTTAAAAAGAAAATTCTTCTCTCTCTCTTTCCCCCCCCCCACGCTCTATGATGTTAATACAAGTTGTCCATCACATTCCTCATTGTATCACCATGCCAAAGTAAGCTGACTCCTAAACACTTACTGTGTCACATCAGATAACTATGATAACACTGCTGGGCATCTCCTTGTGTTGAGCAGCTTTTTACAGCATGAAGGTTTATGGCAGGTGAGAAACTCCTCATTTTACAGCTGGAACAGAGAGAAAAAGCCCAGTTTTTGCCAGATCAACTCCCACATGTTGGCGGGGAGCCACCAACCTGATTAACCCATTCAGAGAGCAAGCAAAACGTGCTGAAGAAATGACTGTTGCTCGAGATGGCCACTTTTATTTCTAAACCAACCTTTCCCTGGATCTGTATCAGCTCTGACTACAGCATCACCTGCTGATGATCCCTTCTCTTGTTGGTCAAAGTCCAAGGGCAGCTCAGACCCATCTCCAGTTTAGAGCCTAAGATCGTGAAAGAAAGCTCAGGTTAGCAATATGCCAAGCAAATATTAAAAAAATCAGACAAGATCCCTGAATACAGGAAAAAAAAAAACCAAACACATCAGAACACAGCTGGAAAAAGCCTCTTCTCCCAAATTCAGACAGCTGGGTTTTTTCTCGCTGTTAAACTTGCTTCATTCATCACAGTTGGGACAAGCTTGAGATGACAACTCTCCTGCTAGATGACCTGGGATTCTCTTTACCCAGCCAGAGGAGCTGGTCCTTTCACTGCTGTCGGGAAGGTGGCTGTGCCAGGCAGCTACGCAGCAGGTGTCAGCAGTGACGCATAAAAGCAGACAAGTGTGTCTCAGTATTCCCTGCCCGCTTTCTTTCTCTACCTTTCACATGATGTGCAAATTATGACAGTATTTTGCTGCCTTCAACAGGATTTTGAAAATAGATCATCTAAAATTAAGGTCACTTTTCTCCCTTTCTGATTAGCGTCGAGCTGATTCCATCTCTCAGGGGTGGGAAATAAAATTTAAATGACGTTCAACATTTATTAGGAAATTTTCTTTAAGATGCTGTTACGTTCTT
The DNA here is from genome assembly GCA_004320125.1 of Scolopax mira. NCBI lineage: Eukaryota > Metazoa > Chordata > Aves > Charadriiformes > Scolopacidae > Scolopax > Scolopax mira. The sequence continues at coordinate 318,618 of BJBW01001864.1, forward strand.
GCTTCTAAGATCTATTTCCTTGCAGCAATCAGTTTTAAGAGTCTCTATTTAATTCAGGTGACAGGTCCAGTGGAGTGAGACATGGGTAAATCTGAGGCTTAAAGTTAGAATAAAAGAGAAATCGAATGGTTTTACACTCCTCCCTTCACACTGGGCACATTGTTATTCACATTTATCACCATCTATAAAAGATGCAAGAAGAGGAAAAAAAGCAGGAAATGAAATGCCAAAAAACCTAACTGTCTTTAAATGATGAGCAACTGAAGAAAGCCAGAGAATTCAGACTAAAAAGGACACCCTGAGATAAGGCCCAGAATGTTGGATTTTTTTTAAAGGGAGAGAGGAGCTGGAAGACATAAAGTGTGATGTGGGAATTTACAAAACTGTTCACAGTGAGAACTCAGCTAATTCCTAACTCACTTAATCTGCAGACCCAATTATCTTCACCCCATCAAAAAGTCTTCTGCAACAAGCAAAAAAAAAAAAAAACAAACTTAAAACAACCCACCGTAACATTTCCTTCCCATTTTTTGCCAGTGTTTAATAGCAAAGTGCTCTACTGAGATTTCCCAGCACTAAGAATCCATTACTTTTAACTCAATATGCCACAGTACTTTTATGAGTATGCTAACTAGCACTGTAAATAATTGAAAATAAGTGATACTTGTTAAAATAAATGAACAAAGTGTATTTTGTAATGTGGTATCTTTGATTTTTTTTATTGTGTTTGACTGCTAATTTACAGAATTCTGCACTCCCAAATACATCTCTTAGTCATTAGTGGAACTTGTTCTGATCTTCTTCATGAATAGAAATGACTGCATGGTTTTGATGTCAATAAAATAGGGGATTGCATGGCTATGGAATGTGCCAGTTAGAGAAGAGGAGGGGACAGGAGTTACTGTTGTTATGAGCTTAGGAACTTATCCTGCCTGTTCCTCATCCCCCCCCAAATTGAGTGCTTTGCAAGTGGGAGCAACAGGAAAAAGAGAGTTTTGGAAAAACTTAAAAGTCAGACATATTTCCTCTACATGGAGTATAAATTTGGTTTAAAGTCAAGTCTTTCTAGTTTTATTTTTGGTAGTAAGGGTGGAATGGACAAACCATACCATGAGTTCAATTTTTCTGAAGAAAGAAGATTTTTGAAGAAAGCAACAAGCTGAGCTGTTCCTTCCCTGTGTCAGTGAACAAATTCATTGTCATTTCAAGAGACACTAGGATGAACGCCATTGCTAAGTTGGCCAGAAGATAAACAACATCAAGTCAAACTGATTATACCAGGAACCACTTTATGGCTGCACCAGCAACCACCCCAGAGCCTGAGGGCATCCTGGTCCAGCACTGCAAAAGCAGGCACCATGCTACAGCCACCAGCTCCCTGCTGGGTTAAAGGACCTGTATATATTGACTCACGTGCTGAATCAGGGTGCTTTTTTTTTTTGGTGTCAATGTCCGTTACTAGTCACTTTGTACATGCTCACATCTTCCTTCTGTTCCAAAACCTGCTCGTTGTTTTAGACCCTTAGCCAGTACTGCTGATATCAAACAGCAAAGTTTCTTCTCATATACAATTAAGGACATCACATTTGGAATGGACTTCAGCAGACCAGCAGATCCATTTTCCTACCCCAGGGCAGGATGAACTGTCCTCATCTAATCCCTGACAGATGTTTGTTCCATTTAAAGATGACCAGAAACAGGGACTCTACTGTATCCCTGGTGCTCTGCTCTCTTTACCACTTGAAAGCTTTTCCTGATGTCTATTCTTAGTCTTTCCAGCTGCAATTTATTCCTATTTCTACTTATGCTACTGACTATGAAAGCAGAGGGCAGATTATAGCCTTTCTAAGTGCCTTTTTAATGTTATTCAAAACTTAAGTTCTCCAGTGAATTTTCTCTTCTCTCTGCTGAGCAATCCCAGGCTGTTCAATCTTTGCTTGCAAGTCATGTTTCAGAGACATTTGATCTTCCTGCTTTCCTTTGGTCTCTCTCCAATCGCTTTGCCCATCCCTTGAAGTGTACATTAAAACCTTCCACTGATTGCCTAGGAAAAACCTCCAATATGCCAGGTTTCATTGCTGTTAAAAGAGAGGAAAGTCGTATCTTGTGGCCTAAAATTTCTATTACAGGCTTCCACCCTTCCGACAAGCAGGTACAATTAAACAGTCTCTACAGCACTCGGTCAGGCCACCTTCAATTGTTTGCTGCTCAGTCAGAATATAAGTTGGCTACGCTCAGTCAAGCCAAATTCCCAACTAGTTTGAGCAGAAGATGTTATTAAGGACTCCAAGATTTGACCCTGCGTCCTAGATCACATGACTGACCTCAAGATGTACGAGAAAACAATCTATTAGCTAAACTGTCTCCTCTGCGTTTTTTAATAAAGGACTCTTTCAAAGTGAAAGAAGTCTAGCAGTATGTCAAATATTTTTTTTTCCCTATGTATGAATTTCTATGAGCCATATGGAAAGGAAGGGGGGGAGGACACCAAATTTCCATAAAAAGCCTCTTCACCATGATAACAAGGATTTGCAGGCAGGATATAAAAGGTTAAACGAGCCAGTGGAGCTGCCACTGTCACACACACACACCCCCCCAGTTTCCCCCCAAAACAGCTCATTTTTTCAACAAAGCCAATTATCTGAAAATGACAGGAAATGATTAGTCATGTTAATTAAAAATAATTTTCTTTCCCACTCCTAAAAAGGTCAGATCGTCAGCTGTATGGAAAATTGAGCCTTCATGCACTTTCATTTGATTTCCCATTCAAAGTCTAATTAGTTACAATTTGTTATTAAAAGAGATCATTTTTTTTGATAAAGCCCACATTTTTCCCTCTCCCTAGCCATTATCAGGTTGATATTATTATTGTACTATATGTGTATACTATTTCATCGTGGCCAGCCCAGAAAATAATGAACAAAAGCTCACCCAGAGAGGTGTGTTTGGAGACTGTTTCTGTGTATGGTGCCTCTGGTTTTCTCCAGCCTGAGAGAACCTGGTGGCTCTCCTCTGGACATGCTCCAGCACTTCAATGTCCTTCCTCTAGTGAAAGGAGAACAGTGGAAAAGGTTCATTTTAATTTCTTGGGTAGATGGGTCAGGGAAATTTCAGGCTTGAGTGACCAGCTCTGCCATTTGCTCATTCAGCCCATAACCTTACTCACCTGGTAGCCAGGTGAACTAACTGGTGGCTTTGGCTCCTGCACACAAGACACACAACGTGGCTGTTCCCATCCTTTGTGTGACAGAGACAAACCCAGTGAAAAACGCATGTTCTTCTGTCTTCCATGGAGACTTTTCTTAAGGTCTTTCTTGCTTTTTTTCCTCGTTCCTTTCAAGAAAAATATGTCATGTGACTGGTGACTTCTACATGGAAAACAACACTGAAAAATGAGCACTCACCAATTGTTTATGTATAGACTCTACAAAGGGAAACAACGTTGATAGGAGTGAACATGTATAACATTCAGCTCTAAAATATTGAGACACTCTCTAGTCTCATAGAGACTACCCGACAGGCTGTAAGTGATAAATATCAGTTTGGGAATTTCCTCAATAGGAGAATTGATTAATTTGAAGTTTTTCAGTCTCAGCTTGGCTCATACTGGAACCAGTTTTCTGTCCCTTTCCAGTCGCCCTGAGGTAGTTTACTCCCAAAGAAAATTGCTTTTTCTTTTAATGAGAATTTGTGCTTCCACATCTCCTCCCATCTTCTGTGGGTGCAGCGAACCTGGGGAACAAATAGGAGTGTTATTACTGAAAATAACAGCTTAGTAGAGTTTCAGACTAACTCCCAGTGACTTAATAGAGCCCGTCAACATGGAAAGACCATTGAGTAGCACAAGTCAAATGAGAAACCACTTAGCAGCACAGCAGTGTGGGAGATTAAAATGCCTCTTTGAAGAATATAAAGGTCAGTGAGGCAGTAAACACCTTAAAGGGAAAGACAATACATTTCATGCACAAAGGACCAAGCCTGGAAAGATATGTGTAAGCATGTGTGTCAATAATTCCTCCTAATGGAAAATATATTTATAGAGGATAAGTCCCCCCATTTGGGGACTCAGTGGTAGCACCATGGCCAGCCTCAGGCTCCCCAGCTGGAATAAAAACCCTCAGAGACAGTTATACCTGATTTTAACCTGATTACCCTGCTGTAAACCCACTGTGGATACCTGAGAAAGCAGCTCATGACATGAGACACTAACCCATCCTGCCCCATTCTCATTCCCACTGCTCTCTACCATCCAGGCTCAACCACCTAGTGGGATTGCTCATTGAATGGGCACACAGCCATCGATGTGTGTGCTAACATCCAGCCTAAAGATTTTTAAATTGCACTTGTCAACCAGTATTTGAATGAATCTGGGCAGCCAGCAAGTAACAATGGCCTCGTCACACTGCACCTTGTTTAGCTAATTGAAGTGCCGTTGAGCTCACCTCAGTCCAGAAATCTCCCTCCCCTGCACATTGGTCTTACCTTTCTGTTCTATCCAATTAAAAAATATGGCAATATCTAATCAAAAAATAATGGCAAAAAGCACAATAGGAGCATTAAGGAGTTGGTTTTGTTGTTGCACCAGGCAGTGATAATGTGTGGATGAGTCCACCAAGGAGCAGAGGATCGAGCCGAGTACTTGATGTACTCACAAATAGAAACATGGAGACAAAAAAAGGTGGAGACTCTTTGGTAGAGGTGAATTCTCTCCTTTCTGACCCTGTGAATCCAAACCGATACGACTAGCGAACATAGAAAGTTGTAGCAGAATCTATTCTCTTGACTCTGTTTTCTAGCTCCATTTCCTCTGCATATTATTGATGATAATAATAACAATAATAATATCCAGCTCTTAAAGCTTTTCCAGAAAAAGCTAATGTGTCTAAGCCTGCTGCCAGCAGGGGATATAGAACAGCTTGCTATGAGAAAATGCTGATTCTGAAAATCTGAATGTTTCAGGGGACAGTATCAATTTCATCTGACTTTTATTTAACATTCTGCTTAGGTAAGGTTGAAGCACTTTGTTTCAGCCTCATCACATTGGCTCTCATATGAATTATATTATACACCAACAAACATTGCAATGAGGCAATTTGCAAAAGCAGTTTGGGGAAGGCAAACTTAGTTTCTGAGAGATTTCAAAATGCCAGGGTCCTCTTTCAGAAATTGCTCAGTCTTTTCTGAAATTTCTCTGAGGTGGAAAGAGCAGAAAATACAATGTTTGGAGAGCACTAGCTGGAAGGCAGCAGCTCTATAAAGACAGTGATTTTGAGAGTGAACTAACCTATTCTAAAGACCATAAGGAAAGAAAAACCAGAACAGAGGTTGAAGCTCCTGTGAGATACAGGGATCAGCTTTCCTGAGGACAGCTGTATCTGTGCCTGTGTTTTTCATCACCTTTTTCAGGAGACCAACAGCCTTTTAGAGCTGGCTCAAGGTTTCTCAGCAGTTCAAATAGCCCTGAGTGCTGCTGTCCCATGGACAGCTTTGTGGGACATCAGTTGGAGCACAGAGAAGGCAGCATGGTTGGAAATGATGCTCAGAGCGGGGCTCCAGATCTCTCTCAGCATGGAAGATAAAGTCATATAACCTTCCTGAAGCTGTGCAGTTGCACAAGCAAACCAAAGGCACTTTGCCACCCAAAAAAGACTATGTAAACACCTAGTGTCATCCCTGAAGCTACTGCTGTCAGGACACTATCACTAACTCAATGCATGAAGGCTTACATCTATACCACTGACCTGCTCTGTGTCCCTTAATGAATCGCTTCATCTCTGCCTTCTAACCACCCTCCTTTTTTGTCCAATTTAGTTCTTCCTGAGGGCAAGAAATCCAGGTGGCTCTTTAGCATCTAACACAACCTCAGTTAGCACTTCTAGGCAGGAATGTGTTACAGATAATAAATTTTAGCGCTTGGATGATGAAAATAGCCTGGAGTCTTCATTCAACATTGCACTCAACATGAGCATATATGAGATGGGATCTTGCATTATCTTGATCTTTCAGTGTGTTTTGTTGCACTAGAAGCTCAATGAAAACCATAAAACTAAGACATGAAATGCTGCTGCCTGCCTCCATCCAATCTTTGATTTGGATGTTAAACCACACAGAGACTGCACACTCACTGTAAATACATTAGGGAGGCAAAACAAAAAGTATGTCAAGGAAACGGTAAATGGGAAAAAGGCTTCTGAATTTTTTAATAACGCATGCTCTGTTTGAAGGGTTTGCTGAGGATATTGTTTATAATCCTGCTGCAAGTAAAGTACTCCGAAATAAAAGCTGTTTGGTCCTTTCAAGCTAACAGCCCTTTGTTCACAGCACATTAGTAGAACAATTTTTAAATAATGACTTAATTTTTTCTTTCTCTTGGAAGATGCTTTTTTGCAGTCAGAGGCTGGTTCTTTGTTTTCCCAGTCTGCACTCTGATTCATTAGGAATAGTTGCATCCAACTTGTAGAGGTTTATTTGTTCAGCTAGAAATGGGACATTAACATTTTAAGAGAATAATGCATAGCTTTTAGAGATAATATTCTCTCTGCTCTATTCTGCTCATATTCTCTTAAAAAGTGCAGAATGCCACATTCTTTCCCTCTAAAATGATTAGTTTATTACAAACAGTTTATCACTTGGGGCATGATTTTCTATTTTTCTTCCCCCCACCCCCAACTTTTTTTTCTAATATAAGCACTTATATTTTTCTGCATGTATTTACTGGGCTGAAAAGTTGCAGACTGGCAAGACTCAGACTCAAGAAAAAAACAGGCAGGTCGTGAGCCCTGTCATCCCACTGCTGGAGCCTTCCTAAAGGCAGGTCAGGGTCCCTCCACCACTCCTGCCATGACATGTTGACCATGGCCACTTGTCACTTGTGGTCAGGTCTGGTATCCCATACCTGAGTGTCAGCAGTCACTGTAGCTCTGGACACCTGAGCAGGAGTTAAGCATCAAAACCACTCTAAGATACTGCCCCACTGAGGGAAGAATGAAGTCTGCATTACATGTAAAATATTGCACTGAAAGTGTGCTAAGGCTGGAAAATCAAGCGCTTGTAAATTAAGCCATGTCATAATTACAATTTCCTGGAAATATAAGCACTGTGACATTCCACATGCTTCATATTGTCTCTTTCGCTGCTTTCAACTTGGCTAAAAGATGGCAAATGAGAGACAGGGAAAACCCTGTTTCTGATACAGACTGGTTTCCTCACCAGCTAATGCATTCCTGCCCCTACTGCAGAGTATGTGGGCTATAAAATCTTTCCATGAAATTGGTGCCAGAATTTCTTAACATCAGTAAAGCAAAGAATTTCTATGACATCAGACAGTTGTACACAATGGAATTTTGTAGAAATTAAAAGTTAAAAAAACAAACACACAAAAAAACCCCAAACACAAAAAAACCTACCAAAACAAAAAAAAGACAAACTCTTCTGGCATTAAATCAGGCACCTACACAGTTTGCATTAAACCATACCATAAGCCAATAGTTTAGGAGGCTATTACACTACCTACCTATGCCTTTTTGGCCTAAACATTTACTGAAGTATAAGTATTTCTAGCTCCTCTTGTACTCTCTCTGGAATTTATTTTCATTTTGCAGCCCAGACAGGACTCAAACTTCAAAAACCCACTGGCAGTGGCAAATGAACATCTCCCCTCCCCACACTGCAGCCCAAGGCAAACTGCATGGTCTAAGATGCTTACTTCCATTTTCTAGGCACTGGCTTCCCCTCCTCCTGCTTCCCAATTGCAAACACATGGTTACATCTGCCAGGGTTGATTGTTGGCAGCACCTCATACCATCTGATATCAGGTATTCCAAGAAGGGAGGGCTGTGACTGAATAGTGAGAGCTGGTAAAACATGGGGTAATTTAGGTCTGAGGATTGAGCCTGTGATTGGGGTTGTAAGACATCAGTTCCACTCCCGGCGCTGCCAGCATGAGCTTGCATGTTCCTGGGCAAACCACACATTTTTCTGTGACATCTTTCCCTGAGCACTTAGGTCATGGGGTAATTCCCACCTGGCTTTGAAATACACTGGAAAAAGTGTTGCTGTATTTCCTAACATAATGGCCATAGACACATATTGACTATTCTGTGACTGCTCTTGGCGTCCAGAAATCACAGCTGACCATATTCTAAAATAAAAGGATATGAGGCTTGTATTCTAGGTTTGAGAATGATCTGGAGGAGGAGGAGGAGTATGGCATTGTTTGTGTGAGTAAATGTAGTATTTCAATGCATGTTTATTCAGAGTGTTTTAACAGCAAACTAAATTGAATGCACCAGCTACCTGGCAACACAGGGCCATCGAAGGTACACAGATACTAGATATGTCAGACTGGACAGATTCAGGCAGAGTAACAAGAAATAAAAAGGTGATTCTCGTGGGTTTCTGGGCTTTAATCAGTTTGTGTCATGCATAGTCCTGGTATTAACTGAATCTACATTTGTATATAGTTATCATCTATTTGGGTGACTGAGACTAGCAATTAATAATAATAGCAACAGGAATAATGCCGCTTTCTGAGCTGAAAAATATCTGACACTGATTAAACTGCAAATCTAAATAATTTATATTAATTACATGAATTTTTTAGCAATAATCTGCACAAAAGAACTCTGAAATTAAAGGATTAGAAACCAGAGATAATGCGCAGCAGCTGGTCCAGAGGCATTATGCAGACACATAGGTGATGTGAACCAAATGACTGTGCTCTTCTTCTTCTTTTACTCATGTTGAAGTGGCATTTGCTGAAGTAAGATGTCCGGGATGGCAGAAAAGGGATTGCTTGCTCCCTGATGTTAAAGTAAAATTATTTTAACTTTCTTTCTTTGAATAAGCAAGCATTCCTGGAAGACTTACAGTAAAATGGTCTCATTTTATTATTTTGGATCCTCCTTTCCACTCCCAATTTACAACCTCAGGACAATGCGTATAAAATCAAATACCATCGCACAGAGATGTGACTGGTGAATCCAGCTGTCATGGATCTCAAAACCACAAACAACAAATTTTTTTAATATTTATCTTCCCTGGAAAGACAGTGACTTATGCTAAAACTGCAGTAGTGGGAACCCTGTGTATAGATGTCAGGCACCTGATGAGCATCTGGCCCTTTATTGTATTTTAAATGATACACATTTATAACTGTAAAGCGGACCGACAGGCGATACTGTCTAACATCCTCATCACTAATAGCTCTAATAGCTCATGTATCCACAGCCTGCTTCATCCTGTCCCATCTCAAAGCAATTTTGAGACAATGGGCCCAGCTTTTCTAAGATAGATATAATTGAGATGTATCACAAAGGCACAATCAAACCACAAGAGGTTCCACAACAATCAAATGACACTGATCCCCCTTCCAGTCTGAGCCACCAGCCACCTAGTTGTACCACAGAGAGGGGACATGTAGAGAGGTACATTCACCCAGGTATCTGGGAGAATTTTTCCATTTCTTCTTGACTCATTACTCTCAACTTACCAAATGTTTTAACACATTTTTCTTTTAATGGTGCAGTCTTTTTAAGGAAAAAAATTATGCTATGTGCAGACATGCAGTACCAGCCCAAGCAAATCCATCTCCTGCTAAGCCTTCCTGGTGAGAGTGCAGATCCCCTTGAAGAACCACCTTTCTCGTGGGGAAGGTGCCACGGTTCAGGCAGTATTAGCACGTCTTTAACAAATACCTGCTAAGGCAGTCTTAACATTTATGATTTTGAAAGCCACATTGTAGCATATAAAGGGAGGTGTGGGGACTTTAGGTTTGCTGGCTGCCAAAAAGCCTGTGCTCTGCCAGTATCCAGCTCAGTACCTACATCTGCTCCAGAAAGGGAAACACCAGTGCATCCAACTACTCCTGTTCTCCTTGGACTGAGTGATGGGACGCTGGAATTGGCCTCCTCCCAGCAAAGCAAAGGACTGGAAATGTTGCTCTGGAAGGGAAAGGGAGGAAAGAGAAATGGGGCTGAAGTAATAAGCACTGGGAACCCATGATATAACATGTTTTGGCTCTTTCCAAACTTAATGCAGTTTTTATATGTAGACATAAAAGAGCACGTTTTCTGCCTCTCCTCAAATAATTACCTGATAAACCCACACTTTTGGAGTTGGTCCGAGCCATCCATTACACCGCTGCCATGAACTTTATTTCATACCACACCAGGGAGGAGACAGAGCAGTTAGAGTGCTCAGACATTACATGTAATAACTGGTCATAAAAATCAACGTAAAATTTAATGCAAAAGGTCTGTGGGTACCCAACCATTGGAATCCAGTGATAAGGCAAATGGAAGGCAGTACTATGCTTTCCAGCATGTACTATATTTCCTGATATATATATATATATATATAATGTTCCTGAATTACATGGAATACCGTTGCTGTTTTGTCCGTCTACATACTAGTTAAATGTGCTGCAGCCATGATATTTATGTCTCTGGGTGGTTTTTGGTTGTGGTTTCCTGGACACAGGGTGTGTTTTGTATTCTGGATGGATCACATCTCAGAACCTGGGAAGAAGAAATATCTTTCCACTGTTTTCTCTAGTGCTCCCTGATTGACATGCAGCTAGTAGTCCTGCTGTGCCCTACTCTTCATGGCAGTACTGGGAACAAAGTGGTTGTGAACCACGTGTGCTGACCTAGATAGTCCTAAAAAGCAAAGGTTGCATTTACATGCAAGCTCAGTGTCAAACATATCACCCAGATGGTCTTCAAGGAAGTTTTGGTGCAGGAATGAATAATTTTCTTTTAAATAACAGTTGTCAGCCAGAGGATCCTTCCCAACTCACTGGTTGCTTCACAACATGCAGGGAGAAGAGAGTGAAATGGAGCCTTGGAACCATCTGAAATATTAGAAAATTAAAAATAATAGAAAAGGTTCCAGGCTTTTTGACCTTTGGTTCTAGCCTAACGTGAACAGGCAAGGGGATGCTGAAGTCCAGGCAAAGGGATATGTCTCTTCAGTTCTCATCTGTCCTGGTCACTCAGCATACAGCTTTTCACATCCATTCCACAGGAATGAAATAAAAAAGAAGGAAATTGTTTGGATATATATCTATTTTAGCACATGCAGGTGTTAAAATATTAAGAACTGAGACCAGATAGTTGATACTCTGATGTATCTGTAACAGCAAAGAAACAGGAGTCCTGCTTTGGTTGTAATGCTAAGAATTACATTGTTCCTAACCATTTTAGCAACAGGCTTATTTCAAACATTGGTAACCTGTACAATGAGTCACTCTATTAGCTTCCTTTTAGACATACAGCTGCAGTGGCTGTGCATGCAGAGTATTAAGTCTGGGGCATTTTCTCTTAGTTCTGGGAGCTGCTATTGATTTTACCGTGATAGATACTTGGCTCCAACACATGGCAAAAAATCATTTAAAAGAGAAAAGAATTCACAGCTCCTCACATTTGTGATTCAAAATGTCCCTATTTGGATGTCACAGCAAAATTCCAAGAAAACTAAAATGGCCAGAAGGGTGGGGGTCATTGCAGACAGACTGGAAGAAGCAGAAACAGGATTTTGTGAAGCCATTTTACAGTGCAGCTAAAGTGTTCTGAAGTATTTATTAAAGCAAACAATTACACCATTCTGTACTGTTTAAGGTTATTATAGAACTTGTATTAGAAGAGTAATTGCCTCTGGATGAGTGTATAGCTTCATCTGCTAGTAAAAAAGAGAGTATTTCCATAGGCTGATGATTTCTGTATAAGAACTGGACTGCAGTGATTCAGAGAAATGCAATAGCTGAATTTTCAGGCATAATCAGAAAACGATTAGATAAAAGTCTACCTCATATGGAAATGTGAGTGTGAGATGCACAGCATTTTGTCTTGGATGTAGCACATGAGGGTATGTCACATGTATTAATACATATATTTATCAATGTCACCTGTGCAGATATACGTTAATAGAAAGCACCTTTCCTGCAGGTGCAAATGCCTGCCAGGCTTTGCCCACAGTACCCAAGCAAAATGCTAAATTCTGCACCTTGGAAAATGTACATATATGCCCACCTCAGTACATCCTGCTGTTGTGGCTTGTTAAAAAAAAAAAAAAAAAAGAAAAAAAAGAAACTGAAACATTTCAGTAAGTAATAACACTTCTGTAATAAGGCTTTGCACACTGAGTATTTGATATTCTCACAAACACTCATTTGATCAACTGGAAGTGTCTGGGACTTTGGGGTGCCAGGTTTGTTTGCATTGAATCAAGCTGCCATGGTTCTGTATAAAAGACAACGTGGTTCCCTTCCATTGCTTGACAATTTACAAGAAGTAAGGAATCAGTTAGGCTGGTGGGAAGCCAGCTCAGTGGTAATGAAGAAGTGGGTAAAGGAGGCAAGCATCTGGTGCAAGTGGTTTGAAACTCCCTTCTGAGGTGTTTTAAACATGCTATAACAACTGGAGAATAGGGAAAGGATATCCCCATTTCACAGAAGGGTAAACTCACTCTTAGAAGAGCTGATTGGGCTGCTGGTTATTACACAGTAAGATAGCAGTAGAGCTATCTAACTATAGAATTGTGTGGAGAGCAATCTACAACCTCATCCAAGGCCTCCCTGGATAGAGCAGCAGAGAGAGGAGCATCAAGGAGAAAGAGCAGAGGGATGGTAAAGAAAGTGAAGTGCTGTTTAACTTCCTAAATTATGCTTGGCTCTCAGGCACGTTGCTAAGTGTTGTGGCTATCTCGAAAACACAATGTGACAAGTACATGGGGGTCACTGCCTCGGAAGAGGCTGAAGTGATGAAAACTCGCTGGAGGGCTGCAGATAGAGGGGAGCACTGGGAAGGAAGCCAGCACCTCAGGCACTGGAAGGCTGGAGGCTGTCCAAGTGACGTGTACAGTGAGAGCCAGCAGGTGTCCTGTTCATGGGGCTATTATTTGTCACACTAAACTAGATCATCAGAAAATAAAAGTACAGCCTACACGTTTATAAAATCCTTCCCCATCCCAGCCACAGGATGTGACGTGCAGGTAGCTGGCAATGAGGTTTCTGATTCATGGAAAACAGGGCTCTAGCCATTCCCCATCCAGAGAAGGGAAAGTAGTTTGAGGACTGAGCTCTTCTTGAGGCTGAGCTCTTCCTTACACATCCTTCCCCTTCTCTTGCCAGCCAGGCAGTGTTCATCTTGGTGGCTGCAGTGTTTCATGTACATGAACTGGAACCTGCAGAAGGCAGGGTTGTTCATCTCTGCTCTTGAGCCTTCCTCCCACCGCAGGCACCACCAGGCACATCAGAGAGTCATTGCTCTTATCAGCTACTGTTGTTAGAATTAAGGGCAGTTAAACAGGCTGCACTGAATATAATAATCTTAATTGATGCTGAATTTGAAGTCTCCAATGTTAAATCAGCTTAGAAACATCCAATGCAGTTTTAGATTCCATTTTCACTTGCACAGAGAAAATCAGAAGTTGGTATGAGGAGAGCCAGGTAATTCTGGTACTCTCACGCTCTGGTGTTACTTCTGTAAACCTAAAACACTCAGCTGAGGATGTCCTTTTGCAGATGTTTCTGGGAAACATCCTAGGGACTCAAAGCAGAGGCCAAGCCATTTTTGTGGCTGTGGTTCTGCTTCTCAGATAAAACTGGAGAAAAAATACAAGCATATCCAGGAAACAATAGAAAAATTGTCAGGGCAAAATACCACTTGCTGCTAGGTGATGGTTCTGCTTCTGTTTGTGTGTCCCACCAACACACTCTGGTACCCGCTGAAAACTAACTAAAACTTAAATTTTGCATAACATCCAACTTAATTCTGCCAGACCTCTGCAAACGGGAAGTGACGGGCTGGTGCAGGCAGAGGGACTGCGCATCTTGAGTAATGAACTCGATTCATTACTCTGCAATACAGCCACCGGAGTCACACGGGGATAGAAAACACAGTGATGAATCAGGCCCAGCATTTGCTGCAAATTTAGACTGCTGTCTGGTTGGCAAATAGCTCTGAAACCAGTCCCAGTGCTGTGTAAGTAGCTTCATTACTCTTAAATGCTATATTTACACAATAATTTGGACCGATCATTTTCAGGTTCGTTAGTCCCAATTGTTTACTTTTCACGTGGTTTGATTGGTTTCTCAAGCCATGTGATTTTGATTTTTCTCCAAAACCGAGAGTAATGGGTATAAAAGCACTAATGTCAAACAATGCACCTTCTGGAAAGTTGGTTTGTTTGCTGTCTTTTAACTGAATAATGACCTTAACAAAAGCTCATTAAGCTCTAGGGGTTTGGGAACATTGTCTGGATGGACTGGAACTCTTTGAGTATTTGAGGAAACCAAAACTAGAAACCCAAGCTAAACTGAAGATAATTCATTCTCACTTCACTATAATCACTTCAGATTATATTTAGCAGCCTTGAACCTTGTTTCTCAGCTGTGCTTGATAAATGTGGATGCAAATGACTCCTGGGGCTGTGTCCTTGTCCTCTATGCTAGTGGCCCTCTTCTGCAGATAGCCTGATTTCAGGATAGCTGCACCTACACAGGGACCATGGAGTGTCTGGGGTCCCCGAAACCCACATTATACAAACTTGCACTTCAAAACTAGCCTGGAACAAAACCATGCCAAGACTTGTAATTTTACAATATGAGGTTAAAACCTCCATTCTCAACCACAATTTCTCGAGCTAGCTCCTTAGAGGATCAGTCACCCAATCTGCTTCTTCATTTACTCCTCTCTCCGTTCTCACCCTTTTGCCTCACTCATTTGCTTCTCTCCACTGGGACTGTTCTTCCATTCTATTTTTGCTTTAGGTCTAGCACCTAAATGATAAAAAATGGCATACAGCAAATAAGTGCTTTATCCAGAGGCTAGAGGATGGTTAAAGTCTAAATGAAAACAATTCATAATAAAAGCTCCAAATCTACTGCCATTTAACCAGAAGTTGAAACAAATGATCCCCATAAATCATGCTAAGATTTATTCAGGATTTTCAAGCCACATGTATTGCTTAATTACAGAACAATAATATGCAAGGAAAGTGCTGATGATAACTTTTCAAAATATATTCTTGAATGTCACACCAGACTTCTTGGGGGTAGTTTCAATCACCTGTGTATTTCTGTAAAATGAAGAGGAGATAAAAATCAGCCATGTGGTTAAGGAAAGTAGTTTTCAGCACAAACTGCAGGTTAAAATAATGTATTGAACCACTAACACAGTATCATGAGCGTACCAATATCAGAATCATTAGCTTCACAGACTAAGCTTTGGCAACTCAGAGATCTTAAAGCCTTGAAAGGAACTGTAAAGCTGGTTGTCCATATAATCCTGGCCAGAAATACTACAGAGACATCTGTGTGTATAGAGTTCATCTTGTTCACACCGCACAGTAAGAGACAGCTAAGGATCTCTGAAGAGGCCAAGTAGTTCAGAGTAGAGGGAGCAGAGGTGGGACTCAACATGAGCTCCCAACGAAGGTGCAAAGAGTTTAGGACCTTCTGTTTCAAAAGGCAGTTCCTGGTTTCTAAAGGAAGGCAAAGTCCACTAGTAATAAGGAAACCATGAGCAGCAATGACTGAGGATGCTGTGCCAACCTGTATGAGTTTTATTTGGGGAGAGGCTGTGTGTTCATACAGAGCCTCACAGAGATGAGTCAAGCAGGCTGTTCTTTCAAGGCAGCGATACACCTTTGTCCTCAGTACAAATGGAGGTGGCTGTGAAGTTTCACTGCTTTGATTGCAGATCTCTTGCTCAATTTGATTTGGTTTGGGGTGCTTTTTGTTAAGTTACTTTTCTACCTGTTACATCTGGTTTTGAAGCTTGGGAAAGGCTCATAGTAAAACCAGACTTATTTTCCTTAAGGCATCAATGTTTTCAAGTGGTGTTAGGGTGGGTGATAGTGTTGGAAATGGAGTGTTGAAAGCTTATATTGCAAAGGGCTATGATATGCCTGAGTTGAGAAGAGGACTTCCATTTTCAGAAGTGCTAAACTAAATCAAACTTCTCCCAACACCAGGTCATCCTGAAATGAGGAAAGAAATAAACAAATTAGCTAATGTGATGATTTATCTTGTAGCATTTGGAATTTGTCCCCTTGAGCAAGCAAATTCGTCAGCTAAATCTCGGTGGTAAATGGTAAGGCTTAAGGGTTGCCACAAATCTCGTGCTTCATCACACCCAGAATGAACCTTCAGGCTTCCAGCCCTCTATGAAATAATCCAAGAAAACCCAGCTGACCTGTCAGAGGCTATACAGATAACACTGAAATACATGATATTAATGAAGTATTGTAACTGTCACAAATAGTAGGGATCATTGTAAAAATAAGCGGCAAGAAACTGATCCATTGCATTAATGTTGTTGTGAAAGTAGCTGGATTTCTCTCCTACCCTTTAATTTCTTCATCTTAATCAGAATCTATCAAGGTTTCCATCCCAGATATGAAGCAGAGAAAGTCTGGAGAGGCACTTCCACTACCTGCTTAATGGTATAACACAGCCCTGTAGTGGCAGCTGTGAAAACCAGAACAGCCAGACAAATAGAATAACACAAATTTATACAACCTGGCGTGTCTGGAGGAATCAGCTCCACAGACCAGACAAGAAGGTAGAAAAGTGAAGTTTTACGGTTTCACTTTGGCTTTCAATATTGCAAAACAAATTCTCCTCAAGTTCTCTGAGGGGCCTCTGTGCTACAATTATCCAGGTTTTCATGTCATAAACAGGAGTAGTGTGTGTGAACCTGGCAAGGTTCAGAGAAGCATTCAAAAGTTCTGCCATTCAAGACTTAAAAACTGATTCTGCAGTTGCCAGAGACCAGCTAGAACCTTCCTCCAGAAGCAAAGCAATTTAACCTCCATAACCTGCTTAACTTGCATGTTGGGTGAATTTTCTATGTCCAACTTCCCTCAACAGTTCCTTTTCAGCTTCAGAAAACATGCTTCATATCCTACTCCAGTCCCAGGGACCTGAAATTCCATTGCACCAGTTCAGATCAGAAGCTGGCTTAGTTCAGGTTTATTTCATCATCACAGAGATACACCAAGCATTTAATCTCAGTTAGTCCTTAGAACAAACCAGTTTCACAGAAAGTGTTGGCTAGTGGTGTCTGAAATGTTGGCTGCAGCCCTGAATGACATCTCTCCCATGCCCATCTTATTTCAAAATGACTCCTAGCTGATAGAAAACCATCATTTCTCCTCCCGCTCCTGGAGCATCATGAGCCCATGAACTGTTCAGGTGTCCAGTAGTCCCTGGGCAGCCAGAGGGCACTGGTCTCTCAGGCACACCTGAGATGGTACCTCGTACCACCAGAAAAATGCACTCACAGCACAGTCCTGTAGGGACTGAGATGGCTTTTGTCAACACTAGCCCAGCAAGAGTCACTCCTTCCCACACCTTGAGGTCTTCCGCTTGGCCTCTGAGCCAAAAGTGAAGTCATCTCTTCTCATGACCCCTGCCAAACTGCCTCCCAGTGCAAGCCTGACACAGTTTTCCTGTATTTCATTCTGCTAGGTTCACTTCCAAACCCTGACTCCTGGCTTGTGGAATTCTGGCTTGTGGATGAACACAAGGGAGAATCAAGATGGAGTGGGACCTGTCCAGAGCATTAAAATGGGTAGAAAATTATCAAAAAGAAGAAAAGATTGAAATAAAGCTTCAAATGATGCAGTTTCCATGGCAACTACCCTTCCACCTACAGTTTTCATCCACTTTTTCAGGCAGCCATTCCAGGAAGTGCAGCAACAGCTGCACATATCCTATTTCTAACACATCTCCTGATTAAAATAATTATCCCAGATATAGAGATTGCCCTGAATGACAGTGGCTGAAGTTTACGGATAGCTTGGGGGAGGTGTTTTCTCACAGTGCTAGATGCTTTCTTAAATAATGCATGTGGATGCAAAACCTAGCATTTGCTGGAGGTAGATTGAAGGAAGCACATCCTTTTGCAATGGGATATGTCCCGTTGTCCCTACAGGACATATGCCACCATGTCCTATGTATGGCACCATGTCATGAGTGTATTCAAAGCCAGTCTTGTCTGTGCCACGATCTCCAAGCCACAGGTTGCCAATACCTTATTTTATCAGAAGTAGCAGGGACCAAGTTTAAAGCCAGAGCACATGACTTGATGTCACATTCCATATTCAACCTTCGTAAAGATCTATGACAGTCCCAGAGACACCTTTACATTCAATTCATCATCTTAGGAGTGCTAACTGATGAAGTATTTTGTAGGTGAATCATTTCTGAAATCCTAGTGGGACCACACGATGATTGCAACACTTTGATTCTCTGTGGGGATTATGTGGACTGAAATCAGATGATAGGGAATCACCTTTGTAGTCCTGAGGATGTTATTTCCCATTGTCATTGTTGTTGTTATCTCTATTCTAGTTTCTAAAGGCCCCTGCAAAGATTTGTGTTTCTGCTAAGTAACATGACAGGATGAGATGGAGACTATATTTAAGAGCTTGTAACTTATTCCAATGTGATAGAAAAAGAGTTGAAGGAAACTAAAATTCTTGACAGGTAGAGAACTAAGGAACAGGGAGATTAAATGGTTTTCTTAAGGTCACATACTGAGTTTGTGGCCAGAGCTGAGTGCAGATCCCGGGAGTCCCACCCAAGCCTTTTATCAGCATGATGGCTCTTCCTTTCCTGCTCTCCCAGGCTGTCAGTCTCATTTGTCCTATAGAAATATTGAGATAGCTCTGGCAGATGCATTACCTAAAGAGGAAAATGTCTGAAATTATCCTTTCTTCAGTCCAAGGAGTGCCAGGGGAAATCTACATTTCTACACAGCAACTATGTTAACCACTTAATTCCAAAGGAAGCAGATAGCAGGAAGATATTAGTATGGGAATGAGTAAGTAAATAAAATAATATTTCCCAAAAAAACCCCCTCAAATCCCTGGGAATTATTTTTAAAGTCTACAATGTTAAATTACAAAGAAGTCTGGCAGAACAGGTAATGACTATACTTAAGGGAGAGTCAATTGTCCTAGAAAACTTTATGTACTATGGTTACAGGGCTGGAAACAAGAATTTAGCCAATATGAGGGGATCTCTGGATAACAGCATCTCCACCATGGACTTCAGGACAAACTCTGGTACTTCTTAGCATTTAATATCTAAACAGAAGAGGCTAGCCCAGGAAGGGGTGAAAAACCTGACTCTAAAATTCAGTTGAATGATGTTGAAATTTAATGTTAATACAGACAAAAGAACTCCCTTTCTCCAGGATCCCTTAGGTTGATACCCAGTGTTTAGCAATAGTGGAAATTAGAACAACACTATGTTTTCAGCAAAGTTGGTCCATGTTCATGAGACTTCCTGGGACGGGCAAGGCTGTGTGAGGAGTCATGTTTGATTGAAATGAGTAACAGACAAGATGAGGCTTGTTGGTAGGGATGCCAGAGATGGGATAGTGGCTATTGCAAGGTCATAGATATAGGAAATTGGGGTTGCATTTTTGTTTAGCAACAATTCGGGTGTGTCTGAGACAGTGATGTGCAGGACAGCTGCTGGGTGAACGTGACTCCGTCGACTGTTATTTGCCAAGTACAATGCACAGAGAAGGAAAACTAATCTTGCACTTTCCCGTGTCCCCATTTCACAAATATGATACATTAATATTCATTATACCACATACATTATCTATTTGGAAGGAGATTATTGGGGATTCACTGTTTTTTCTCCATCATATTTTCCAATTAGGATCCCCTCTTTGCAAATAATAAGTCTTTTCTTTCCAGAGGCTTTGCAGCAAAGTTCCAGTCAGGGCTTTGGAGCTCTGCTCAGCTTCCATTTAAGAAAGAAGTGCAAATTGAAGAACAATTATATTTTTAATGACAGGTTAATCTTGCTGTACTATACATGATTAGAGAACCACCAGCTAGTGTCAGAAAATACAAGAGCTGTTAGCTTTTTAAAAAAAATTCCAGGGGTATGCGTGAGGACAAATCTTTACAAATGCACCGCTGAGTCAACAGGGGTTGATGAGAGCAACTGAGAGGCTTTGGGGTTCTTGGAGGATGGACAAGAGGACAAAGAAAAGTGGAGCAGGAAAGAAAAAGGGGTACCCTAAGCCCTTGCTTCTCACGCCATGAACAAATCTTTTGGCTCTGTGGTTTTCTCACATGAACAAAAACATCCAAGTCTGTTCCTATTTAACACTAGCAAGACAGGTGGTTGAGCATGGGTTTGATGAACACTGATGACCTGTGCCAGGCATGGGAAGACCATCAGTTTCTAGGAGTTGTCTCAGGTTCCTCTGTACCTGAAGTCCTTCCCTTAAACTTCTTTGTGCAGAAGAGGTGGACCTAAGTACTGGTCTTCTTCCAAGGGGGAAGAAACATTGAGGAAAAATGCAATAAAGAATCTTGGACACTTAAACATGAGAAGTTATGACACTAGATAATGCTTGAGATAAACACTGAGTTCCCACCTAAAGCTTCTGGAGAGTGCATTGCAAGCAAAGGGAAAGAGGACAGAATGGTAATGCTACTCAAAATGCACAGGAATGCCAGCAAACCTTTTCCCTTTCTGGTTCCCCACTGCCTCTCCTCTCTGCCCAACCACCACAAAATGTTTTGCCTCATTTACATGTGGTAGAAAGAGGTATCTCCAGGTGAACCTTCTCTATAGCTTTGAGGGCAAGCAGGCACATGATGCCCCTACAGTCCTCAAGTGCTCCAAACCTATTGACTGTAATTAGTGAGGCTCTAAATTTCACTGTTAATTATCACAAATTTGTAAAGAAATCAAAACCAATAACCAAACCTCACACACGCAAAAAAATAACCAAACCAAAACATAAGAAATACAAATTTACAGTCAGCCCTTTGAGAGGCTAACTATTCCCCACACACACATACGCATGCTGGTAAAACAGCCCTTTAAAGTTGTTGGTGTTGTCAGTTACAAGAGCAGCATTTAACATTTAATGGTTGTTTTTGGTCAGAGCTGTTACTTTTCATTGTTTGCTAGATTTGTTCCTTAAATTTGCTTGGCTCTGTGCCATGCAGTTCCTCTAGTTTTGCTTTATATTGTGCTTGGGGTTGAAGGATTTTTATTATTTTATTTTTTTCCCCTTTGAAGACATATTATGAAATTATTTTCATTTTTCTTGCCTAGTGCATTGTCTTGTCATGTATGATATTTATCTAGAGGGCACAGATGTCCCCTTGCCCTCTAAAAGTGCCAACTTGTTCTCAGTCTCCTCCTAGTGTAAAGTCACCAATTGCAGCAGTCACAAGGATCCCTAAGAAACTTGTTTAGTTAATTAGATTGGGTAGAAGAAAAAATGGCACCTGGTTTGACAATACTATAGCTCTTGTAAAGGTCTAGGGGAAAGGCAGAGTATCTCTTATACAAAGAAGAAGACTCAAATACGTGGTTTGCCTCTACTTATTTTCCATTAAAATAGGCTGGATTAGCTGCTCGATTAAAACAAATGCAATGCAACAAATCTTGCTGTGCATCTTGACCTTTTTTAATCAACTGGCATTCTTTCCTGTGAATTGACCCCTTGTTTGCCAGGTCTGTTTTAATCAAAAATTCAGATGGTGGGAGAATTTCACAAATGTTTCTCAAAGACCCTCTACAATTCAGAAATTGTGACCAGACTAAAGCCATATGGTCCTGTTATCCCGAAGGTCCTTATCCTGATCAGTATCATTATAGGGAGATTTTAAAGGTAGGGAGATTTTAAAGGTAGAGCAAGATGATCCACTTGTTAGGGTTCATTTCCAGATGAGAATGTGCACAACAGGTTTCCGTGAAGGTCCCCAGCAGTTTGCAGTGGCACCCACTGACATGACCCTGCAAACCCTGAAGCCACAAGCTTTGCTTTCCCATATATTGTCTTTTCTCTACCTACCCAGGTATTTCCTCTGCTGAACAATATTGATCTATAGGTTTTTAAGTTAAATTTCCACTCCTATTACATGTTTCCTGGCATGTTTACAGTGCTTCTAATTAATTATTTGTAATTGCCTGTGTTTTTCCCCCTTTTCTGGGCCTTTGTTTCTTGTTTCTCTCCCAGCCTTGGTAACAAGATGTTGTGTCTCTTGAGGCTAGGAGGGTAAAAGCCTATTAATAAATAATTAAGCGGTGAAGCTCCAGCAGTGTGGAGTCAGGTCTTGCCATCACATGGCTGTAGTCTCCATGGCGACTCACCAATGTGTGCTGAAATGATCTCTTTGGGAGGAGGCGAGAGGAGGTCATACAGGGCAAAAGCGTGTGAAGTTAAATTATATTTTAAAAAAATTAAAGGTGCCATTACACTGGCTACTTCCCTAAGTAATCTGGAAAGATGGAAACCTCTTATTAGCCCCACTCCACCAGCACACCTCTCTTTTCTGTCTGCCATTGCACAAGTTTTTCTGCTGATCCTGAGCCTCCAGCATTGAGGTTTTCCCACCCTATAGATGCTCCTTTCTACCAAGCAGTGTTTTCACTGGACCCTCTGACCCTCTCGATTTGCAGCAAACCTGCTGCCAAACTGTGCAGCCTCAGTCTTGATGATGAGAGTGACTGATCTCGGAGAACAGTGAGCAGTGTGGATAGTTTGTCACAAGTCTCAAGGCCTGGAGTCCAAAGGATCCCACTTCTCTGCTCCTCTGTGTTCTCACTTCCTATCACAATAGTGTGTCACCTTTCCCCAGGAGTTGTCCTGCAGCCTATGTTTGTGCAAAAATTCACACCTGCTCCTCATTAAAGCCAGATTTGGAGAAGCTTTTGCTGTGCTTTTCTCCTTTTCTGGCAATACTCGGAGGCAGTTTCGTGTGCTGGCACATGAAGTAGCCCTTCTATTTTTTCCCATCGCATAATCCACCTCTAAGTATAGCAAAGACATTTCTTGCCCATTCAAAGCAGTAGTTTTCAAATGAAAAGCAGTTAGCTCAGCAGTTCCAGCATCTGTAAAAGTATGTCCTTGTGCAGCAGCGTGATCTGAAATCCCCTTAGCCTGTTATCAGCTTTCCATCTGTGTTAGCAGCTCCACTATTCACAAGCATCCTGATCGATGTATTTCAGCCAATATAATTTTCCCAAACCCCCACCTCCCCAGTAACATTTCATGGGAACATGAGAAATTTTAAGCTCCTTGTAATGCCAAGGATGTAAATCACACTAATTGTCTCCCAGATTTCAAAAGCATCCTGGGCTTTCATTTCCTCTGCAAACTCCTGGAGCATTCCCATTAACTTTTGGCAGGTAAATGGTAGGGGGCTCAAACTATCCATCATGTAAAACCACATTGAAAACACATCAAGTTAGGAGTTGTGACAGGTAGATAGGCCTCTGCTCTGAAGGACTGAAGGTTTTGATAGCCCAGCTCTCTTCTCCTCACAGGAGGACATGATGTGCAAGATCAGGAGCCTCGTTCTTTCCACTCACTGCCAGGGATCATCGTTTACCAGCTGCTCAGTGTCTGCAGCCCCACAAGGAAGCAACACCCAGTGACTATCAGCTTCATGTTACTATCAGTTTTCTTTAAGCTTCTGGAACAGACTTTCTTTGAGAAAGGGTGGTCTGGCCTGACAGAACTGAAATCTGTGGCAAAATGGGCCTTCACGAAGCATACAGCCCTAAGTTCAGCCTAAGAATGGGTCTGTTCCTTTTTATAGGAAAATTCCTATTCCACCAAATTTGTAGGAAAGACTATGAAATAGAAAAATATTTCCCATCCCTCTCCATTGCCCTGTTTTTCCCACTTTTCTTTTGTAGCAGAATCTAAAAAGGAGGTGAAAGATGGTTTGAGTGAGGTTATCACAGGGATAAAATAATACTTCAAGGAGTTTCAGGCCTGTTTTCATGCTGTTCTCCTGTAGCCACTACACAGGTTTTCAGAAATTGTTTCCCTGCCCTTTTCACCTTCACACTTCCCAACAGACTGAGCCCAGAGCAGAAGAGGAAAGTGGATTAATAATTTTTTTCTTCATCAATCTGGCATCTTGTCTTTGCTTTTACACTTTTGATACTCACCAATACCAGTGGAGAAAAAGCAAGCAATCTGAAATTCAGGGCTTCTTAGATAAAACAAAGAATAACTATGTCAATTATGCTGATTCTGAGGATAAATGTTTGCCTTTTTTTTTTTAAGACTGCCTATGGATTCTAACACTGACTTGGGATTTTAAATAGTTCATCTATTTTTAAGTGATGTTGGCAGCCTAATTTTGACTCAATAGTTCCATGATGCTAAAGAAAAAAGAAAAAGAATAATTGCAAAACACAAAATAAGCAGAAATGGTTTCAGTGAGGTGTTTTGATCACCAGTGTGAGCTGTTTTCTTGCTGTGTTGTGCGTGACTGAAAATCAGAAAGTGAATCTGCCTATTAACGAATGGGAAGCTGACCAAACCACTTTCATCAGACTGAAGCAAAAATAGAGAAGGGAAAAATAAACTTAGGTTATTAGAATTATTTCCAAACTGACAAAGAGACTTCATGAATGATCAGGAAAGGCGTCCTGATAAAGGAATTTAAAAAGAAAAAGTCAAAATGGGAGGAAGTTAAACAGATTCCCACAGGTGGTGTCACGGACTGCCAGTGAACGAATGGCCTTTGGATCTGCTCCCAGGGCAGTCCCTGAGAAGGGATTCCTTCTCTCTCCTGAACTATAATCTGGTCTCTCTGAATGCTGCTGCTTGCTTTTGGAGTAAATTGCAAACCTGCACAAGGAGTTGAATAAACAAATTACTGCCTGTGCATGTGTGTTCATTAGAAAAAAAAAACCATACGGATTACTTGGCAGCCTGGCATTTCATAGTATGACAAAGGGTTTTGAGAGATGATCAGCTACAGCAAACCCTCCACGAAAACCAATATCTCCATCTGTGGGAAATGCAAAGATAACAGGCAATTGTGACTAAAAATGCAATTACTACCAGAGAAAAAGATTCACTTTCCTCCGTGTGCATAGAAATCATGAAAAGATGTTTTCATCCTAAGCCAAGAAGGCCTGAAGCTGAGTTTTATTCTGCACCTAGAACCAGTAATAATTTCTTTCACGTATTATGCATCTCCCCCGAAGAAATGTATCCTTCTCCACCTCACCTAGAAGGGTCTCCATTTCTAGGCAATTATTTTATCAGGTGCAGAAAAATAAGATAGAGAAAACAAATATTTGACTTTGAGCATCTAAAATCCCTGTTCTTTTTCTTTTTTTCTGTTTTTCAAGACCATATTTCTATTGCAACATGAGAGTAGACAAGACTGAGCTTTCCAGGTTTTAAAACAAAATGTCCTATGTTTTAACCATAAGGAAAATTTAAAAGCAGCACATGACCACCCAGTGCAGAAAACACAGAAGGAACATCCTGCACATTGTGGGATGGTTGGAGCTGAACCCTACATAAACTTCAGCAAAATGCCTTCTCTGTCACACTGCATTTGCTGTTGGGACTCTTGTCAGCTGGTCACTCTTATTTTAAGTAGAGAAGCTTAACTTCCTATAAGAGGGTAATTTTATTGATTTTTCCCAACCACAGACCAAAATATTCACATGCAGGACCCCCACACCTGAAGTAAGCTGGGTGCAGGGGTGCTTTAGGAGCCACACACAATGATTTGGCTCTGATGGGCTCCTCCACTGCAGGATGAGGGGCTGCATCTCAAAATGGAGCTGCAGAAGAGAGACCTGCTCATGATCCACATACAACTGAAGAACCACAGTGTGGCCATTCCCACTGTAACAAGAGAGTTTCTCCTGTATATTACCTATTTGACTTCAAGATTTCACTAGCAGCTCCTAGTAGTTCCAAACCCATGGACTACAGTTTTCCTCATTTTCAGCAAATCCAGATAAATTTCTGCTTCACCCAATGTCTGTTGGCACCCAGCATTTGGCACGGCAAAAGGTATTCTTTGGAAACAAGCCTAGACCACAGGAACGAATCAAAGAAGCAGTGGGAAGAGGCAGCAAATTTCAGGGTTATGTACTCATTTGGGGTTTGTGATCATGCAAAGCATGAATATAAATCCCAAAGTTTTGCAGTCAAACCTCTCTAGATAGATTCTCTGCACCAGACATCTTTTCAAGGGTTTAGAGGGAAATAGCACTTGAAGAAGGAGCCATCTTCATGGCCGTAGGTCTCGCATGGAAACTTGAGGGCTCTCTTGCATTATCTTTTTGCTGCATTCCCTCCAAATTCAACACGCTGACCTCCAAATATAGCCTGCTGCTGGCCTTCTGTCTGCAAGTCAGCCTGCAATGTTGACTTCCCATGACTGTTCTGTGAGTGGGGTCAGCTGAGGAACACCTCCTTAAGGTTAAGTGGATAGAGGCCCATGATTTGGCAGAAGGGACAAGAGAGACAGAGAGTGCTTCAGCATTCTTGAGAAGTCTTTTTGTTAAGAAGAAAATGGATTAAGAATTGAAACTGTCGCCCCAATTTGCCACTGACTCAAATACAGGGAATGAAACTATTGAAAAATAAGTTTGGTCTTTCACGTGAGTCTCTGAGTGTGAGGCTGAGCTCGACCAGAGGTGAGGAGCATTGTCAGCGTGTGAATCAGCCAGTGACTGGGATCAGGTCCCCAGGGTTTCCTCAGTATGCTTTCAGGATCAGCAATGGCCACAGCTGAGAGAACAGTGAAATAGGGGCATGGCAGGTGAATTAAAGAAAGAAGTGATTTTCCAATTTGTTTTTTAAAGTATTAGATTAGCTTGGGCAGCAGGTACAGCTCAGCAAAACCCCGTGACCACACCTTTGGTGGGTTGTGAATAACAGATTATCATCATTTTACAACAGCTACAAATCATAGCTGTGCCATTATATCTAGTGGGGAAACACAGTTGCTTTCTGAGCAAATAACAGTCCATTGATAGGCAGCTCTCTGACTTAGGAGAGGTTTGAGAGTGTATAAAGCATTTCAGCAAGGAAACCGCTGTAAATCTTGCCCGGGCAGGCTGAAGTATCTGAAGAAATACTTATACCTCACTGATCACCCAGCCTTAGATTTGTGATAAGACAGAAATCATTGCCATCTGATCCTCTAGCCTGTGTGATATGAATCAGAGAGTCTGTGCCCCGTCCGGAGCTGACATGATGTATCAACATAACAAAAAACATCATCAGTCTGACACCTTTGTTGGCAGCCTCAGGAGAAAACAGAAAGGGTGATGCAGTCCAGGCTGCCCTCTGCTTCACCCAGAGCAAAGCTGAACCTTGCTGCCAAGGTGAGGAAATCCCTGCTAGTGATACCCTAGAACCAGAGGTCTTTAATGACAATGCAAAAAAAAAATCCCACAAAACAACAAGACCAATAAAACCCCAAACAAACCTAACCCCAAACGTTATGCACCCAGACGATTTTAGTAGATTCAGCCCCATGAGGGAAGTGCTTTGCACAAAATCAGGCACAGTGCTTCTGCCCCTGGTACCATCAGCCCCAACTGGTAAGGTTATAAAGTTTAGGGGAAGAAACTCCAATTTTATACTCTCAATAAAAAGTACAGAACAACCTTCCCGGGATAAGCTCTTTAAATATATGGCAACTTTCAGTTTGCTTTTCACACCTGAAACAGCGTATGTAACTACACAAAGCAAACACAGCCCTTTCTGGTGTGTTTTGAAATAAATTGTCAGCCACACTTAAACATATTGCATCGTACTACATTTCCCTAGGGCCCCTGATGTTGTTGCTATCCTGTCAGACACAGACACCTCCCAAATTACAGTTATTCTGACCTTACACACACAGAAATGCCTTTAAGACAATGTTTTATCTCAGAGCTGCTGCACATTCACACATGCATACATACACACAAAATTATGTCAGCCATTTAAGCAATCCTTGCTCGGCTGTCTTTTTAAATGCCTCTTTCGTCTTTCTGTAACCAAAGGCTTTAATATTCAAATGTTCATGAGCACCAGCTTTATTAAAATTAGGGCTTGGGGAAATGGTTTCGAAAAAGAGAAACGAATATTACCCAACCATTTAAAAGATGCTAATTAATGGAGTTCTAAAGCCCAGGGAGGCCATTTGATGGAGCAGAGATTCTTCTACTAGACAGATTTGTAACTTAGCGGTGCGAGTGGCAGAGGCGGAAATAAGAGACGAGTGAAATAAAATGCAAGTAGGTTAAGAAGCACAATCCTCCAGGTGTTACAAGGACTCCAGAGTTTAGCTCCGTGCCAGCGATTTGAGTTGTCTGCCTACAAGCTCTATGCGTGAAGATTATTTTTTTTTCCCTGGCCCTGACACAAAACAGAGCTTGTGTTTCTTCTCTGCTGGATTTGCCCTGCTCTGGGAACAAGAAAGAGTAACTCTCCCGGTGTTCATCCAGGGCCAGCCGAGAGCGGTGGCTGCCAGCTGAGATGGTGCTGCAGGAGTAACCTGGGGAGTTATTTTCAGATAATTTTCATCTCAAGGGAACACGGGCATATCCATACTCAACTGCACAAGGAAAGGGCTTTGCACTCTGAGTAGCAGAGACGCACTGGAACGGTCAGAGCTTTCCACACAGGCTTTTTTATGACTGTATAAAATCAGGAGAGCCTCAGCAGCCCCCCCAGTGTCATACTCTTCTAGATCCTGTCTATTGTTTCTACTCTCAGCAGAGTAACTTAATTCATGTTTAATATCCGTATCACTAAGCATATGTACTAGTGTCCTAATTTTTCCTTCCCTCCTCTTCTCTCTTTGCACAGATATAACCCTGGGTCAAGAACTGAAAATACTCCACGAACTAGAGGAATAGATTCTTTTGATGGGCCTACGTACATACATATCTACTCCAACTCTGTAGTAGAAAGGACAACTCTGAAGTCTGACAGAAATTTTTAGCTGTAATTTCAGTCAGAGGATCATTTTTACTGATGCAGTTCTTGCCAGGACAGTTGCTGTAAAAAAGCCAGGGTGGCTCAGTGATGTGGAACCCATCATCCAAGAAGGAAACTGAGAAAAGAAAGGTAGCAAGAGGGACAGATGCTGGAAAAACCTCCTGCCCAAAAAGTGTCTTGGGAGGAAGGACCACTGCACCCTAGAAGCCCAGCTGCCTTCCACAGCTGTTGCTGACCTCAGTGATGAATTTTAGAGGAAGAGTTTGCTGACCCTGTTCTGTGCATTTAATCCATCACTAGGAACTCAGAGCTCCAAGATGTGCCAATGCAGCAAGCTGGTGATGGAGACTACCTGCATTCCATTTCTTCCAGGTAAGAGCTCTGTCCTTGCCCTCTTTGCCTACTTGGTTTCTCCCATGAACCCGCTTGCTGAGCCAGGCAGGTCACACTGTCTTACAATAGTGCCAGGGGGTGCTGCAGAAAGCAACACCTTTTTATGCTATTCATTAAACAACTTTAGAAGAAAAAAATAATTTATCACACAGATATAATCCCAGCCTGGAGAAAAAAAAATAAAAAATAATAGGGAACAGAGATAATGAGGGAATCAATAAGGAGCCAACCATAACTTCAACCAACTCAATGTTCACAGGTTGTGCCAGTCTTGTTCTTTCATTTGCTATTCTATAAATAATACACAGAGAAAATACTATCCCTCATCTTCCCAGTTCCATTATCTCACCCTTGCCAGATAGCATTTTAAGTGACCATTCCTTTCCCACACCCCAACTCCCCTGACTCCCAAGCCTTGGTCTGAAAGTTGATAACTTATCCCTTTGTGGCACCAGATCCCATCAGGAACTGAGAAGGGAAGCTTTGAAAGGGTCTTGAGAAGCAGGATCCTGTTTACAACTTCCAGCAGGCAGAGGGCTGGTTGGGATGCAACTCTCAGAAACGTTCCCATCATTAATTCCAACCTTGGCAACTGTTGGGTGCTGCCAGCAGCATGACAAAAGCAGAAAGTAATCCAAAATGGGGACAGATAGATATGTGGCTTTTTGAATATACGATAATTAAAGCTTTCCATGTCTCTTCATCTACTCAACCAATGCTCAGGGTCTCTTCTTGCATAACTTGACCTCCAAAGTAAGCACTATCCTACCACCTTTCCCTGTCTACAGCACCAGAATGAAGAATCCAGTCTCTGAGATCCAACCTGTCTTTCTGGGGGAAATTATGGCAAAAACAACCACAAAGAAGTGATCTATAGCAATGTACAAATGGAGCCCTGAGTGGCTCAGCTCTCTCAGCTGAGACCACTGCTACCATAATGAACTCATTTATGATTGATTTTCCATTTTCAAGCTCTCATTTTCTCTCTCGTTCTTTGTAATTCCCAAACCAAATACTTCTGGTTTAAAATAAGCTCCCTACATTTTCCTGGTTGATCTTTGAAAGCCTTAAGAGTGCCATTTCTGGAGAGGGAACCACAAGCAACTACAGGGTAAAGGCCATTTAAATCTGTAAAAATCCCCTAAACTTTGTGATGAGGCTGAAATACAGGCACTTTAATTGTGCAGCTGAGACCTCTTTCTGTAATGGGGCCCTGTTTCGATTGACCAGAGTCTGAATTAATGTTTAGACATTTGACCTCAGCTTGAAGGTATGAGCCTGTCCTGTGGCTCATTGTCTCCTTATGTTGGTGTTATTGAGACTGATGACTTCTTATTAGCTCAGTGCAACCTGTTTGCATTACATTAATCTACAGAGTGGGTGGTGTGCCACTGCTGCCTTTCCCTGATCAACCTTGGCAAAAGAATCCCCTTTGGCTGACATGGTAAAAGCTTGAGATATTTGAAGCAAGAGGATCTGAGGGTTTGGATAAAACATCAGGTCATGGAGGCTTAATATATTATTGCACATCAGCAGAGCAAATGTACCTGTCCATATATATGCTCTTTGCCTAGAGCTAATGCAAAATAATATGATGTAGCTTCACTTTGTTTCACTGTCAGCTAAGTTAAATTGCATTATTATATCTTTGTCACAAGCCAAGACGTGTGCCCAGACTGCTACCTCAGCTCTTCTCATGTTTGGTAACTTGTTAAGTTGCTCTTGCTTGATCATGTGTCAGAGCCTAGAGTCCTTCACAGCTGTCACAAAGTCCTTGAGAGTCCTGGTTTTGTTACCCTGGGATGGATTATTATTTACAATGACTTGTGGCTGTATATAGCACACATTTGCATGGGGTGTGACAGATTGGATGCTTTTTATTGATCAGGAAAACCAGCGTACACCTCCCAGGAGACCAGCACTTTACGATTCAAGTCCATCCAAGTCCTTTTACAAGAACTACAAAAAAAAATTTAAAAAATTAAAACTGAAAAGAAATTTTAAAGAAAAAGGTTCTGTCAAATCCCTGAGATCTGAAGAGCTATAACTAGAGAGATACTTTAAGTTCATAGAGCTTCATTGTTTTCAGAGAGCTATTGGGAGGAACAACATGAAAAAAATGGTGTCTGTTTCTACAGTAAAATATAGATTGACCCTCCTAAATGAAGACAGTTGGCAAGAATGATACGATCAGAGACAGAACAACAGCAAAAATTCAGAGTTTACATAAATTTATCTTTTTAACTTATGACTCAACTCCAGCAAGCTGCCATAAAGAAAATGAAATGCAAACTGGAAACACAGGCATGTTCTAATAAATGCAGGGGGAAGAATAAAACTAACAAATATATTTGTTTCCCTACTAATCCCTCTTCATTATAGGACATAGCTGTTTTGCTTAATGGTCACAAATGGATCCAATATGAACTCAAACAAAAAGAGGTTTCTTTTCTGTTTGTAGATTAAATCATTTGTAAAAAATATTTCAAGTGCAGTCAGCATCAAAGTCAAATAAAACCTCTCTCTCACACAAGCAAAAATTTACCATAGCTAGTGTCTTTCTATGACAACAGCTAAGAGGTAATTTTTCCCTGGAGCCAACTTCCATTGGATCAGTGATGCTCCAGTCTATCGCAGAGAGTT
The DNA here is from genome assembly GCA_004320125.1 of Scolopax mira. Taxonomy (NCBI): domain Eukaryota; kingdom Metazoa; phylum Chordata; class Aves; order Charadriiformes; family Scolopacidae; genus Scolopax; species Scolopax mira. The sequence continues at coordinate 350,411 of BJBW01001864.1, forward strand.
TGTGTTAGGATCTGTGTACCAGCGCGCATAATAATGAATCACACCCTACATTGATTTAGCAAACCAATAGGTTTTATTAACTCAACAATGAGATTAAAATGGATTAAAACGGGAGAGGGGGTCTATCATTGCACTAGTAATTTACCCCTGATTCTACAGCAAGCGCAGTTCACTTTGTTTTTAATACACAATTAGACTCTTCTCAGTACTGCTGAAATGTTTCCTCCGGGGGGGGTGTGTGGAAATTGTGAACCCCATACCCCCATGTAACCACAGAAAGGGCAAGCAAACAAGCCAACTTGAGTTGGAGTTGGGACTTTTCAGCATTATCCCAGGCAAAAGAAGTTGATGGTCTTTCTTGGCAGTCAGTTTTGAAGCCTGTGCAAAAACATATAGAAAAGCCCCTCCAGGACCACAAGGAGAGCGTTGGCTCAGCCCCACTGCTCACTGTGCCTCCTCACCCCGACAAAGGTAGCCGGGTCACAACCCAGCTTTAAACTGTGTAGCTCTGGCAGTGCCACAGTACCCAGCAGCACCACAGAGCTCTAAGATCTGCCTGAGAATTAAAGTAAATTAGGTCAAATAGAGCTGCATTGTAGCGGTACCCGAGAGGGCAGCTTTAAAGCCTCGACCGCTTCTCCACCCCGTTATCTCTAGCTGAGATTTGTGCCTGTCCCGTTAAATCCAGCACATTCAGGATGCTGCACCACCCTTCTGCAGAGTTTCTTTGGGAGCCTTTTGGTGCAAAGCAGTGGTTTACAACCCACTGACCCAAGGATGCCCAGGGATCCGTGCATTATTTCAGAAGGATTTGCAGTGGGTTCCTATAAATCTTGAAAAACAGTAAAGCTATTGGCGCTAGGCTCAGAATTGCTGGATGGGGCTTACACATGGAAAGCAAGTAGGTTTTAGAGGCCAGCAAAGTGAAAAAAATTCAAAAACACTTGCATACCACTTGTCCTGGTGCTAGAGAGAGTCTAGGAGAGCTTCCCATTTTGCCTGGCTGAACCAGCTACCCAAATGGTCTTTGGACTCAAAATGGATCTCAGTGGAGATTCCTGTTACTTCCCAGGTGGCTCTGAGCCAGTTTTGTAAGGATTGGCCCATGGGGTACAGAAGCATAGAATATAGAGCTGGAGGAGACCCCAAGGAAGTATCTGGTCCTCCTCCTGAGCCAGAAAAACTAATATAATGAGTATTTAATTGGTTTAGTATGTTTTTTGTATAAATTGTGTGTAATCATCAAGTTATACCATACATATACAACAAAATCAAGCAAATATTCAAAGCCTCTTCACAGATAATGCTAAAATAAATGTAACTCTCCCTTCCTAAATTAATCTACCATGAACAACTCAATCAATAACTGTCTTTCTAAGCCATCATGCACCCACCTCACTCCCTACCACCTTTTCCTGTTTTCTGGGAGAGGTTTCATTTAAATTGCCAATAGCTATCGTCAGAATCACTGCAATTATGACATTAATTATTATTGGTCTTTGGTTTTAGAACAGTAAAGGAAATGCTTTTTCTCTCTGTAGGACTTTGAAAGATTTTGAAATTATTTTCCCTCTTCTGGATTCATCAGTGTTTGTGAACCAATAATCTGAAAAAAGTACAGATCAAATCAATGCACAATACATTTCAATGCCTCGAAAATATTTCATTTAGGTGGTGGTGAGCTTTTGAAATAAAAACATAATTAACTTAGCTGTTGAAAATGAGGAAATAAGATGGTTTTGCCACTTAAAAAAAAAAATATAGTTTCTTCAAATAGGGAAAAGCATTTAAGCTGAGCTCACCTGCAAACAGTTTGTATTGACCTACTGACATTCACCAACATAAAAAAAAAAATTTAATCTGAAAATTGTCAGCTTGCTGTTTACTATTAAAAATTTATATCATGCATACAAAGTTGCATATGAAGTTATTGCTGGTGTTCTCTAAATGAAGAAGAATGGCCTAAAGGAGTTAGTATCAAAAGTATCTAAGAAGTTTCAGACTCGAAATCTCTGTGCCTGTCTCAGCCTTCAGGTCACATTAAAATGACCTCAAATTCTGCAGCTCTAAGTGAGCTTTCCAAAGCTTGCAGAACTTTATTCCAGGATATATAAATTTATTTTTGTGCAGTTACCAAATAACCATCAAACACTTATCCATTTTTTAACAATTAAAATACAGTCTAAAGGTGTCTATTTGGAATGAATCTTAGCTTGTTACCTTTACCCCAGTTTTGTGAGTTTTAGTCAAAGGCTGTTCTTCTCAGATATTTGAAATCCAGCCTTTCGAGCATGGGCAGCTGATGCAGACTTGACTTGTCACTGAGTTCAATCTGTGAACTTGGCAATTGCATGAGCAAGTGACTCATGCCCCAGTTCATGTTTGTCTCTTAGCTCAGACACATTTGTCTTGAGAAGAGCTGTGGAAATAATTGTTTTTCAGGGGCTGGTAGCAATTCTGATTGTACAAGAATACCGTAAATCACATTCAAAACCTGATGCCAGCTTCCTTTACCATCCTGCTTTTTAAAAAAGGTTACATCTAAAGAGTTTTTCTGTTTCGTTCTGGCATCTTGAACTTCTCTGACCCTTTATCTTTGTCTCTTCACCGTAAAACCTTGGGGCGTGTAAGGTCTTTATGCCATTAACTGTCATTCTTCCACAAATGCCCCTTCTGTATTACCTTTGCCTGCTCTAGCTCCAGCCAGATTATTTTGTCTGTATAAAGCAGTGACACTGAGGCTCAGCAGGTCATTACTGTGAGCCTCAGCAATAGCAGCAGCTCTGGGAGGAGAGCCTGCAGACCACTTGTTTAACCACCCATAGAGGTATTTAGTGATGGCTGCAGCAGCAGCTCCAAGAGGCAGCAAGAAGTCCATCACGAATATTTCTGATCCCTGGAGACTTAAGGATGCCTGTGGCAAATTGCATCGGTTCATGCCTGGTTTTCCCCCAAAAAGGGGGTGATCCACTCTATTCTACCAGACAAAGATGGTAGCAATCAGCTCATATGTTCTGCTGAAGGCATTGGGGACTGTCACTATGACATGACTGTCTCCAGCATGTAACAGGCTTGGGCAGGTTGCAGCAAGCTCCCTGTGCCCGTGTGAGAAACCTGGTAGCTCACAGGACATCTCCTCACCTGATAAAGGTAGGAACAGTACTGAAAATAGTGTAATGCAAGGAAAAGCTATCTAACTTAAAAAGAGATAAGAAGAAACTCATAAAGTATGATTCCCAAAGCAATGACATCAGCTGAGAAAAGAAAAATTACATTAAATTCCAGCTTATTTCCCTACCCTGGTACCCTTCTGCCGTGTTAATATGGGTGTTCAACATAGCACTCCGTGGGAGCATTTGCCTCGGGTGAAGAACAGCAATTAGCGTATTTCCAATGAACCATCTATTCCTCCTTAAGCTATCCAAATTGTCCTCTGTTGAATAAAAAAGGCCAATCACATAAAAAGGTCTTTAACCCTGCTGCAAGCGATAGGAGGAGAAGAGAATATTTCTGAATATACCCACAAAGTTTGTGGGAACAGCCTGGGGAAAACTGGTCCAACAAATGTCTGATACATAGCTACGTTCTCCATATGGCATCAATATATCATGAAGAGTCAAAGAGAGCCTTTCTGAATGCAAATTTCTATTCATATTTTACCTAATTTATGCAAATTAGCTCATTCAGCCTTCCACCTAATCCTCTCTGGAGTTACTCCAAGGTTTGAAAGGAGAGATATTCTTCTTGCAAAATATATATAATCCATATTAATTGCTTCTGATGGAGATGAGTGGGATGGACAGCTATTCCAGCAGTTAATACTTTAATCACTTCACCTCAGCAGCCACCCTGCCTTAGGTGAACAGACCCTGGCTATCTGTCCCTATTGCTAACGAAAAAGGCTGTGTTTCAGGATGCTCCTGGTGGGGACTCTCAGGCAGGCAGATTTCAGGAAGGAACCGATCAGCATCGAGCCAAGTTGAGGAGAAAGCTGATGCATGGGCAGATCCTATAGGCAGCAGCCCAAGTCATCTCCCCAAGCTGGGATGAGGTCTGAAAGAGGGGGATGAGGCTCAGTGATGGAGTTGCGTGGATTACCCTAGGAATACTGGGCTCTACAGGGATGTGGTAGCAAAGCTGTGAGAGGGATTCAGACCAAACCGTGATGAAAGGGGATGAAATACATCTTTTCACCCCTTGACACAATAGCAACAATGTCAGAGGAGGAAGGAAGGGGTCACTCAGCACAGCCCTCTCTATTGGGCTAAGCCAGAGGCACAGGAATATACTGGGATTCATCTGATTGATGGATTCCAATGCATCCCGAGCCCAATCAGTCAGCACTAGCAAGAGGCACTGGTGTGCTCCAACACCTTCTCCCCACTCCATCCTGAAGCAGGAGAAGAGGAATTGTAAAAGAATAAATGGAAAAAGCAGGAGATGACTGAGTTAGGAAGTCTCTCAAAATTATCCACTTATTAAGAAGCAATTAAAATATGTTTGGGCATATTGACTTCAGTCTGTCCTTGTTTTAACGTTTGTGTGTTATCTTGAGTAGCCATTCTTTAACCACACACTGGTACTTATGGATTTCTTATCCCTGTCCCTTGTGTCTGGATGGTTGTGATCAGATACAGAGATAAAATAGAAAGACTTTAATTCTAAAATCAATTAACTAGAGATTTAATACATTGATATTTCATCACTTATCTCTATAGAGAAGAGAGATTAATATGCAAGCAGTAAGATGTACTGTGCCACTTTGTTGTGTCTTACAGACCTCAGAATAAATCTCTCACAGATAGGGTTTTGTCAGGATCAACAGAGAGCACTTGGAAACCAGTTATACCTGCACCAAAAACCCACCCAAATCCAAGTGGCTGAAACATATATTAGGTGTAACAGGTGGGAACTAGGCCTGGATTAGATGTACTTTACTCATATCAACCAACCTTGCAATATGCCTGGCCCAAAAGTGGACTTGCATCAAATTACACAAACCTTTCACAGTTTCTGTTTCCCAGACCAAAGCAAAGGCATTGGTCGATGTTTTTCAGTAGATATTTCACCCCCCCACCCCCTCCTCCATAGCACTGTCAGAAACGAGTCTCCTTTTGTCAGTCAGGAAAATTTGTCTCTGGAGCATTTTGAATTGACATTTCAAATACATGTTTTGTGTAAGGTCTGCAGGAAAAATCCAAAGCAATTCATTGGTGGCTTTCAAGAATGCAAGTTGTTTTTTTCCTCCTTTGTAGGGAAGACATGGGATTTTTCTGACAACCCTTAGGGACGGTCATATCCCTGCACTGCGCTATACAGCTGTATTTATATAAACTGCCTGATGTCACCTACTACTTTCAGAGGGATCCATAAGGTTACAAAGTGCAAGAAGGTAGGAAGAACCTTCTTTGCCCTCCAACTACATGGGATGATGTGGGGTTTTTTAAATGTAATACTAGAGCAGAGCACATTACAGCAATTTCCAGGTTGTATCACCTGAAATGGAGCTTTGATCAGAATACGTTGATCACTTTGATGTAAAAAAAAAAAAATTACTATCAAGTATATAACTTTCATAAAACCTCAGAAAGTTGACTTTGCTTGTTCAGACCTCCTTTTCAGGAAGGTGATTACTCGTGGGTGTCCAGGGACAAACCTAGCACTTTTCAGCACAGGCTGTTACTCACTGCAGATGTGTACAGGAGCTCAGCTAAGTTTGGATAGTCAGAGCAAGCACCACTCTTAAACTGCTTGGAGAGCACCTCTCATCAAATTAGTTTTAAGGCAACTTAAAAAAAGAGCCTCAAAAGGAAAATGCCTAAGTAGATCTTCATCAGCTTCTAAAAATCATTTGCTTGAATCAGTACAACTTTTGACCACCACCAAGCCACACTTCTTTAAAAGCCTAGGACACTTACACAAACCAGATCTCAGCATCTCCCCCTTCCAGGGCTTAGGACTCTGTCCAACAAGTTTGGGCTTAACCTGAAGTACACTAATACCTCACTAACATCACAGAGACTATGTTAACTAAAGAATATGCGTGAAGCGTTTTGATGGATCAGGGCGTAGATACTGCAGTCATTGTTGCTAGGTAAAAACATAAGCCAGACAAAGTGTTTCAGCAAGAGGATAGTATGATCTTGAGAATTACTCAACAACAGCAAACTGTGAGAGCAGGAAGATGATTGACTGATTATTTTTCCAATTCAAGGGAACCCATGGGAGCATCTAAATCAACTCTTTCTGAATGCTGCAGGGTGACTTCAGACCAGCGATTAGAGCAGAGTGAAATGTTTTGATTGAGAATAAATTAATTCAAAAGTACTGTTTTGGCTAAATGGAAATATTTTCCTGACCTATTTTGGTTTCTTCTAATTTCCTATCTCCGAAGAAAAAAATCCCAAATGAAATTTTTTTAATCTTTATGGATGTTTGTAGGCTAATGTGTACTTCCTTTTTTGTGTGGGAAAAGAATCCAACTTAAATAAAAACATTGTGTCAAAAAAATCCAAGCAGAAGAACACATGCTTTCATTTTTAGCAATATCCCACTAGGAGAAAAAGATTTAAAATTTTGTAGTTTTTAATTGAAATATTTGTGGGTTTTGTTTTTTTTTCTCTTGAGAAACGCAATGACCTTAAAAACAAAAACAAAAAACAAACAACAGTTTTGTTTTAAATGTAGCAAGATCTCATCAAGAAAAAAAAAAGAAATTGAGTGAAATGAAGGACAAAGTGCCTCTGTCCTACACGTACACAAAATAAACTTTATTATTCCCCACTAGCTTTCACAGTTATGTAAAGCTATTGAACTGGCAACTCTCACCTTCAAAGAACTGCAAGGAGACAATTTGCAAATGAAGGATTTGCTCCTGTCCCATACTGAAAGGGAGGGATGGGGGTTTTGTCAGAGATTCATATAGTTCATGATCAAACTTTCCCCTCCCCCCCAAAAAAAAATCACAGGAAAACCAGTTTCTGTTATCAGGGCATGATTATATTCTATGCTACAAAGAAATAAGAAACTAACATATAGGCTGATATCACTGCAAAAACGTCTCTGGGAGACTCTTTCCTTTCAAGCACTATTTCCCCACAAAGTCAATGAACCAAAGAATGATCTTACCCTACAGCAGTCCCGTTTTAAGATGGAATGTATCAATATTCCCTTTGCTTGCCTTGTGCTCACATCCATGGAAGAAGTCACTGCTCCTGGTGGTACCCTCATTGCCTCAAGATGAAATTCATCCTCACCCCAGTGGCCTTGCTTAGCTCCAAGTACCCCAGCACTATTCAACCAACCACAACTGTATTTTGTTGTCTGTAATTGAAACATATTGATTTTTAATGAGTTTAATTGATTGTGATTGTCTCAGGGGCTGCACTGATGGCTTTTTGTCAGAAGCTTGATTGTGTTGTAGTGTTGGAGGGCACATCAAGGGTTAATGAAAGGCTACACAAGTTAATGGGGAACTGGAAAACCAAAGGGAGACCTAGAATGAATACCTATTGAGGAAGCCAATGATGAATAAAGGCAAACAATTTATTTGACTTGAAACAGGTTATAAAGGACAATAATTGTTTTAAATAGAAAGCTGTTGAATTATAATTGGAAGTAATTGAAACTCACCAAAATATTGAATAAAACATTAGATATTTTAAATGGTGATATCTTTACAATTATCTTTGGAAATAATTGCAGTGAAGCCCATGAACTGCTGTGAGAGGAAGAGAGTCACCCAGTGCCCATTGTCTTCTGCAGTCATTACAGGGAGTGTTTAATGGGGAGATATTCATAAATAAGTACCAGCATTTGTTTCTGATCTGTCATTTTGTGAGTGAAAGCCAGTCCTGCTAAGGGTGAGAAAGGGACATAAGCAAGGAGCAAGAAGGAATAATCTGCTATTTTCAGAGCCATTGCTTTAGAAATTAGTCATGAAGATGCACCTCCCTGGAAGTCTTTATGCTTTTTTTTATTGAATTTGGGGGTTTAAAGACACATTTTTTATGGCTGCGCATTGTCTTTCTGAAATGTTTTTCCTGAATGTTCTCAGGATAGCATGTACACATTGTCCTTTTTCAACTAGCAGAGCTGCTGGAAAACAAGGAAGACTTTTCAGCAAAAAAATAGTGCTCATTCGTCACAGCACTCAAAGGTTGTCACATCAACATATGCATCTATTTTTGGTTCAGTGTCAAAAGTTGTAACGGCCTTAACTTGCTACAAATACAGTCATTTCACAGCAGAATTCATGGAAGACACGTTACACAACTTCTTAGCTCTGACCTGAACACATGCCCAGGTATGGCTATGTACTGTCTTCTCTGGAAGGGCAAGGTTTGAGTAATCATTTTATGGCAGACTTCATGGTGTGTGACATCCTGCTACAGTTTCAGGGTGATTAATATAATTATTACACTGGGTTTGATGAATTTTGAGACAGCAACTGTGATAGGAGCAAAGCAGCGCTTCACCTACTGAAACATCTTTACAGATTCTAATCAGCTCATACATGAAATACATGAAAATTAGTTTGTCAAGTTCTCTTCCTAATTGCCATGGGCTAAATTTTCCCAAGCGGACACAAAGCAGGCAAGGAATTGAATTGCAATGATCTCAAGTTATTTCAGTCCCATGGAAATAAACCATCTTCCCTCCTCTTGGTATAGAAGTGGATATTAGATACTAGTCCATTAATGCTACATTTCCTATGGACTAAACTGAGGAAAGAGGAGGAGTATCATTGAAACATCAGTTGGGGAAAATTGTTGAAATGGAGTGCCAGATGACAAGGATCTGAATGATGGCTTTATCTATAAGGAAAGAAAGAGAAGGGTGAATATGGAGTATGTACAGAGGAAAAATCATCTGAGCCTCGAGACTAACATAAGCTATAGCAGCCTGCTAAAATTCCTGAAGGATCTATTAACAACAGGATGATTTCTTCCCAGATGATCATTTGTTCTGGCTTAGACTAATATCTACCAAAGTTACATGCTAGGCATCTGGCTTCTCTTTGCTTCTCTTGAAGGACAAATTAGAAGGGTGATTTTTGCTTTCTAATATTGCTTAGAAAAAACCTTTCATGTTCTGCAAGAGCAGAGGGAGCAAATGGGAGTCAGCGGAAGAGGGAAGGATTGAGCCTGTGGTACCCTGGGCCATGCCTCTACTCCACTGTGTGGTGTAAGAGGAGCTGAGCAGGCTGACAGTGAAGGTGTTGGGTGTAGCTGGGCAACTCCAGGTGCTCTTTTGTGGTGCAGTGACATATCAGAGTTACTGGTTGTGAGCTTCAACATGGTGCTTTGCGTGACACCCTTACACAATACCTCCAAGAGGGTCAGATGCTGAGGTGAGGTCCAGCAGATCTGCTTTCTGTTACAAACTGCAACTGATGTGTCCCTGAAGTTTTGACAGCTCTATGTCTTCAGGTGTCTCCCCATAATCCTGCCTTGACTATTCAGTCTAGGGCATTTGGCTCTCTCATTATTAGTAACATACCCCTATATTCACTTGATGTGAAGGCTTCTCTTAAAAAAGAAGCATACTATCCTTATACTATCCTCATCATTGGGGCTTTCGCTGTAACAGAAAAATAATAGCAAGTGGGCAATGAATTGATACCATTTATTTGCATCTGTGGTGAAAGGTCTGGGATTTATCTCCCTTAGGAGACTGGGACTGGGAGGCAAGGATCAGAATCTGATTCAAGGAGCCCTTGCTGATGCAAGTGATGTTAAATGGCTACAAGGATCCATCAGTAGCTGGAGAAGGTGGGATGTCATGACTGATCATTATGGTGTAATTTCCAAACTCCTCCAAGCTGGTCTTCATTCTTTTTGTGCGCATAAACTGCTTTGTGATGTATCTATCTGGAGATTGTGCAAGGTGAATGGGGGGAGTATGCAAATGTAAATTGTAAGCACTAGTAGGAAAGGAAAGAAGCACTTGCTAAAGATGTCTAGACACCACAAAGAGCAATTAGCCAGGTTTAAAATTTTGCCAGCAAGTATAAATGGCAGGAAACACAAGCATAAGGACAGCAAGAGCCACCAGGCTTCACTTGGCTCCTGACACTTCTTCAGGGCTAATTAAAGTGTTCTTCCCTGAGACCTTGAAGAGATCAACTATGACAGCAAACAATTTCAAGTGAGATGCACTAGTGTAAAGTGGGGGAGTAGCGGGGGGGAAGCATCAGGGAGGTGAGAATCTACATTGTCAATTCCCATCCCGATGCAGTCAGTGGAGAACACTCAAAGCTAGGTGAAGCAGGGCCAAAGACAAGCCAAATGGATGCTCTCAAGTTAATTTGTGTTGCCACGCCATGGGTATAAGAAGGTGCATGTATGCATGCATCATGGCCAGGCAAGTAACATGGTAGCAATGATTTTAAAGTAAACACATGCATATCTCTAGAGGCACTGAAGTTGGAGGCTTCTTCTCCAGTCATTTCCATTGCCCTGTCCATCTTTCCATCATTTTCATAATGAGGTTGCCCTGTCTCCCGGCACTTTGGGAGGAGGATCACAGGACACCAGTGATTTGGAAGTTACAGTTGTAATCATGTTGTGAACTACAATATACAATTCCATGTGCATCAATGAGGCAAATTAAGTTTGCACAGGCGATCCTACACTTACTTTTCCACTTTGCAGCCAAAAAATGCAAATGTGCATGTGTATAATACAGATACATCAAAACTAAAGTCACAGGTTGGGCCAAAATCAGGTTGGCAGCTTCCTTTTAAACAGTTTTATGGATCATTAGGTACCCTACAGGAGGCTGACTACACCAACCACATTTTATTGATAGTTGAGAGTTTCTAGCCTGAAACAAAACAATTATTCAAGTTAACTAGAGGCTGGAATAAACTGCCCCAGACCAATGTCCCCTCAGAACACATGCAGATTCAAAATCCAGTCTCAGATTTATATCTTGATATATTTTTCTGTTCACCCAGGATTATAATATCCTGGCGGATGCTTTCTTTAAACAGGTTAGAACAACTGTTTTCCTGGGAAGGTCTTTGGCAGGCAAATAGACAAGATTTTTCTCATGTGCTCCAATAAAATGTCAGCATATTCATACAAGTAATACATATTCCTCTAACAAAACCAAGGAAAATGAGCTTATCTTGCCAGCAGAGCCACCCTTCATAGTCCTGTGTGTCACATCTTCACATGAAGTTCTGCATTCAGGGGCAGGGTGAATGGTGTATAGCATTTCTATTTACTGACTACCCATCTTGGGTAACTAACACACTAGTGAAACTTTGGAGATCCAGTGCTGCAAATCCCTGAGAAGTATTTCCAATGCCTCCAGGAAACAAATATGAGCTAGTGTACATAAAAAGTGTTAATTCACTCAGTCCTGAGCACATCACTGAACATTTCACTATCTCCCACAGGACCCACTCCCCTTAGGCTGATGGGCAATCCTATTGATCCCTATTTCTCAGATGAGGTACAATATGATGAAGGACTAATGGTTTTCCAAAGAGTCTAATTTCCTCCATCAGTACTAGCTTCCCAGAAAATTCCAGCCATTGAGATGGGGAAACAAGCTGGAAAATCGGCCTTTAAGTGCTGCAATGGAATCTTAGCTCCTCTGAATGTGGTTCTCATATGCAGGACCTCTCTCAGTCCTGTGAGACTTGACTGGTATTGCGGAGGAAGGCGAGGTAGCTGCACAACAGAGAACGTAGCTGAACCTGCGTCCCACAAAATCATGATCTGATCATTACACCAGCAGATGACCAAGTAATTTTAACGCTTACTGCACAGCAGCTCATTTTGAAAATCTGATCTTGTCATCAAGCCAATGCTAATCTGCTACCACCACAATGAAAATGGTCATCCAGCCCTAAAAAATTCACTTATTACTTGCAGTTTGTTGTTCCAGGGAAATGTGTGTGGGATTTGCTGCATGACTACCACATTCCTCACAAACCCAGGGCAAAATCAGAAAAAATCCTGGACGCATAAATAAAGGTACACAAAGCTCCCCTCAACTCAGACATATCTTAATATTTTTCTCTTGGTATGGAAATCTTCATGTAAAGAAGCTAAATCTGGGAAGCTTCTGAAGTGATAAATCAGTTATGAAATGGGAACCTCCATTACAGGCTGTCTACTTAATTACTTGACAAGTTAATTAATCTCCTAAGCAACTGTAGAACTGCTGTTTCCTTGGTAAGTGATGGAAACAAACTTTGGCAGATCCCATAGGTCTTGGCACTATAGTATCAATAAGACTCTAAAAAGTTATGTATAACTGACACAAAGTGAGGTCAAACTGCCTCCATAGGAGGCATAACTGGAATTGCTTATTGCCCGAAGGTGCTTGTGTTGCTAATTGTTTTCCTGCAGCTAACTATGATTTGCCTGTTTAGTTGTGGCTAAGTTTTCAAGAGATGTCTTTATTCCCTTCAGAAAGATATGGAATCGTGATAGGAAAGGACAGACCCTCCTGTCTCGTTAGAACAATGGCATTGTATGCCTCTCCTCGACAGACAACACAATTACAGCTGACACAGTAATTGATGCTGAAGTTTTCCAGTGAGAAAGATGGACACACATTATTATCCCATCAATCTTGTTCCACATGGTGTCTTGTATCTCTGGTTTTTCCTACGGTGGCAGCAAATTGACTGAAGCACGCCAGTCTGTTTGTGTTCCCAAAGGTACTCCGTGATGGAGTGAGGGCATCTTACAGGGCACAAGGAGAAAGGTGAGCTCAGAGCAAAGATCACTCAGTATGAATTGAAGCCAAATTTACTTCCACCACCTTCTTTACCTGCTTATGTCTCCATTACACTGTATTCATTTTAATGAAAACACAACAATGTCCAACATCTGCTTATTACATGTGTATTGCATTACACTGAGTAACTGACCATTAACAGCAACTGTCCCTCATTCCTACCCAATTCTATCCTAGTTAAACAGAGGCCCAGATGAGATATCTGCCAAGGCTTTATGTACAAGGAAACCTCAATGAGTTATGTATCTACTTGGCAACGTTCCAGTCTTCTAATCTAAACTTCAGTTTTGCCCAATTTATAGTAACATTTGGCACCTGTTTATGTGTATTTACTATATTTCATGTGCTTCATAATCTCTGCAGCCAAATCATGGAATCAAGCTTAATCCAAACTCTTCATCTACTGTGTTCTATCTCTTCTTAAAAACGATTTCTGTTCATATCTGAAAGGTGCCTGATTTCTACCTGTCCGCTACTTTTCCCAATAGCTGAGCAGAAAATTGTTTTCTTCAGTTAATGACAATAATACGATTAGTCTACAAATATAATCTATTTAAAAAAAAAATAAAGCCACTAAAATACAGTATTTGGCACAGCTGTATTATTCCTGTAATGAATAATCACTAAAGATATTATTGTGGATGCAGTTACCATGCGGCAATGTGAATAAAATGCTTTAGATGGAAAATTGTACTTCAAGAAAATGTATGCAAGAGTACAAATGTATTACTGCCCATTAATATGTATTAATTCAATGAAAAATGCCTGACTGAGCTGGTTTACATAGATTAGGATGGCAGGCAGTGAAAGGAAGCACTTGGACTTGGTCAAATGGGCTGTGACGATAGGAGGAACTCAAATCCAAAGCATAGAAGCGAACCACCAAGATAGGCTGTCCAGTTACGCTGGTGTGGTTTGTTCCTTCTGTCATTCATATCAGTGCTTTTGTTATGATGAAGAATCAGCATTCAGTGCTCCTGATGCATTAGCTTTATTCAGTCCTCTTGAATCTGTATTTAGCAGCTTTCCGTTTAAAAATAATAAAAATAAGACAATTCTCTCCAAGGTAGCTACTTAGCAGGAATCATCTCATTTGCTTTATCGTCTCCAGGATGCAGAATATGAGCTCCTGATGTGCTTGTCGTTGTCAAGACAAGCTTATTTGTGCCTAAAATACTCAAGTAATTCACCCATTACTCTAACTTCTGTGCACAACATGCAGGGTTTGTTCCAGTTCCCCAAACTGCACCAAGTGGGGTATTCCCACAGCCTTGAGAGGGAGCTTTCACTGAGAAATTCTCGTTTCAATTTATGCCAAATGCACCTTCTGTCCAGGCATGGTTAGTTACACATACAAAAAATAACAATTTTGCTCTCCCTTCTGGCTAACAATCTTGTTATGAGACAAACTATTATGGTAGTCATATGCTCAGCATAAGATGTCGTTTTCCCTGAGTTTATTTAAAAAACACACAGTTTACAATTCATAAAATAATCCATCAGTTTGGTGGCTCTCTCATCTCCACCAAAAGTCCCGTGTTTGGTGTGGGGCTGGCTGACACCCTCAGTCTCCTCTGCCTGTGCAAAAAGGGGATGTAATTTTGGAGAAGGTTTAGGGGCAGATGCTCACTCCAGAGGCAGCCTTGGTTGGACAGCAAGTTGTCATTGTGTCAATTGAGCCACCAGGGATGGGGTATGAGGAAGGAAGAAGAACCAAGAGAATTTGGCACTCTCTGGACTCAAGATTACCAGACTATCAACAAACAACATATTTTTGGAGGCATAATGCACATGATGGATTTTGAGGACACAGTGATGTATCCTGCACCCTGCATGGATTTTTTCATCCTGCTTGGTATCAGGGTACAAATGTGTTGATACCCTTGGAGATTTTTACTGGTAAAGTGAGAAACAACCCAATCCAAAACAAAACTTGGCTGTGAAATGCCCATGATCAAAGCAGGATCAGATCAGGACTGGGCAACCTAGAAGCAAAACTCTGGTGCACCAGTTTTTTAAGGAATGAAGTTATAACAGCTCTAAGGCTCAGTTTAGAGATGTCTGTTACAGTGAAAATAATATTTGTTCCAAAAGACACCCATTCTTCCACGCTCTGGATACAGATTGAGGATGAGAGATGGTGACCTACAGAGTGGGGCTGAGCACACTAAAGCTGGCCTGCTAGCCTCATGTAGTATCTGTGTGTCTCCAGCAACCTCAGTGGAGTCCTTCCTCCAAAAAATGAGGATTTTTATATCAGTTCGAGACCAGAGTCAGCCTTTGAGAAAGCAATCAGAACAGGTCTATCTCTATCTCTCTCTCTAGCATGATAACTACTAATTCTGTACAGACAAGGCTGGTGAAGTTAAAAAAATATGAAACAGCTCTGCCTTGGAACAGCACCATGTGTGATCTTCATTTAACCCATTTTGTATGTAAAGACCTCCAGATATAACCAGTAAAAGACCTGATATTTCAGCAGCCTTTATTTGCATAAACAAACTTAATTTTAAGACTCAGAACTTGTTTTGTAGCACTGTCATAATTGGGGCACCAGGATATAAGCATGCCTCAGAGACAGAAAGACAAAAAGGAGGGCCTTATGTTTAGAAAAAGACCTATATATATGACCTTCTAGGATACAAATGTTATCCAAACCAGTGAAAAATGATATTATAAATGGCTACAAAAGATTTGCTATCTGCTTTGCCCAAGCAGCCCCATAAATCGCATGTCTAATCCACAGTCTTACCCACATCCTCATCTGATTTCATCTGCCTTGCATAAAACTTTGTGACCTCTCAACAAACACAGCTGACCAGCATGAGAGCAAAGAATGGGGGCCCTGTAGTATGTTAAAATCCCTTCCCTCCAATAAAATCCAATGGGATCTTTAATGACCACTTCTTATCTAAGAAATTTTGAAATGATAGAGCTTGGATCATTCTTTCCACCTATGTTTTTATGTACATGGTTCCCAGGGCTCTAGTGACATTCTAATAAGTGTATTGAATTTTGAGCTATTCAAGGGATTTTGTATATTATTTATGAGAATGGATTGATTTGTCTCTCATGTGGAGGAATATATGTAAAATTGAGTTTTGCTGTGGTTGTTTCTTTGCTCAATGTCTCTGATACGTTCATGGCTTCATAACAATTTCAATATATTATTGCCAAAGGTATTATAAAATAGGGAGACATTATCCTTCATGTCATAATTCTTTCTCTGCTGAATAAACTCAAAAGCTTTTTTTGTTTGTTTATTGATCCTTACTTTGGAACATAGTAAATTAAGTGAATGCTGTTAAACAAGGGGCCAAACTCCCTTGTAGTTTCACCAAAATTGACTTCAATTAGCTGTGCTTCTGTGACTTTGCTGTGCTGCTATTCATAGGCAGGTTATGACATTGTCAACAAATCAGTGAAACTTAAGCTCCCATTATTATCATCTCAAGCTAAAAGATATAGATTTCTTGTGCATATGCCTTATTCCCTACATAACAGGAGTGGTCAGAAATTTCTGACAGTGTGGTCAGAAATAGCCTTGACATGAAGAAACACTGGCAAGTTACATCAGCATTGTAGGACAGATCAGTCTGAAAACAAGTCTGGGAAATGGTGGGAAGGGGGGGGGGGGCGGGGAAAGGCAGAAAATACAAGGTTTTTGAGATTTCCTAATTTCTGACATCCCATTGTTCCAGCTGTGCAGCAAAAGGATATCTGTGACCCCCTGACATGCCCTCAAAGCCAGAGTCTGTTGTGGTCAAAATTAGATACTTATGGACACACAAGGAGATGGCTTCCTTCTGCTCTTATTACACTGTGGAAAATATAAACAGGGGATTATCATGCACTGGCTTTTTCAATACGAGAACAAGGGGTTATCAAATAAATTTAGTTGATGGCAAGTTCAAAACATACCTCGGGAGATTACTTTGCACACAATACATTGTTGAACTCCTTGGCAAGAGGTGTTGTGGATGCTAAGTCTTTATATGGCTTCAAAAAGTGGCTGGATAAATAAAGAGAGAAAATCCTGTAAGGGATTATTAAATATAAGGATATTGCCTCTGGTTCAGGAACTCCTTCACCTGCAAGCTGTCTTTTAGAATAAAAGGTGCTCTGACACTGTCCACAGCCAATTTGCTGCTAATAGCCAAGCTTGAAGAGTGCTTGATAGAAATAACATCTCAGCTAATCTTTAAATGACTTGTAAGTTCATAATAGCAGGGACTCGAAGTGGAGAAGTTTACGCCTTCCCTGATGAAAAGCTGAAGTTGCTCCAAAATGCAGCTGTGTTGACATTGCAGCAGTGTCTTGATCTGTTGATGTATCTAGCAGGGACCGAGCCCTCCAGGGCTGTGCAGTGTGTAATCCCCGTCACAGTATTGCTGTTTGTAAACTCACAGATCATCCTGATTTAACTCTACTTGGTTTTACTCTATTTTTGCAGTTACTTGCTCTGCGTTATCCTCATGTCTGTTAAATGGATTCCTAGTACAGGGTGTTGAATAGATGTTTTATGAATTAGCATAGAGAGTGGATTCTCTGCTCTATATAGTCATCCCTATTTATCTTGCTGACGCCAATCTCACCTCTTGTCCCCTCCCACACTCAAAAAGATGCCCTTTAAAGTTTTTTAACCTATTTTGAAATATTTTGTTGCTATTCAAAGATTATTCCTTTGCCTTGTCTTTTTTTTTTTTTTTTCCTTCTTCAACTAAAGGCTAAACAGCTGCAGCAGCATGCAACTTCAGAGCACCCTGCTGCTGTTCTCAGAGACAAAACAATCTGTACTTAAAACAATTTGCTTGTAAACTCCTGCTTCCCTGCCTCCAGCCTCCTAAACTGTTCATGCCCATCATGTCAATCTGTTTTTCCAATGCAAAGATCACTCTATCAGTGCCAACTAACCCACTACAAACTGAGACTGCAGGCTATGCCTAGGGAAGAAAAAATAATGTCTCTGACCTCATCAGCTAACTATATTTTATTGGAGCAACATGATTTAGATTGACCATGGAGGTCTGGATGAAAGGCGAGGGCATCTTAAAAGGTGAATAATACGTCCCCATCGTTGGGGTGCAGCATTTACCTCTGGAATCCATATTAAAGGGAATCTCACAGCTATCAAGGAGTTGTGAATATTGTATTTCAGTCTGAGCTCAATGTACCTAACTGCAATGCAAAAATATGTGCTAGAAATCGACTTGAACTGGTAAGATATGAGACACTGAGAATGAACACAAATAATTCTGAGCCAAGGCACCAGCAGGGGACTGATAGAACATATAACCAGGAGACTGGCTGTTTGTTCCCTTATTCATACTGTTTTATGATTTCATTTCTCTGTGCTGATTAAAAAGGGACTAAAAAGCAGTGCTGGAGATTGAACATTTTGGGTATGTGCTGTTCAAGTCTCCCCACTTGAGAAATTCGGCTCTGTCACAACCAATCCCTTCCCATCTTTAAATTAGAAGGCTTTTTAAAAACCATTTCTCCTAACAGAAGTTCCCTATTCTGGTAGAATGACATCGTCCTCTGAAATCTAAGCCAATTGAGGGTGTGAATACCTTTTACCAACAGGTACCTTCTTGTACCAGCCTGGTCCTTTAGGTTAAAGTACTTTTGCTCTCTCCTGGTGTTTACAGGACTACAATTATCTCAGTCTTCAATTTTTTAGGCTGTACAAGGCAGGCCTTCCTAATTTTTCTGGTAGGACTAGCTACCAATTCTCTGTTACATTGTCCTGCTCCGCAGCTGCTCCAGGCTGAATCCACCCCTCTTGACCATCTGTCAGCAGATCAAGAGACCTGACCTTGGACACTAGTATCGGTACTTTTCTGTTTCAAGTAGACTTATGCCAGCTGTTATACTCCAGCCCAATATTGACCTTTTTAATGGTGATGTCATACTGGTGGGTCATAGCTACCTTGTCATCAACTGTTACACCTACATTTTTCTCCTTTTATATCATTTCCAAGTGACAGATTCCCAGATCATAGTAAAAAATATGGCTACTGTTACCTAGATACATGACAAAGCAGTCTGTACTAGTAGATCCCATACTGTTTCTGTTATTCAAACACTCAAAATTGTCTGACTTTTCTTACGACAATCCAACACTTCTTCCCATTTGCAATGTTTTCCAGGTTCATACCCACAGAAAAATGTTATATGTATTTTTTGTACACAGAGCATCCAGGAAAATTTAAACCAGATTATACTCCAGGAAACCTCTTTAGGACTCCCAATTACTACCCTTCTTTCCACCTGATGCTTCTCCCTTTAAAACCTACTGTTGTTTCCCCTTCAGCTCTTTCTTTGTTTGCATTACAGTTCCTGTGCTAAACCCCATATTTGCCAACAAAACTAATAATTTCTCATGCAGCACTGTATCGAATGCTTTACCGAAATCCAGATAGATTAGATCTATTGCATTTCCTTTGTCTAGAAAATCAATTATCTTACTAAAGAAAGATATCGAGTTAGTCTGGCACTCTCTGTGTCTTTGGTAAACCTATCTAACATTTTATCTCATTTTACGTTTGCATCCATGTCTCTAATTGTCCTCTCCTTAAGAACTTACTCTAAAGCCATTGTGGAGACATCTCTATTTGTGATCCAAGTGGTTTGACCTTGGTTTGCAGGGACCCTACACAATGTGGTTCATTGTTTGTATTCAAGATTTAGATGCAAATGTCCATACAGTACCCAGATGTGCACTTAGAAGTATCCATGCACGGGGAGTGCAACAGGAGATCTAGAACAATGAAGGACTAAAACTATCAGGAATTCAGAAAGATGTAAAGAAAGTCTCAGAAATCCTTTGAGGTATTCTTACGCTTTTTTCTTATGCTGGGCCCTGTGCAGATATTTTAATATTTCTCTGATTTTCTGATATTTTCTGATATATAATAATTTTCTGATGAGGATATTCTGAGTTTACTCTGCTGCCACCAAAGTGTACAACACACTAACACAAGAGGGTTTTCAGAGGGTGAAGGCTCTGGCACAAATAAACATCTGCAAATCTACTGAGACCAACTGAATTATATCCATTCATCTGTTCTGTCTTTGGTATCCTATCCAAGTCCCAAAGGAAAATTCAGGTGTGACAAAAGCATCTTCTACACCATTGTTTGATATTTTGCCAGCCACTCCACATCCTTCAGGAGAACAGGACCAGTAATTGGTTTTGCTGAGAGAACACCTCAGAGATAAATGCCAGTTTTTTCTTTTTCTCTTTTCTCCTGTCGCTCTTTTCTGTCCCATGAAATATACTATCCTCAGCCTACTGAAGCTGCTATAAATGAAAGTCTGTCAGTGCTGCCATTATAAGCCCTACTTTTAAACAGTTTATCATTCAAAGGCAAAGATTCATTTTCTCCCCTCAACACAGTTGATGCTGGGTGAAAAAGGTCAGGCACAGGCTACTGTCTAAAATACAGTTCCTCTGAATTTTTAAACATAACCATAAGCATTGTTGAGCAGAAATGGACCAACAAGACTCCAATATAAAGAGACACATTTCACCCTATAAAGCCAGGTGCAACACTGGAGTGGAAACCTGAGTCTAAAATAATGAATATTGTAATTATCCTTTATCCTGCAAACAGTCTTAATTGGATTCCCACGGTCAAGCACCTTCAGAGTTTGGGAGATACATGAACCAGATCTGTTTTTGTAATCTGTGCTCATAGAAAAGAAATTATCTCAGCTCTTTCTAAAGCAGGCAGAAATAGCAGAATTTCCAGGAACAACAAAGAGACAAAGAGCAGAACACAGTGTCAATAACTCCACATAAATTTAAACCTATGCGTAAGCGTTTGGATTCTATTGGGATGAACAGGGAAGAGAGAGTGATCCAGGAATGAAAGAGAGAAATTTGACCTGCATCATAGATGGATGATATGTTGGTAGAAGAGTAAATGTAGGATAGTCCAATGGCAGTTAACCTCCCTGTGTCCAGACTTCTCATCCATAAAATAATAATAATGATACTCGCCTTTGTGAAGTACTTTGAGATCTGTGGTGGAAAAGTGATGTATAAAGACAGACATTGTTATTTCAAAGGGACAGAGAATAGCAGGTGTCGTACATCTGGAATTACACAATAGAAAAATATTGCAGGGAGAACAGTGGGAGTCAGCAGTACCCTATAGTTTGTCTTAACTTTAATAACATTGGTGGCTTTCCTATTCAAGTGCAGTATTTCAGGTAATTACTCCATTGCTCACTTATCGGGGAGGGGATGAGAAACAGTTTATTTTGCTGGAAGGACATACTTGGAGAAAAAAAAAAATAACCTGGTGTGTAACAATTAGCAAATACTTTTATCCAATGCAGCTTTCCTAAAGGAATTCCCAAACATTCTTGTTCATTTGGAGGATTTACCTATTTTTTTCAGACACCAGTGACTTTCTGGAGCAGCAACATAAGTTGCCCTTTGAGCCAAACACTTTTTCTTACCCAAAAGATCCACATATTTCCCCATTGAGGATGGCATCTTTCATGTGATTCGTTGGCTGAGTGCTTGAACCCATATCTACCTCTCACATGTCACTCCCAGCCTGTCCCAGGATCCAATCTTGAGGGAGCCACAGCCCCATCCTTGCTGAACCTCTGCTGCTTCCAGGGGTCATGTATGACTTTGTGCGATGCCTCCTTTCATCCTCCCCTCTGCTCCAGCACAGTGCTTACTGAGGGAAATCTGAGTGAAATGCAGCTGAGCAGATTAATATCTGTTGAGAAGGGATGTGGGGAATATGAAGTCACACAGCCTGGGTGCTTGTCAGCTCCATGTGCAACAGGAGAGGAAAATCAAAGTGAAAAATAAATGTATCAGAGGGACATCAGTTGGGGTCCTTTGATTAGTCTATACAGAACACACCTGGAAAAAATCAGAGGGGATGCTTGTCTGAACAGTGGCACTAAGGTCAGGCCACAGCTCACACCAGCACCAAACCCAAGCAGAGCCCATCACTCATGCATCAGCTAAGTAAAGCTGGTAGAAGCTGCCAGCCTGATGGTCCCATGTACAAACACTCCCCTGCAGGATGTATAGGGGAGGAAAAATCAGTGCAATGTATTCAGTGCAATGATGGAAGTCCAGAAAAACTTCACCAGTGGTAACATACAGTTCCCTTTATATCCTTGACTTCATGGCTAAAAAAGTACTTCAGATGTTTGCACATCTAAAACTAGGCAAAGATTTCAACATCCGAAGCTTTTGAGTTCATCCACAAGGAGATAAAGTATCTCCTCTATAAAATTTATTTGGAAAGGACTAGAGGAAAGAGTTTAGTGACCCTGTGGAAGGCAGAAACCTAGGGAAAGATAGGGAGAAGGGAAAAGAAGAGTGCACACACACTGCCCCCACCCTTCACCTGCCCAGGTGAGCTGCCATTTCTTCTGGTCTGCTCTCCTGCTGATGGCAACGCTGGGCCCCAGCCGGCAAATTGCCACCTAACGCATGCACAATCACAGGCATTTCAAGTAGCTTTCCAAATCCCTGTCTGTATAATGATGGAGCAGGTGCATCAGGCCAGGCTGTCCCACTGAGTTAAGTACACGTCTGAAGAACGGTGCTGAGGATGATGAGGCAGCTGAGAAAAGCAGTTCTGCCGGTGTTGCTCAGTTGCCTGCAGATCAGCCAGCTCAGATCAGGCAGCGGGTCCTTCCCTCCCTGGGCACACAAATCCTAACCCAGGCAAGGCAACGTGCATCATGATGCACGAGTTAGAGGACACTGAGAGACTGGCTTTTTTCCTCCAGGTGCCCACAGGTCCATTGAAATCTCCATCTCCAGGTTTTTCTCAGCCATGTGCTGAGAAAACCCACCTGCCAATGTGTTACATGCCTGAAAGAAAGAGTTTTGGTGCTGACCAGTGGTGCTCCCTGCACACTGGAAGATCAATATCTGCCATGGCTGTCTAACTCATCCCTAGTCCTCCTCTGCAAAACCCACATGGCTCCTTATTTGGCAGAATTGTACTAGTCTGGGAAACCACTATTTCCCCCCACCCTTTTTCTTTCATTCATATTTTGAATAAAGAAGAAAGAAACACTTGGGATAAAATAAAAAACACTCCCGTAAAATTTGTATCACTCCCTCCAGGCCCTTCTCCCCAGACTAAAACTAAATATAGCAAAAGCCAGTCTGCTGGTTGGAACAAATACAAATAACTTAAAGAAAGGTATGATAAATCAAGCCCAGGTTGCTTTTATACTGCGGTCTGGATGAGGTGACTATCTTCCATGGATGATGGCACTAGCAGGACTATTTTATGTACCAAATTACAAGGGATTCATGATCACTGAACACAGAGTGTAAAGCCCAGGGATGACTTCCTGAAACTTTAGCTAAATCAGCTCTGCTCTGTGTCCAAGAAACAGCTGCCTGATCTTTTCCATTTGTGGAATCATTTTTAGATCAGAAAGACATTTTGGGATTATTTTCTTTCAGTGGGCAATGCAGATTTGGTAACAGCAACTTTTTTGTAAATTTATATTTGCTTCACTGAATCCTTTCCAGAGGCTGGAGGGGGAATTTAGAAAATTCATTTTGACATTGAATTTGTTATTTGAATCTAAATGTTTCATTTTGCTACTTTCAAACAAAATATTTTGATCTTTCCTTTGTAAATTTAGTTTGGTTAGAAACTGCCTTCCATTTTATTTTGCAAGGTATGCTCAAAACCAAGCTGTTACCTCTTATAGAGGGACAAAAGAAATGTTTTTGCTCAAACCAAGATGCTTTTTTTTTTTTCTTTACTGTTGACTTAAAAATAACCGGTCAAAAACAACACAAAAAAGAAGTGTTCTTGCTAGTGAACCGAAAATTCAATTACCTGAAAAGCTCTTATTCTCATCTCAGCATAAGGTCTTGTCTGCAGAGGGAGGTGAGTGTGCAGTGCACTCTAGTATGCGTTTACAACCCAAACTGTTGCATAAAACTTCCCCTAGATTGATTCTCTCCACTGAGGACAAAGTTAGACCATTAGAAGATAAGTTTTCCAGATGAAAGGCTTGGATTCGATCTACTTCTTAAGGTCTGAATTGCCATCTGAACATGCCTGTTTCTTTTTGCTGGGTACCCAGGGAATCTGGGCCAGATTTATGCCAACTCAGACACCTTGGTGAAGAAGATAGAAAGAAGGAATCCTGGCCCATGAAGTATGCCCCCACAGGGTTGCGTGACTACATTTTGGCCCAATTATTAAAGCATCAGTGATTCTACAACAACTGGAAAAAAAAAAAAAGCAGGGTTTTACACCGTTCCTATGAGGTAGGCTGCCTCAGGAAGGCTATGGAATACTTTCTCATCAGCTCCTTCTTGGACAATTCTACCAAACATGGAGGGATACAAAATGTAGAGAAGGTTCAAACAAATATCCACATGCCTGAGCCTTTATCTGTGTTGAGCATGGCTTGCTCCATTGCATCAGGCTGAGAATAGCCTCTTAGGAAGATGTTCCTGACTCAAATGCTGCTTTCATGACCAAGGTAATTCTGTGAGCCCAAATAATGATCCCAGACTTGCCACTGGGGTCTGAATAGCATCTTCTGATGTAGGAAAAATGTAATATTACACCTCAGAATTTAAGAGTCACAGAAAATAAAGTTTCGAAAATTTCTTAATCCATTTCACTGGCCAAACAATTCCTGTTTGTGTCTGAAACCTTTCTGCCTCTGACTCATCTCCTTTCATGCTCCACCTTTTCCAGGGCTTGAAACCTTAGACCCATCAACTCCTGTCATCCAGAATGTAGTCTGACAGTGACTACAAAAGCTCCCTGGGGAGACTGTGAATGCAAGCAGCTGCTAAAGCCACACATATGGGACTGTGTGGCAGTCCACAGATCTGGCCTGCACATTGTCAACATATCACCCTTTCAAACACACAAGTGATGCTCTTTTGCTGGTCTGGCTGATGCAGCACCACTGCTCCTCTCTAGCAGAACTCAGTGCATAGGGGAATGCAGGGAGGCAAATGTAGAGCTGCTTTGCTGTTTGGACACAGCCCTGTCCAGATCCTGTTTTCTCAACAGCAGCGGAATCTGCGGGGGCAAGCGTGGAGGCTGTTTTCTGTGGGGTGTTTTGCTGCTGCATCATCCCCATCAGACTCAGATGTCAGCGAGCCACAAGGGATCGGTGCTTTTGCTACTGTGATAGGAGTGTGACCTTTGTTTCTCCAGTAGCTTGATCTGCTTTATCCAGGGAAATCACAGCAAGTGCCTTGTGCCAAGTCCTGATCCCAGTGAAGTCAGTGACACAGCTCCAGTTGACCTCAGTGGGATCAGGATTTAAGTAGCACCATGTAATTCCTATAGCTTCTTGTGCAGTTTATGAAGCATATGTGCTCTTTCTCCCTGCACGCTTATTTGACTTTCACACTCTTGATGGAAATGTGTCTTTATAAATTTACAAATAGCGCAGCAGCTGTGTGTTTATATAACCTCATTTGAGGGCCACATGTATTCTCACCCTTGTGCTATTAATATTTATACTGTCACAATCACATACACACAGAAAACCTCACACAAATACACATGCATGCTGAGGAACAATAAGGAAAATAGATTAAAAATCTTCTGAGTCAGTCATGCCTTAAAAAAAAAAAAAAAAACCAAACAAAAATATGGAAAGGTAGATTTATGTTCTCGAAAGACATTATGAAGGAAGTTATCACTAGAACCTGGTGACTTTGTGCAATCTTCTATGCTTTTGCACCCTTCCTTTTGTATTTGAAATGACCTTGGATTTGAAATTCCAAAACATTTTGCAGAGCAAAGTCAGATATTTCAGCCAGTCAGGAAGGAGATGGACAATTTATAGGGCAGCCAGGACTTCAAGCACTGAGAGCTACCGATGGCAGGGCAAGTGACTCCAGCTGCCGCTGCTGCTCCCCAGCTGGTGTAATGAGCATTGTTCAGAAGGCCACAATAGAGCTGGGAAACAGCTCTTGGCGGAAATTACTTTTTTTTTTTTTTTTTGTAGGCAAAAAAATGCAGAATCAGGCTGCTTTAGCCAATCTGCAAATTACTCAACTTGCTTCAAATGCAAACAGGGAAAAAACCTGCAAAACACACAGCCTAAATGCTTTATTTTGACAACTCAGATGAAGCATTTTGATTTCCTCATGCTGAAAAGCTTAGCATTCTTGAATTTGCCTCCATTTAATTTTGTCTGCTCCAAAAGATGAAAATTATTTGTCCTATCCTAAATATTAATTATTTTTTAACTTTCTGTTTTGCTAGACAAATTGGTTTAAATGATCATTTAGGGTTGGCCACATGCAATTTCTTCTCTTCCTTCCCTCCACAGTGTTTTTCTATCTCAGTCAATGAACCAGCTCCTGTAAGAAGCCCAGTCCAGTGGTTTTTTTTCCAAGTCCTGAGACCAAAGAGTGAACACATTGAGTTGTGAGTAGGATGCACCCCTTTGCACATGAAGCAGAGAGCAAGCAGCCTTGCTAAGCCTCCTCTTTTAGATGGAAAGTTTGCTGGGAGACCACATGGCTGTTCTGATGCCAGCAAGTTCCCTGCAGATGGAGAGAGCAAATAAAAATGTGCATATTTACATTATACATGCAGATTAGATAGTGTGCATTCCTCACAGCCTGTCCCTGAAACACCCTCCAAAAGGAGCGTGGGGGAGAATGCAAAGAAGTTGAGTCCAACTCTGTTCTCTTATTGTCTCACTCCCACACTCATGCTCTTAAACAATATGTACCCCTGGCTGATTAACCCTTTCTAGTGCCCTGCATCACAGGTCAAAATCCCAGTGTCTGGCAATCTCTACCTTAGTGCAAAAAGTGGAAATACTTGCTTTCAGAGTACTGCTAAATTCAACAGCCAGCAGAAGTATCAGCAGGATGGCAGTGGTAATGACGGGGAAATTAATTACTGCATTTCTTAACCTTTCCATTATCTGCTGAAAGAAGAAAGCAGGGGGTGTGGGTACATGTGTGGGCATGTAAGGATTTACCTTGGTACGGAGCTAAAACATTGACATGGTGAACTGAAAACCTCTTGTACTTGCAAAGAGCTTTTGCAGCTAGGCTGACTTCCACAGACCATCCCTGAAGCTCTCTCTCCAAACATCCCTCCTCAGCACCCACAAGCCTGCTCCCTCTCACAGCCATTTCAGCCTCCACTTTTTTGCCTCCCTCCAGTACCCGTCCATCCTCCATCCTGGCCTCCCTGTGCCACTGGGAGAGCTCCATAATGCCCTCCTGAGTACATGTGCCTGCTAGTATCTCTTCCCATGGAAATCCTACTGTTAGATTAGTTTTGGGAGAAGTGTGCTCTAGGGGGGAATGAGGAGCAAACCAGTGATGGGACACCCAAAATCTGCTCAGGGGGGAAGGTCAAATGTAGCTTCTTCGAAAGCAATAGGAGTATAGAAAGGAGAACAGCAACAAATCCACCTCTCCCCCTACTATGCTGGATGATATTTGGACTCAAAGCTCTTGCCTTCTACTGAGCCAGGTCTTGATACCTGCTTGTGGACTGGGGTGCTCCAATGATACCAACAAGACAAGAGCTTGGGCCCAAGGTGAAGCCATCAGCTTGCTCCAGTTTTATCTTTGTTAAAAAGACTGGAGATAGATAGACCACAGCACATGCAAAAAAAAATCTACAAGAAAGTAAGTCTGGGATGGTGCTTCACTGACAGAGCCAGAGTGGCCAAGACCCCGCAGATAATCAGAGACCATTGCTTGGGTCATGAGGAATCATCCTGCTGAGCATACATGCTCCTGCACTCACCCGTACCTCCTCTCTCA
Source organism: Scolopax mira (assembly GCA_004320125.1). Classification (NCBI taxonomy): domain Eukaryota; kingdom Metazoa; phylum Chordata; class Aves; order Charadriiformes; family Scolopacidae; genus Scolopax; species Scolopax mira. Next base: position 377,964 of record BJBW01001864.1, read on the forward strand.
CACAGAGGCACCTATATCTGCTCTTCCAAATGAGGTTCCTCGGGGCACTTTTCTTCTGCCTCTTCACCAAGTGAGCAACACACTCGCTCATACATGCTGCCCTCAGCCTCCCATGCAGCTCAGCATCACAGCTCTCTATTAGGGAGCTATGCCCCATTTCTCTCCAGAAAATCCTTGCCAGGCTCTGCCAGCTGCCACCACACTGACAGATGTTCTGCTCGGGCACACTTTATCATTTTTACATAGTGACAGCCTGGTTAAATATTTCACGCCTCGTGCCAAACTTTTAGTGCTCCCAGTCGGAGCGAGCAGTGGAGCCAAGGCCAGCCGGTGCAGCCAGTGCGTGACTTCAGGGCACTGATCCCTGAACTCTCCATGGTCTTCCCTGCAGGTGGGTCACAAGGCTGAGCTTGGATAGAAGCTTTCCTCTGAAGTGAGGTTGACTCCAACTTTTTGAGCTGCAAGGGAAAACTGCCTGCACGGTACCAGCTGCAGGGAAGAGCTTGGCTGAATACGTGATATGGAGGAATGAGAGATTCGTGGCATCTCCAGGCAGATGAATAAATTATACTTTTTGATATTTTTTAAAGATATAGTTTGCCAATTTATGTCTACAAGATATAAACACCCTTGACTTTCTCTTTGTAGAGAAATCAACAGAAAAGCAAGAGGTGGGATAGGAGAGGTGAATGGTGGATTCTGGGACAGAGGACAAAGTGTGGTAGGGTTTCTTGGGATACTGTGGAGTGTAGAGATTATGAAAAGTGAGTCTTTAGGTATTGTTGTATAAGAAGCCTTCTCAGCTCCTTCTGACAGGTTTTACAATGTTATTATTGATGCGATAGCAATGATAGCAGAGAAATATGGCTTAAAGTTATAAGGAAGCTAAAACAATTTCTCTGTTTCATGTGGCACATTTGCAGTCCCCTCTTCAAAGACCTTGCACATAGCTATTTTATTCTGTTCTAAATTGGCTTTCACACCATTTTCACCAGCATTACAGCTGGGTGCCTCCAGTATTACACCAAGGAATGCAACTAATATCTCTTACAGGTAGTTTGTGACGGCACTTCCCTCTCACGAAGGATATTACAGGCTGGACCAACACAGCTGTTTCTGACACTGATTAGCTCACATGACTGTGTGAGATTAAAGTTGCATTTAAAAAAAAAAAAAAAAAAAGAGAAGCCTTTTTAAGGTCCCAAATCAACCCCTAAATATATGTGCAGACTTAAAATTAGGAAATTGCTTTTGCATTTTTAAAGAAGCTGTTTGAAAATCCAGCCCTGATTCACTTAGCATATACAATATTGTCCTTCAGAGCCTTGGAGTCCAGATTACTTTATTGTTACATTAATTTTACTTTCAGACACCGTTCCTCTCTGGTAGGTCAATGCCAATGCTGTCGTGTGGCATATCAGTTACCAGAATGGCAAGCACAGAGTTAAACAATTAGTCCATTGATGTCCTGGAGCAAGGAAAATGTAATGATGACCCCAGATTTAACTGCAAAAAGGGAGGCCCTGATGTACTACATGAATGAGGGTGACAGATCACTACATTTACAGCATCTTAAATGCAGGTCTGGAGTCATTTTGTTTAAAATTGGAGGAAAATAGTAAAGTCAATGTGGCACAAAGCACCATGCAAGTGTTGTGAATAAAAGCTTCAAAGGGTACTAAAGTGCCATTGATTACCTTTGAGAGGATCTTTAAGATCTCAAGTCCAAAATAAAGAACTTACACATACACTGTAATGTTAAACCGTCATCTCTACATTTCTAATAGTCACTTCTTCTCCAGTAGATGAATCCAGCCATTAGCATCCTGTCAGTACGTTCTCACTAGAGATGCACAAGGAAATCACAGAAAGTTACATTCCTGTTAAGTTCAACAGTATTATGCCCTTCAAAAGCCACCAGTGGTCACCTCTGCTTTGTCAGCTAAGATTTTAAGAGGGATTATCATGCATATTCTTAATGATGGCTTAATATCTTGAATATCTGGAAAACCAGTTGGAATTCAGAGGTAGAAATGAGATGCCTCATCACCTTTTTCTGTATTTTTATTGTACCTCATACCATGGCTTGTTTTATAGAAATAGAATCTAATAAACCAAGATCATATACTTTTGGGGAGAGGAGAGGAAGAGAAAATTACACGTTTGGTTGATAATGATAACAAGATTGCTGTCTGAAGCATTTGAATAGATACTGACTGTCATTTTGAGGAGGAATTTAGAACAATGCAGGTAAGCGTGGCATGGGTGAGAAGTGGATTCAAACCTGACAGAGTGCGAAATGGAGACAGGGAAGGAAAAGGAGATCACTCAGAGTGTTTCCATGTGTAACCTCCAAGGACTTATATTTCTAGGTCTCTTGGAAAGCAGTGACCCCCAGAAGCCCATGGGTGATTTCAGGCTGGAACATGTGTTCACTGTCCTCTAAGATAACAGGCTGAAGACAAGAGAAGGAAGAGTAGAAAGAGCAAGCTGATATTAACTGCAGGCAGTTATCCACACTGGAAAGCTGTGCTATGCACTGGTCTTCACAGTTCAAGCAAATGAAAGATGCTTCAGAAAAAAGGCTGCAGTAATTGTTTCAAAGATGAGAAGTGTTACCATCAACTCAAATCTCCGTCCAGACATCTTACCAAAGACCAGCTGATGGGCTGACTTAGCTGCAATTTGGAAAGTCTTACGTGAGGAACATTTGTGGCAATGAGCTCAGCCTGAAAGAAACAGACAGTTATAGTGGCTTGAAATACAAACTAGACCATGCACTTTAGGGCATTTAGCATAGAACATCTTTCCATCTTATCCTTCTTCGCTAGAACCTGAGCACTTTCTATGATTTGTTTTGACACTTTGGTCTTGTCCTGTTGAGTGATGATATTCCCTGATCTGCTTTTCAGGGAAGTGGAGTGAGAGGGAACAACAGCAAAGCATGTTCTGGGAGCACCATTCTCTGCTTGCAAGCCTCCCATCAGCATTTCTAGAGTCAGACCACCTTCTGAGGATGGAAGACAGCATCAGAGCCCCATTCTCTCCACCTGTGTGGCCAGTACCTCTCTGCTGTTAACACACAGGCTGCATGCACCGGGACAGGGAGCAGCTTGTGTTTTCAGGGACCTCCAAAGAGAACAGCCTGGAAATGTCAGAACTCCTTTCCTTTACAGGCCTGCTCTTGGGAAGCGCAGGAGGAAGCTCAGTCCATCCACAGACTGCGGTAAGGAGGGTGCTGTCATGCAGAAAATCTTGGCAGAAGCCTTCGACTGCTGAACCCTGTCCCAGCACCACAACCAACCCAGCCAAGCGAGCGACAGCTACTAACAGGCCATCTCCCAGCCTGGCCCAGATCCGACTTGCTGTCTGAGCCAATGCTCACTATCGTTGTGTTGCTTTACCTAGTCGGAGCCGGACAGGTGGCACTGGCAAGAAACCAAGGAAAAGCAGTTCATTCCTGGGGAGTAGTCTTCCATCCGAGATGGCACGTGATAGGAGGTGCGGTGTGTATTGGCAGCAAGATCAGAAGCGCCTTTCCAAAGCTTTGGAACTAGCTCAGACTTGAAATTCAGAGGAATTTGGTTAACTTGTTCTGTTTTGTCTGAATAGCACTTTTATTTTGCAGGCAGCTTCTGCCTTCAGCTCCTGTTGGGAGTGCTGAAATTCCATCACAAAAGCTGCATCATCACTTAGCTTTTTATTATAGTCTTTCAGCACTACATGACTGCTGGTGAATCTCCAGCCATGCTGGAAATGGGAAAAAACAACCAACAGCTCTTTAGATAATGCAAAAAGACCACGTCTCTCTGCCAACAGCCACCCCCATTTGCATTTCCCCTCTCGTCCAGCAACTGATGTTACCACAAGATGGGATTAACTGGAGGTCCCCTTTACCTTCAGGAAAATTATTTGCAGTGGGAGGTATTTTTCAGAGTGAGTGATGGCACAGTGGTGGGAGGGAGACAGATCCCTTGAGGGGTCTCTAATACCCCTCCTTGCATTTCCCATTCCTTGGTAATCTCTCCTTTGCAGGCCTGTCCTACCAAACCCTGTTTAACTAGTAATTGCTGAAGGAATTAAAATATAAGGTATGGCAGCTGCAGGCATCAAGTGGAAAAAAATTCCCACATGCACATGTACAAGTCTAAAAGAGAGACAGAAGGAGAAAAAACATTTTAAAAGAAAGACAACATTTGCAGCAGGCTGGTGTGTCCTTGACCAAAGGAGACATCAAAGACAGCTTCAGTGATTTACTCTTTGACAGGCTGGCATCTCTGTGATTCACGGAGCTAATCAATTAGGTGATACATTCCCCCTCCCTGCCACCCCTTTATTTTTAACAGCTTCTTGCCAAGACTGGAAATGCTCCACAGTACACTGCAAGAGCTGACAAATACTATCCCAGCAGGTCTGAAAGGGGGTCAGGTCTCTACTGAAGAGGGTTCCTCACAGGGACCAGAGCAGTTTAGACCCATTGGCAGCGGATGTCACATATTCCTGGGTCATAAAACACAGTTGATGCTGCACAGTTGCACAGCCCCTCCATTTAATTGGACTTAAGTCTATCCCTGCCTTACTCCTGTGCCACATGCAGGCTTTACAAGCCATCCAGCACTTCAATCCTTCAGCGATATGCAAACAGAGCCTTGGCCTTCAGAAGCACAGTTCCTTCTGAACAGATATGCCTTCTCCTACAGGCAGTAGTAGTGACCCTTTCTTATACTCAAAGTGACTCTTGATAATTCCTCCCCGCTGCATTCCGGTGCATAGAGATATACATGCACACAAGCCAAGGATGCACACAAAAATGTAGGGGCACTTCAGACACCCACATGCACACAGGTATATCCCTTGATCATGTGCATATTGATGTTCAGTTGTCAAATCCACGCTTCATGCATTTCACACGTGCCAGCACTCACCCCTATTTGACACAATCTGTGGAACGTATGCACCAACTTTCTGCCAGTTGCTGCTCTGATAACTGCTAATGAGGAAAAAATGAGTCAAAAGCAACATTCGCATTGTCTGCTTCCTCTATCTCATTCCAGGTGGGATGCAGGAGAACAGAGCATGGTTTTACATCCCAAACCATCAGCATCTGCAATAACAAAACCATCCAGAACCATGTAGTTTTGAATCCTTGACATCTAATGATCAAAAATAAAACACAGCAATCCCGGATTTCCCAAACACTGCATCAAGGGACAGTGCACTCCCTCTTCACGTGAAAACATCATGAGAGGCACTGTCACAGCAGAGCAATTCTTAGTGAGGAGCAAGTCCCAGGAGCCACAGAGGATGGAAATGCACCACAACAGGTTTCTGGGACTGAATGCTGCAGCTGGCCAAGTACTGCAGAAAGCAGCCTGCATTTAATGTTCGTGCCTCTTCTCTCCTAATGAGAAACTATTGAAATCTGGACATAGTTTAGTAAAGTCAGGGAGATGAGAGCAATTTGGGGGGGTTGGGGAATAAACCCCTGCATATATGGGATTTTCTGAAGCCCACAATCATCTTAGGGCAGAAATCTTCTCTGGGACAGACATAAGGACTTAACCATTTTGAGACATAGCCAGAGTTTGAATGAGCCAGTCAGTGCTGGGATGCTGAGCCAGCCATACCAGTATTTGCAGTGTTTAATATTTCATTGAAGATAATATCAGAAATCTTGAGTCTTTATGGCTGCAAGACTTATCTTCTGAACACGGCTACTATAGTGCTCCCCATATGAATATTCTTATGCACAGATCAAAGCATCAAGCATAATTCTGAACATCTACAAAGCACAAGGAGAAAACAAGTGCTGCCCTCATGTAAATCCAGGTTCATAAAAGAGCCCCAGTTACTCCAAAAAGAATTAGAATATTTCCCTATTTGTGTCAAAACTGAAGATCTGTCCTGGTGCTTGATGGCAACTGTTTTGGGGTTACTTTTAGTGAATGTTTCACTACTGATCTTTCTGGGAGAAACATGAAGCTAACAAAGCTGAGAGGACAGTATTGAGCACTGGCAGATCACTGTTAGACAGAGATTTGTTGAGAAGGTGAGAATTCACACAGGTTTTACCCCTGCTTCTTAGCATCATGAGACATAACACAGTTGCATGGTGAAGAAATCCTCCCCTCTGGGTTCAGACTTGAGATCTATCACTCTGGTACAGTGGTTTCAGAGAATGCAGGCAAAAATATGACAGTCTTACCCCGTCCGCTCCCCCTCATACCACAAACTGTCCTGAGCATCCTAGGGCACACCCAGCTGAGCCCTGGCTCCTGGCTTCGTCTCACAGCTTAGAAGAGACTCCTGCAAAAAAACAGAGACACTGTTGAATATTCTCTGATTTGATCTGGATGAAATCTCTCATCAGATCCTGCTGCTCTTCATGGCAAAATACCCACAGGCAACAGAGTCCAATTTTTACCCGTTCAGCTTCAGGCATAAATTTGCTGCTTTCAAAGTGGAGACAGCATCAGATGGCAGAGCAAAGGGAAAAAAAAAAAAGTCCTTCACCAGCTGTGAAAACTGCCCTTTTAATTTTCATGAAAAGATATGAGACAAGAACAAAAGAAATGTTCTGCTGGCTGTTTCATTCCTCATTGGTGTTGTAGAAAGAGAGCATTTCCTCTTACCATTCAACTCTTAGATGTCATTAGCTGCTGGATATCTTTTTAGCTTCCCTCCTTTCTCCTTGGTGAATTACATCCTTCTAGATATCATTTCTTGAAGTCACATTAAATTTCGGGGGGCAAGTTTTATCTGTTCTGCCTGTGACATGAAGATGGTTGTTTCCTCTTCTCCTACCCAGGTTTCTCTGTTGAGGTAAATCCTCTACCTGTTTCTGCTACTCCACTTTGAGGTCTTGCTTCAGATGTTGCTTCTGTTTTACAACTACACTGTATCTCATTAAAACTGTGCATCAGTCCAGATTTTCCCTCATTACAACAAGCAGAGCTTATGGGAACATAGTTATAATGAGGGCAAAGAGTATGGCTCAAAAACAACTTCTAATAGCTCATTAGCAAAAAAAGACGAGTCAGACACCACTGTTGTTTCCTCATTCCTTTTAAAGATCTGAGAGCCATCCCCTTCCCAGCCCATGGAGGTTAGCAACGTTTAGTCTTCAAAATCAAGGCAAAGCTGTCTTCTTCACTGAGGATTATTTCACAGCCTTAGAAGTGTCCTGGACTCCTGTGGCCTGTGATAATATCTGCGGATGTTCCCGAGTCACTTAGCGTGGTCGCTCAGCGCTCATTTATCACCTTCTCCATACTCCTACTACACCTGAGAAACAGCGAGGAGAGCTGGCACTACACATCGACAACCCAACTACTGATTCTCTTTCCTCCCCTACTCCAAGGTGTATCAAGTTCTGCCCAACATTGTCTATCTGATGTTCTGCTTCTGCTCACTCATAGTTGTTGGGTTTATATGTCAGCCTGATCCAGATCTGGAGTACAGGTAAAATTCCAAATATTTGCCAGAATCTTGGTGGTGAGATCCTAGTCTGGGCTGGTGATGATTGTCAGGTTTCACCTATTTTTATGAAAACAGACAAACACAAGGGAAGGTATTCAAACTTTCAAATCAGCTTGTCTTTTGTCTTTTTCCCCTTCTAGGTAGCATCCAGCAGGAGCTGCTATGTGCTTGGAAGTGTTATCAAGAGCTACCAGTTCTTTGAACTAGAAAGGAGCAGAGCTAAAGTCATTACCTAAGCTTTACTCTGCCCTTACTCAGGCAAGGTGGCTAAACACTACATAGAAACTGTAAAAACTGAGCAAGGACCTTAGAATTTATGCACTTATATTGTTACATTGCTGGGACATCTCTCAGGATGAAGCAGTTTACAATGTAAAATATTAGTGCACTAAAAAGCTTAGAAGGAGCTTCATTGCATTGACAGCCTAGCTCACAGAACCTATCGGAGAAAAAAAGCTATCATCAGTCATATTTCATGCTGAACTTTTGGACAGGCTTAAAACAATATTTTTGACAGTCTCACAAGATGTTATGCCTCCTTTTAAGGGAGAGCTGACACAAAGGGTCCCTCTTCTGAATGGGTGATGTTTGGCCTTCAGAGGACTGCAAAGCCACAAATAGAGAGTGGCCCATCCTGGGGAAGAGTGTGGCTGCTTCATCATCCAGCAGGCTCAAAGTCCTGCTCTGCACCTGCAGGACAATTAAGGAGCTGCTTGCTTTGGGGCTCTGTATGTGGCTGACGGTGCTACCCAGTTGAAATAGGAAGGTATCACCTCCCCTGCAAGAATATGCTCCTCAGTCAGAAGTAGGAACACAACTGTATTTGAAAGCATTTTATTTTTAGCTTATCATTCATAATTTCACTTGTGTACGTCATGGTGACTCATGCTTTGTTCCTCCTTCCTCAAGCAGGTGCTTGCAGAGGCAACGTGATTCTTTGTTTACTGCATGGTCTCTCTATTTGAGGGCTTGTTGTTGGAGTGAGGTTTAGCAGTAACAAGAGCTAGTTCTCTACTGAACTCTTTTTTACTGTGAGATTTTGGATAAACATCTTTTTTTTTTTTCTGTAAGAAGTATGGCTTTGGTAAAATACAGATGTGGTAAATAAATACATAGCAATGGTCACATACATGTGAAACAGAAAAGACCTCCAAATAGAAAAGGAGCTATTAACACTGTGGAGAAGAGATCATCCAGTGCATCAAATCCTGTTCCTCACATCACTGCCAACCCCTCACCAGATGTTCAGTCCAGATGATTCGCCAGAACATCTGTGCCACATCCTCTACCTGCTGCAAGTCACAAAAAGCCTCCCTGCAAGACCTCACCATAAACTTCAGACCCTGTGTAGACAAAATCCCCAAAATTGTAGTGTATTACAGAGAAAAATGTGGGAGATCAAAGGCAAAGAAAGGAGCAAACAGCTCCTAATAATTACCTCATGCTTTCTATGTGCACTGGTACTGACTTTTCCTAATGTAAAGCCATGGCACTGTGCTAACAACTAGCACTTTTTGTTATTTTTGTTACCCTGAAGCTCATGGCTCACCTAAGCTTTCTCTGATCCCTCCGGTGAGCCATTAGAGCTCCAACTGTTGTGAGGTTGTTTTAGCAACAGTTTGAAAAGTGATTTTTTATGAGCTGTTTATTACCTTCTCAGATTTATTACATTCTATTCAGACCGATTATGTGAAATAAAAAAAAAAACTGTAACAAAAACATGAACTAAAACAAACAAACAAAAAGTTATTAATCCTTTCTTCTTTTTTTTTTTCTTTCCCTTACACTTTCAGAATAAGTGTCAGAATGAATTTAAGTCAACATTGTCAAAGGCAATATTGGTCTTGAATATTTCAAACTTTGAGTATCTAAATGGACCTTCTTGTGAGTGAATTTAGTTCCAGGACGTGATTTGTGGATCCATTCCCAGTGACTGCAAGGTGATTATCTGCTTCTTCCTCTCTTAGGAAGTTGGGTATGTGTCTGGCTGGACACATAAAGAGAATATACCTCACAGAGCAAAACATTTTCAAACTTTCCAACATTTTCCGATGGTGCCAATGAGAATCCCTCCACAGTCCAGACCTGAAGAACTGTCAGGTTTGCACTGAGCAGAAGTTCCTCTCCAAGAATATGGGGCTGTGCAAACAAACATCAAACCCATCTGATCAGAAGCATCTCAGCTAGACAGCAAAGGGGAGTTCTTCTGCAATACATCAGCAATACACTCTGTGATTGCACTTTGGATAAAAGCTGGTCTGTTGGCAAATTAGGGTTGGAGTATTTTTCCCAATTCCCCTGTATTTCCTTTAATGGTGACAGTTGGAGATCAAAGCCACAAATTTTCAACCAATTCCCAATTTTTGCTGTGTTTTGAGAGTGATGGTTCAGGTAAACATGTGCAAAGCAGGTAACTGGCCAGGTAGTTTCCCAAAGCAGCTGCAATGAGCCCAGCACCCCTCCATCCCTGCTGCAGCAACAAGGGAGTTATCCCGCTCCCCTCGGTGCCAGCAGGAGCTGGTTTTCTGATTGTGAAAAAAAACTCTGGGAATTGCAAGATGAGGCCCTAAGAAATCCAGCGAGACTGAAAGGTGGACACCTGGCTGAACATTTTCACTTTTCCCTGACAGTTAATGAGATGAAAAGCCAGGAGGATTCTTGGACAATGACAGTGTCTGACAGGAATGTGGTCCTGTGCAGTGATGAACAGAAGTCATACAAGCATCCTCCTGCAGTGAGGAGGCAGTGAGTCTTCATGGGAATCAGTATCTTCCATGGCTGTGTGAGGCCACACCACCGTGTCCCTGACACCTCACTCCTTGAGTTTTTTTCCCTTTTTTTCTGGTCTGTCCATTGACCGAAGAGGCCACAGAGAACAAACGCTCCTTCAGCCCTAAAATATGGAGTCTCTCAGGTTTAGCTGTGGCATCAAGATAGAAATAAAAATCTTCAGTCTCCACAGTAATTAATACCCATCCATCAGCTTTAAAATCACCTGTGTATAATAAATGCAAGAAGCTAAACATCTTGCTGCTGGGCTTCTGCTAGCTGTCATCCAGGCAAGACAATTTATGACACCTTTCCCGAGCATCCTGTCGAGGGCTCGTTCATGTAGTACCTCTAAAGGCCAGATGCAGCACTGAGAATATGAGAATTCAGAGATTTGCCCTGCTGCCTTGCTACCCTGCATGATCATTTCTGATAAGTGTTCTTGTTTAATCATTTCCCTGCATAAAGCCCAGGGTTCTCTTGTGTTTGTCTGTGTCATATTAATAAAGGTCCATTTGTGAGGACGCTGGGGGTGGAAATGATTTGACGGAGGTTAAGTAACAATTGTACAAAATTGTTTTGACATTATGTTAATGTCTGCTCGTGTATTATCCCCAATTTAAAGTTAATCACCAAAATTACCGTTGCAGTTCCCAAAATCTAATGAAATAAGATTTGTTGAGGTGTGAATAATACAGAAATTGAGAAGCGCAGGCACCATAAAAAAAAAAAAAAAAAGAAAAAAAAAAGAAATAAACTGCTAGCTTTAACTCTCTGAGTGCTTATATAAAATGAGGTGAATTCATAAATTATATAGATGTTTAACACTTTGAAATCATGCTGGTGACTGAGCAGACACGAAGCAAAGTGTCTTTCTTGAGTGTGGACAGGTCTCCAAGCACAGGGGTCCCTCTCCATATCCCAGCTGCTGGGGCACAGCCAGACTTTTCAAGCTAATAAATATGAATTGGTGCTTTAACAGTCAATGGGTTTGATCATGACTTGGCTGTGCTAGGATGAACATAACTGATCTGGGAAGATAAAGACAGACCAACGCTATCATGAAAAAGCATTTGAATAAAGCGATTACCATAAATTCAAATCAAAAAGCTGTGGGTAAATGCTAACACAAGGAATCAAAAGAGATGGAGGAGTCTCTTTGCTTCTCATTTTACACCTGAATGAATATGGAGAAAATGGAGGAGGAAGCAAGAGGAAACATCAGTGCTACATTCGACCCAAGAGCCTGCTTCACAGCCCATAGTTAGCTGACGTAAAGAAAAAATATTCAGAAACTTTTGTCAAAAGTCATCTAAATCCTTTTCCACATGGAAGTCTGGTACAGGAAGAATTCAAAGTGAAGGATTTCACAGTATATGCTGCCGGGAAAAGGATTTTAATAGCTGTTCCTGTGGAAACTGGAAAATGGGAAATGATGGTGAATTTGCTTCCACCATAACAAGAAGTTTGGTCTGGAAAAGTACATCCAAACAGCACAGCTGTTGCACTTGTTGAGTGGGGTATAATGGGAAGAACGGGAGAGCTGCAAGGCTGCAGGCTCAGCTGAGAAGGAGAGAAGTAAGAGACACAGCTTTGATGAACTCAGGGTGAGTTTGCAGGGAGAGTGATGATCTCTCCTTCATCTGTGCTAGTTCAGGTCTGAAAATAGGAAACAAGCAACAAGTGGCTGTGGCAATGGTGCACAAAGCAAAACACATGGACCCACTTGCCCAAAGAAAAGAAGAGAAAGAGAAATTAAAAAGACCCAAAAAAGGATGGAGGAAAAATCAACCTGAAGCACTTGCAGCAGTTTTCCTTCAGAGCTGCCCCAGGCATAACTAAATAAATAACTTTCCATGAATTACAGATCTAGTATTATATTCTTATGTCCAGACTGAAGTACAAGAAAGACAATAATCACTCACTTGAGGTGTGTATGTAATCAATACTCGCAGCAGACATACATGATCCCTTTTTTGATCCCCACTTCACACTCCAAACTGGCTGACTTACTGGGTGAGACAATAAGGAACGCATTTTTTGATAGAAAATTCAGATTTTCATGTGCAAAATGAAAGTGGCTGCATTTGCATCTAGCTTTCCTGAGGCTGGGTGTGCAGAGATATAGTCAGTCCCAACCCAACCTGTTCCGGCACAGTAATTGCAGCCAGTTTTGTGGATAACAAGTGCAATTTCAAGTGCGGAAAAAGCTTGAAAGAGGCTGAAGACCTGATCCTCTGTATGCCTCAAAAAGCTACAGAATAGCTGCATTGTTGGCTTTAATAAATTCCCCTTGGATATTTCATATCCTCTTTAAAGTGGTTCCATAAAATCCTGTTTTCAGCTTCTTCACCTACCAGTATCTCTAAAATGACCCTTGTTCTACTGTTCACTTTGGTGTTGTGACTTTTTCTGTAACATCCAAATGAGGATGTTTTGATTCACAGAGGTGAAGAATTGAAGGGGTTTTTTAATGAATTTTGATAGTACAATGGAGCCAAATATCTATCAGGACAAAATTGATAGCAGCTCCAAGAAATCAGAGAAAATGTCCCAGGGATAACATGTGTGGACTCTAGCTGTATTTCGAAAGGAAACCTAATAGAGTGAATTATGCCATAAGTTTTTGGAGTCTGAGATAAAAGCATTTCTACACTAGTTAGGCAGGAGGTAAATTTTAGAAGCGATAGTACAACAGGGATCCTTCCTCAGTGAACTTTCAAGTTCAGGCTCAAAATACCTTTGTAGATTTTGTCTAATCTTTCCTGCCTTATAAGTACCATGAGAAAATTGGGACAGGGAATATGTCTTCTTCTGGTCAAAAAGGCATAAATGACAAGGTGTATGTGACAATGTCACCCTCTTGTAGCTAGGAAAATAACTACAAGTGTAAGCTTTCTAGTACCACAACCATCTATGGTCCCATCAGACTGCCTGCAGTCAGTCCAGATTTTGGAATAGTCCCAGGCTTGGCTAATACTGGGCTGGGAGTGCAAGAGGGGACTGCAGGCTCCAAAGGCACAAGCTGAGAGCTGTGGTGACAACTGCAAAGAGAATGTTAAATTACAAAACAATTTAAAAATAAAAATCTTTGGATCCCATTGCTCTTACCACTCTGGCAGTAGGCAGGGATCAAAAGGCAAACATCCCATACTGCTTAGTAGAGATTGGGAATTTGCAAAGGGACTGGGCATGATAGAGGGGGCACCTTCAGCCCCCCCCCAAAAAAAAGTCAAAACTGTTCTGGTGACCTTAATCCAAACATGAGACTACAAACAGACATCAGGAGCAGTCTAGTAGATTTGTTATTTGAAGTCCCCTCATTTACTGCATCACACCATAACTGTCCTAATGCAACTGGGTATCTTTCATGGGCTGATACCTAACTCCACCAGAGGAAGAGCTAGGGTCTTCCAAACTGAGCTACTAGTCTAGTTAAGTCTTTCTATTACATGATCTCTTGGAATAACTTCAATTTCTACTATGCTTTTGTTGACATAGAGTTTTCCCGACTCATCCAAATAAAAATGTTCACTGGTTCTTCACAATTGCTAATTAGACAAGATTTAATACCTTGGGACCCCTTTGCTTTATCCTTGACATGACCATTTTGTTCTTAATTGGAGAAGGCTTTGTGGACAGACTGGTGCCTGCTCAGCCATAATTTTTTGTCCTTCTCTGGTTAACAATCTCAGCACTCTCTGCATTATCAGGTGTTCAAAGTTCATGGCACTTCTGTTTTCATGCAGAGGCTTCTGGGAGATTACTAAATAACTTAGTGTTTCCTTAAGGCTGCAATATGAAAATAGCTGACATACACAAGATTATTTAATTCATTAAAAATATTTAGTATGCTTATAACTAAAATTGCAAGCTCCACCTTCTATCTACAGTTGATTGCTTTTAAAGAGTGTGAGCATCCTGTTGGAGCGTCTGTCTGAGCAAATCCCAAACTTCTCATGACTTCAGGCACAGAGGGCCCGTTTCAGATGTACCTTCACTCTAGCTGAGCAACCAGCCTTCAGGTCGTGTGGGTGAGTTTGGCTAGCCTCATCCTACAAAAAACAAATAGTCTGCAAACTGGAATTCAGGCCAGCCTTGCTGAATGGTTCGCAAAATGCTCGCTTAGCCTGAAGCTGGGATTTGTGTTGTCTGAGCCAAATTTCAAGAGAGGCATCAAGGGTTTCTAGTGTTGGGTGGGTGCCAGGCAGGTTACGGAAGTTATGAGCAAGTGTTGAGACCTGTTTCAGACCCAGTTTTCAGAGACGCAGGCTTAGCAAAGTGGAAGCCCTGAGAACTGAAAATCTCATGTAGACCCCTAAGAACTGAAATTACAGCTCTCACTGTTTGGGTTTCTTTCCTGTGATCTGACTGTCAGCTGGGGCCCATTTGCACATACCCTCAGGTTCACAGATACCTTCTAGACTTCTGAGACAGAAGTCTGTGTGCCTAGAGACGTCACGTTTTAGCTTGTGATGATGGTGCTTTGGAAACCATAAGGAGAAACTTCTGCTCACAGGTCTCCTTAGCCATCTCTCCAAATTTCTTTCCTAGTTTTATGGCTTCTCCAGAACACACTGGTCAGGGGAATTGACAGATTCAGCTCCTACCCATGAAACAGATTGTGTGTGGAAGACACTGGCAAGTTGGGTGGAAGAATGGAGCTTGGAAACATTGTTAGTCCTAAGGTGAGTCTTGCTTTGCATTATTGTCCAAGTGCTCTGCTCAGGGGAAAAAACAAATTATTCTCCATATAAATCTAAGCTCAACAGTAAAAAACTCTTCATGTTGGATTTATTAACCCATTTTCCCTTGATCATCTTGCTCCAGGCTTTCTAAACAAGAGAGCTGTGCTGCTTGGCTGGCTGTGAGGGAGAGAGGTTAATACTGAAACTACACAAGGTTCTGCAATTAGACAATTTCTTTGTAGCATAATGTAGATGCCCCGATGACCTCAGAGGCCTTTTTTGCTGTTGCAGAAACATATTGGTCAAGTTTTCTCAGCCGCTGTGCATTAGTGTTCCATATTAAAAGGGCTGTTTATAAATTACAGCAGCTACCCCGAGATCTTCCCATCACTTTGGATTTCTTCAGAGCATGTTTCTTTCTTCCCTTCTTTTTCCTTGTCCCCAAGGGCTGCTTTGCAAATATGTACCATCCGGTGGGAGAGCAGATGGGGGGGATAATAAAAGGTATGCTTTATGTACTCAAATAAAGATTACTTTGTCCTTTTTTGTCAAAAAAGCAGGACTTGCCTCATATTTCTCTTCAGGAAAAGAGGTTTCAGACTAGCAGTGTGGGAGGCATGGGAAAGATGGAGGTGTGCATAGACCACAGTATCTGAAGATAGAGAGAAGAGTTTATTCAGAGCTCAGGATACAAGTGGATTTTTATTATTATTATTTTGCTGCACCTTAGGCTTTTCCTTTATATTCTGGATAATCTTTCCCACCTGTGTTATCTGCCTCCACACAACACCAAGTTCAAGGTGTGTTTCTGCTTGCTGGAGTGAAGAGCTCATGGAAGAGAGAAGGGGATAACCACAGTCCTCTTGGTTGCCTGGGAGAGGGCACACAGCTGCTTGGCTGAGCGCAGGGACTCCCAGAGCAGCAAAGTGCTCCAGCTGCTGGGCATCAGTTCATCACTCACCTCAGTTTCCTCTGAACACTGAAAAGACCCATGCAAGAGGAGCTGTGTTTTGGAGTTGCTAGGTCCAGGAGAGGTGCCTTGTTTTATTGGGTTTGGTTTTTTTTTTTTTGGTAGATTTCTCCTGAAGTCCTAGCTGTAAGATGTGTTGCTGGCTTTGACCTGTTTTAAGTAACTTTCTTCTGTGATGTTTTTCTTTCTTCTTAGTGTTATTTCTGGGGAAGTTATGTTTGAGGGCTGTTGGTCTGGTGTGAGCAACTAGCAAAAGCTACGCTCTAATTGAATACATTTATTTTTCCAATTGCTTTCTGGGGATAGCTGAAGCGTTCATACTTTCCAAACTGAGGTGTGACTTTTCACTGAGAAGCAGATGCTCTTTGCCATGGAGAAAAAGGAGCAGAAGCTCCTATTCAGCTGCATTGTTGTACCCCTGTCCTGTAATCAATGGGTCCTCACTTGCAATGTGGCCCTCAAAATTTTCTGAGTGGCACGATGAATTTCCTTGCAAAAACTTGTGGCTCTATTTGCTCTCTTAACTACCTGTTATGAACTCTTAGAAGTGGTCTGTGGATCCCAGGAGTTTTCAAGCAGCAGATTGAAAACATGGTTTGCAGTTGTTTGTGAGCTAAGCTCAGAGGCTAAGTATTTTGGCTGACTTTTGAGCTCTGTCTTTTTCTCCTTTCTTCTCTTCTCCCCAGTGCATGCAACCCTCTCAAGGGATCTGGCGACTCCCAGCCTAATTTTAAGCTGCTAAACCCAACTGAATGTTTTTACAATAGTGTCGCAGGCTTTTTGGAGCCTGAAACACAGCAGGAGGTTTAGGCTAATACAAACCAAAAGCACATTTGTTAACCTGGCCTTTGTGCTTAATGTGAGCAAAGGAGCTGTGAGGATGAGGTCAGTAGCATGTAGCACCTCTGAGTTGGCTGAGATGCCAGGGCAGGAGAGCAGCCACCTGATCTCAGGGACAGGCATGGGACTGGGGCTCTCCAAGAAGAAAAACACTGAAATGCCAAACTGCTTGGACTGAGACTGATGATGAACTTTTTTAAATTGATGTATATCTGCATTATGCTTTAAGGCTGTCATACCGCATAGTTGGTAGGAGTAGCTTGTTGGCTGTTCAGGGGAAAATACACAACAATACTGAGTGTTAAGAGGCTTTTTAGACCAGGGGAGAAAGGGATGTAGCAAGATCCAATGTCTGTGTTTGTCTAACATTGATTTCCAATTGGAAAGTGAGGTGGATGTTTTTAACAACGGGATGATGAACCCCTGGAGTGGCTGCCTAAGGGATGTGGCAAGCTCTCTGTTACTTAAATCCAATATATCAAGTTCAGATTACTTTTCTGAAGGAGGCAATCCAGCTCAACTAGAAGTTCCTGAGCTCAGTAAAGGACCACTGTGTGAATTTTTACATCCACAGGTAAGTGGGAGGTCAGATTAGATGATCATAATAGTCTTTTTTACCTTCAGAGTTGAAATCCTTGAGCATGTACTTTATAAAAGTGAAATCAAAAAGATGAGAAAGGTCTTAAAGCCAAATATTGCCTGCCAAACCCAATTATCAGGATGGCAGTTCAAAGTGATCTGTGCCCTTGCTGGGCCAGAAGCATTTGACCACTGATTATGGCAAAGGATGTAAGTGTTAGGAGAAGTGAGAAGGCTGCAAGAGAAGGGTTTCCAAGTGCAGGAAACATGCATTTCCCCCATGTAGAGAAAAGACTGGAGAGAAATGTGAATTGCCTTAGACTAAGCAAATGTCTGCATTTCAGAAGAGGACCTTCCAGAAGAGTGCAGGACTCAGTATGTTCACAGTGTGGCTGCAGGGAACGGAAGAAGCAGGAGCTTCAAGAAAACCAGAACGATGGCTCTGAGCACAAGCTGGGACAAAATGGGAGATGGGCAGCTAGTGCCAAAATTATAATGTGCCTCAAAGCCCCTGCTGCATCTCCTACCATGGCAGTCACTGCACAGGTTGGGACCAGAGAAGTAATATCTCACCTTCTGCGTTTCCCTGCAATCCCTTGTAAGACAGCAAGAAAAGCCCTCACTTTGCAGTGCAGAAAAGAGGGAGCTGACAGCCCCATTAATGAGTGTTTGCAGTCGAGCCTGTCCTGTATCCGATGCACTGCATGCATACAGGTTATGAATAATTTCTTCCCTAAGAAATGAGCCCAGGTTAAAAATAGCCTCTGGATTTAGCTGCTTGCTGCCTCCTTCCTGTTCGCTGAAGCCAGAGATCTGTTGAAGTGCTGGCAGTCATTTTTAATGTGGGACTGTTTAGAAGCCAAAATTGTCTGGCAACTCTGTCCAGCATGGGACAGCCTAGGGGCAGCTGTAGGGCAGACGGTAGAGTCTGATATTCTCCTTACCCTGGCCCAGAAGGGTAGGGTAAGAAGTTTACTCTGGAGCCAACTTCTCCATTGTCTGGTCCAGCCTTGACCCTCTGCTGAGGTTGTTGACAAAGGGCCAATAAACACGAGGTAGTTTCATACTGTGGTACCTGGGGTTGAATTCAGATGAGATATTCTAAAGCTGCTACACAGGCAAACTGAGCTGTGAACTCTGCCTGGTATATGGGTCAGCCCCTCTGTGTGACACCCGCTCCCCGTTACTGTCTATGGTGAACTTGCAAAACAAGGCATGTGTTTGGAGGGTATATGGTAACACTTTCCCTTGTCTATCCCTGCTCCTTCTCTGGAGGATTATATCTGCAAGGAGTGTGTAAAGCTGGAAGGGTTGCAAGTCTAGGGCCTAAATTATGCTAATGCTTTCTTATTAATTCTCAGCTCAGGACTTGCAGGAATTTGTCACCAAATGAGAAGCAGGGGCACAGAAAGCTGGTAACACACAAGGATTCCCTCATCACCTGCTGACCTGAAGGGCTGAGTAATTGCTTAGAAGGGCACTGTAAGTAATGATATGTTCTTGTAGTTTGCAATGAAATAATCAGGATTAAACCCAAAGGCATGATTAGAACGATGCAACTCACACTGTGGTGAAGAGGATGAAAACAATCAGGTATTTACTTAGTGAGCTGTTAATGCAGTGGCTTTTACTCTGGCTAATCAAAGCTCTTGAGGTGGAGGGGTTTAACAGACCTTGCCTGAAGAAGAGATGGAGACTTCTGATCTCTCTGCTTGGAAGGAGAGAAAGGAGGGGGAATGCAGGCATATAAAAACATCCCTCACCAAGTTTTTGATATTTAAGGTGCCAGGAGATGTCCAGTTTATCAGTTTCTGGCATACAGATTCCCCCACGGACAAGATCAATCATTGATAGATGATGCTAAGAAGGTGAGAAATTTGATTTACTGAGCTAGGTGTCTGAGCTGAAGGGCCTGAGCTAGGTGCCAGTTACTGAGACTGTTTAATTACAGCCTGAAGGCAACTGAGAAGCTGTGACTTTCCATCCGTGCTATCAAAGCCATGGCCACACAACAAGGCAGAAGCTGTGTCACCAAGTAAACCACTGCCTCTTCCCCCAGCACTTTGAAAACAAGTCATAGTTGTCTTGGCTTTGGATCTTTTGAGCCTGAATTTTATCCCCCACAAGTGCAAACCTGAATGGCTCCCTGCTCATCAAATGCAGCTATGCTTTTTCTGTGGTGGCATGCTGGAGCATACTTTCTCATGGGTGCTCTGAAGGTATTTCTTCCATTCCTCAGCTGCCAGAACAGTGTGGTACCCTCAGGTCTCACCCATCTCTTCTGCCTTGTTTTGTGGCTACACCTTGTCTGCTCCCAGCCTCAAAGATTCATTATAAAAAATTTTCAGAAATCACAAGGTTCTGTGTCTTCCACTTAATTATTGTTTTATTTTAATACGCAATTATGTTTTGAAGGCACCTCAAGGCTCCAGGCGTTAACCACTTATCACCTGCTGAGTGATTTAAAACTAGTGAAGCACATCCCATTTGCAGGTTGGAATAAGGCCTGAATCCTATCAGCAGACAAATGAGCTCAGAAATACTCTATTGCTTATGATTTTGTCTCCTGGTCCTCAGAGAGGGGCCAGTTATGTGCTGGAGGGGCTAGGGGGATGTCTGTTCCCTTGCTGTTCTGATAAGAAGCAAAGGGCTCATTAGAGGCTGTGAAAGGGAGCAGACTATCTGTCTTCTTTGCCAAGAAGATAGTTTGCCAAGTATCTTCCACAAGCCTTTCTCCACTGCAGATCACAAAGCCCTAGCTGCTAAATCAACCCACAGCTTGGGTATCCCCTGTGAGAGAGATGCAAATCACCTCCAGGGTGAGACTCCTGTCGGGGCAGGAAGCCAGTGAGTCTCAGCCCTAGAACTGATATGGAAAATATATACAGCCCCACAGGGCTGAGATACTAGGTAGTTATTGGTTTGTCTTCAGGACTTGTTATTCCCTACCAAGAGACAATTTGTTGAGCCTACTCCATGAAACTCACTGGCTGTAGCAATTTGCAAGAATAAACCCTAAGTGTTTCCATAGATTGCAGGGTTCTCTGAAGATTGGCACTTTGGAGAACAGAGACCTGGCTTATCAAATGCTAGCTGGCTTTCTCCTGGAGCTTTTATGACCTAATTGTTTGGTTTTTGTCCTCCCACATCTCCTTGACTTCTAGGTGGCACAGTTGGAAGCCCATTTGAAAATGTAAGCCCATTACATCTTCTCTGGTTTTATGTTGCACATTAAAAATGCCACACAGAAGCCAGGTCTGCATTGAACTCCTCAGTTGGAAGGCTGAGCAGCCCAGCTCGTGCGTGCCGTAGAGCATTATTATTGACATTATCTACAGTGTTAGTCAGCACATGTGCCATATGCTCCAAGGCTTATGTCCTCCATGTATTGATTGAGTCATTTTATGTTTTCTGTATGGGGTCTGTCCTCAAGGTTCCACATGGACTCTGAGGCATTGGGATAATAATGGGAAAAATAGTAAGCATAAAAAGGGAACAAGAAGGCTGAACCTTGCAGGGAGTCCCTGAACAGCAGGAAGAGGAGGCTTCTTAGCTCATTTCTTCCTCTATAGAATCTGGGGATAGGAAAGGAAGGAGAGGTGGGAATGAGGTGACGAGAAAGGGAGGTTTGTGCCCTTACTGCAGGGAACTGTTTCCTTCCTACTTGCTGCCTGATGGGTCCTTTGGGGGTAATGAACTTGAAAGAGTCCTTTTCCATATTGCTGATGCTTATTTAAAAGTGTAGTGAATTAAGTAGGGGGTAGAAATCCCTAGTGTAGTGTGATGTCTCCCACAAACATGTCTCCAGAGGTGACCTGAGCTTTTTTGCTGTTGTTGCAAAGCCCCAAGCTCTTGGCCCATGTAAGTAATGCCTCCTGGACAGTTTCTTCTCCACACTGTCCATTTTAACAGACAGAAATGAGGAGAGCAGTTTTCTTTTTGGAGAGACACAGTCATTTCCAAGCAATAGCCAGCCTGAATTACATGTCAGAGCAGCCCTTGCCATCTTCCTTCCTGTGCATCATCAGAATGGACCCAATAAAAAGCCTCGTTTCTCTTTATTTCCTTGGGATTTTACCTTCCCTGTCCATTTGACCTTCTATTGTCATCCTCTATTTCTTTCTGGCCTTATGTCTGCTCTGATTTAGAGACCGACGGCTCCAGCAGATCTCTCAACATAGTGAGCAGGACACATAGAAGACTCCCTGTGTCAGTGTCCAAAAAAGTGGAGCTCACAGGGGCTGTCCAGTCTTCCTTTCCCATGCAAGGTCTAGGCAGTAATTGCTCTGTGTCTGTCTCACCCCTTTCCAGCCTCAGGGTCCCTGGAGCTAAGACATCCCCTAGCTAGGATGCCTCAGCTCTCTTCATAACCCTTTTGGTGTTCTCAGCTTGGATTTGGGGCCCAGCTCAGCGATGTTTACTTGTCACATCCCCACCAGACTGGGAACAGCAATGATAATATTGCAACACATTTAGCAGAGCTCAGTGATAGGATTTGACCCAAATTGCAAAGGGAAAAAGAAGCAGCTCTGTAAAAACTGAAATTCCACTGGATAATAAATTCTATTAGAAGCAAATAAATAAAAAAGCCAGATATGAAATGGGCACATCCTGATTTTTCTCTCGTCTTAGCATGATTTAAACATAATTTGATGGAGCTCAGCTAAACAAGCAATGCAGAGACCCCAAGGAATGGGGCTATTTGCTGAGAAGTCAACATCATGCTTCCACAGCAGTAGAAGAAGAGGTGTGAATGAGATTGAATAGAATTAGATACCTATCTCCCTGTTGGAAGCTTAAAGAGATTGGAAACGCACTTGAAACCGAATAGGCATAGCTGGACTTGCAGAGTTTGTAGGCATTTTGATTTTTCTTGCCCTTCCCCAGGGCACAGCTCAATGAGGACAGCAATGAAGATGCTGTGGGACAGACTTATGCAGATAGGACCACGCTCTAAAACAGTGTGCAGAACTGCCAGGGAGAGGTGGTTTGGGGCAAAATGAAGGTTAGAAAATAGTAGGAAAAGTCAAGAAGTACCAAGAGTATCTTAGGTGAAGATATCCAGCAGCTCATTATCAATACTTAGCATATGACCTATCAATATTTATGGATACATCTTTGCTTGATATAGGCTCTAAGCATTCCCCCCAGTCTAGTTATTTTGTTTCCTTGCAACTAGAAAACAAGGTTTCTTTGAAACAAGGCATTTTTCAGACAGCTGAAGGGACTCCCTTGCTGCCCAGTGTTCAGGGTGAGAAGGAAATATTTACAATTCAATTGGATGTGCTTTTGAGTCTGCATTAAGGAGCAGCAACCATTATCTAAGTGTGGAGCAATTATATAGGTGTCACTTTATGCTTGAAGAGCCTGAACTTGCACATATAAACTGGACTGAGATATACAGGGCTTGGCCTGACTAGTAAAAGGTGCAGTTCTGAGTTTCTCTGGAGCACAGTCCAAAGGCCATTGAAGGATGTGACCCTTTAAAGTTGTAAAAGAATTATTAGAATAAATATTAGTGAATCTTCATGAGATCTTATGACAGTGAATGCATTCCCTTTGCATTTGTCCTATGGAGGCAATACATTTCCTAGAACATTTCTTCAAATGTTTTTTTTTTTTAAATTTTCTCCCCCTGTTGCTGTTGAAGCGAGGTGATGTTTTTCATACAAAGCCTTGGCAGATGTGCCTGAAGCAATGCTGAAACATAAGTTCTCCACTCATCTGTCTCCATTGTTTCTATAGGATGCTTGGGCTGGGGGATGAGCAACTACTCAGTCATGTATCCAAGCCACAGGGGAGTGGCTGGTGAAGCAGAAGGGACACCTTGATAGAAGAACCATTTGAAGGAATATTAATTATCAGGCAGCTAGTTCTGGACAATTGAATCTCAACTCCAGATGTTCCCATTCTGAGTAAGTGCTTTAGCAAAATGTGTAATTGATTACTATCTTGTGAGCTCTGTGTGTGTGTGATAAAACTCAAGACTGCTGAGCTAGAGGGATTGTGTGTTGATAGCAACACAGTGCAGTGAATGTTTCTTCACCTTTTTTAACTTATGCTTTTTTATCATAGGGAAACCAGGCCAGGTTTCAAAAATGTTCTTTAATTTATAATCTTTATTGTAGTGTCATGGTGCTGATTAAAGTCACTGAAGGCTCCTCTATACATGGATGAATTGAAATAAAGAGACATCTATGTTATGTTTGGTCTGAAAGGCCTCTGAGCCTTTTTAATGAGGGTCTGCAGATTTAAGGCCACCTTGATTTCTGTATGTCTATATAACAGGTGCAAGGACAGAGGGGGCAGATTAAAGAAGAAATAGGCCATTGGGATAAAATGAAATCAACCTGAGCTTTTGCCCCAGGCTGTAATTGAACCAGAGCTGAAGTTCAAATAAGAAATTATTTTCCCTTTTTTTTTTCCCCCGCTCTGGCCTTTGAGCTCCAATCAAGCTCAGAAATGTCAAACAAGTATAAGCCTGTTCTAGTTGACATCTTTGAGTGGTGGGCTCTAAGCACCACAAGGTAAGGGAAAATGCGTAACAGGTAAAGTGATATTTTTGCAATGATATTATAAGGTCCCAGGATTTTGCCTTTTATTCCTGCAGCTGTATGGGAAGAGATTTTTGCAGCCAGATCAAGCTTCTGGTGAAATTACATATATCTTTTCATTTAAGTTCACTGGAAGCTGGTATGACCCTAACGAGATGGCACTCATAAAAAGGTTTCTTTTCATTGTGATTATTAGAGTTGATCCAATGTGGTTTCTCACTGGTACAAACACACTGGTTTCAATGGAAACATCCCTGGCTTTTAGGTCTTGCTCCTTTTCCCATACTACCAAAGCTAAAATGAAAGTAGTAGAGGAAGAAAATTAGTTCTATGCTTCTGAAAATATGAATGATTTTTCTAAAATATGGAAGGTACTTAATGTACATAATTGTATAAAAACCAGCCATATTAATAGGTAATAGTAATGTATTGTGCTGAGAGAGCAATTTTATTGGTTTTTCTCCTTTCCTCTCCAGAATTCCAAGGCGTGAAATTCTGCTCTGTTTAAAAACTGCTATGAAGACCTCAGTGCTCCCCATGACCATTGGAAAGAGACAGATACAACAAGGGAAAGGGATCTGAATTTGGTCTGCTGAAATATCCAGATACTTATTCCTTGGCGCTTGGTTATACTGAATGCTTTTTTTCCAGCCGGGCTTGCTCATCTGTGAGCAACAAGCTGATGGCACAAGTCTGTGCACACAACCTTCATGCTTCTCCATCTGTGGCTGAAGAAGGTTCACAGCCCACTTAATTTGCAGGCATTGTCTGGATATGTCAGTCTCTGCCATCACTGATGTGTGTGGAGACAGGTAAATGAAGATGAAAAGCCAATTTGAGGGCAGCTGTAAAGTAGAGACTTAACAGTTCTAATACATAGAAATTCAGGAGTAATTAATTTGTTCTTTTAAAAAATAACATCTATTTTTAGCTCTCAAAGGGGGTTGTTTTCTAGGGATTAGTGACAGACTGTGCTGCCAAGGTGTGTAGGCTGATTTTGGAAAAGCATCCAGCCAGCTCACATGGAGGCTGTTGTCTTGCAGACTCCTGAGAGCACACTGGCAACGGGAGGCTTCCTACTACACTTGTGCTATAAAAACTGTAGCTGAACTGGATTTTTTTCCAGCGGTTCTAATACAGCCAGCTCGAAGGGAGCAGCAACTCTGGAAGAATCCAAGATGCTTTGGCTTCCATTCTCAGTGGCAAACTGAGATGCTTCCTTCAAAGAGCACTGCTGCAGAGAAGGCAGGGCAGCCCGGCATCAGGGCTTATGGGACAGTGGTTATTTATGTACAAAACCTAGAAAGGAAGGTGGGATTTTTTTTTTTGTCTGCCTGCAGCTACCTTATCCCCTTTCAAATGCCATTGATCCTCAGCAGAAATTGTAACCTTCTAGGCCATGAACCCACTGGCAAGAGCTACGGTCTGTCATGGCTCACACGGTAGTAAAATCCAAGCACCCAGAATATCATGGATTCAGATTTGGGCATCAAATTTCAGCCTCTAGCAGGGAGAATTAAAATCCTGGGCTGAACCTCTTCTGGTTTGTTAGTTCCTGAGCTCAAAATGACAGACTGTTCCTGGAGTTAACAAACTGCTGCTCCAAGAGAAGAGATCAGTGGGAGCAGTTGGGCATTGATGAGCAAAGGCTGAGAGTCTGCTCCACGATGTTTAGAGCTTTGTGATAATAATTAGATCTCAAAACGTGTCGGTTCTGCATGAGACAAATCATTGGCATAGGCCAGGAGCGTATTTCCATGGGATTGTGTGCGTCTGTGATTTGCGCAAGAGCTAGCTAATGCAGCTGTGACCCTGCATAGCCATATCCCAGCCTGTAGACTATAGGAGTGGGATGAAAATGATGAGAGCAGGGATTCTCACTACCTCCTAATTTCCACTGCCTTTACCACTTCCAACTTTCATAAAACCTTCTCCCATAGAGCTGTAGCTGGTGTTGCTGCTGTAAAGGCAGTGGGGAGCACAGATGGGGTATGGGGTATTCAAATAACAGCTTTCCTTTCCCATCAGAAAAGCTATTGGCTATAGATTTATACCCGAGTGCGTTGAGAGAACAAAAAATGTTATTCACTTCTCTTGTCTCAAAGGTTTTCATGTTCTGAGGAAGAAGGAGGCTGTTCCTCCTAGGGAAGAGGTGATACTGAGGTGACCAGGGGTGACTGCAGAAGCAGGGAAAGGAGAGATGGTCACACGAGGTGGGTTTGCTACTCTGAACAACTTCACTGTTCTTAAGTATTGCTCTCCCTGTACATCCATGTCATCAAGGGGCACCATGGCAAGCAACCTCAGCTGGTCACATCTGGCTTCTGCAGACCAGTAATGACTGGGAAAACTTGTCTGCCCATGATCTCCAGCTTTTCAGGACTGAATCAATCTTCTATGTTAAAGAGGGCGAAGAAGAGGACTTCCTGATATTGTTGGAAGAGAATCTATGGCGTAAAATTACAGCTTGCTTTCAAGACAACTGTAATTTTCTACCTTCTGGACTCTTCTCTCTTTTTCCCCCTCCAGCCCTCTGAATATTGCCTATGTAGAGTACCGACAATCTTTTCAGTTGCTGCTCCTTTCCTTTCTTTCATGCTTGGTGAGAACTGACTCATAATCCATTTCCTGTCCCTTTGGATTTAGATCCTGGCCAGGTGTTTAGGGAAAAAAAAAACCATGCATCCTATTTGGAAACCTTTTCCTTTAGGATTTGGTGTAGGAGCTTGTTGAAGATCTGAACATGAATTCTGCACTCTGCTCCTCTGAACGTGACTGCTGCCATCTGCCAAACAAATGGGAACATGCAGGATCTGTTTCTGTTAGTTGTGAGACAAACATTGCCACCCTTGGGCCTGTCTCTTTTGAAGAGGTTGGAATGACTACTAATCTTTATCCTTCATTTCTAAGCCCTTAACTTCAGGCTGCCTTTTCAAGGGGAAGACCAGAACAGTTGCTCTTGCACAGCCCCTGATCCACCAGCGTGACCTCATTGAGAATTAGGTCAAAGCTAATGCAAAGTAGGTGAAACCTCACAGAGCAGAGAATACCCAGGGGGACTCCAAACTCAGAGAGCAAAGTTCTTTGTCACCATATTAAATCAAATCCACAACACAGCTAGTTTATGGTAGCATACAGGCTGCAGAGGCTTCAGAGGATGGAGGAGCAAGGCAAGAAGGGATCTGAGAAGCTATGAATTTTATTTGTAAGTAAGTTTTATTTTTTCCGTTCTTCTAGAGAAAGACAAAATGAACGTAGCTTACAGAACCTGAGGTTGCTGAATTTCACTTGAGTTTGAATGCCAACCTCATAACTGTGGCTTGGGAACTCAACAGGCCTCCTAACACAAGCAAAACTGTTGATACTCAGTGCTGGAGAAGTCAACTGGGCAATTGAGATCTCACAGAAACAATGGTTATAACTTACCTGAGCACTGCCACAGCAGTGCCAGAACCACCATTTCTACTTTGAAGTAGAGTTCATGGTGTATGGAGGGAGTTTACCAAGCCAGAGAGGGGGAGATGTATTTCCTTTCAGTGTCTTGGTTGGATACCACTGCAGATAATCTTGTTATGATGTCCAAAATTTTCTCTTCATTTCTTTTATCTATGAGGGGTATCATCTTCTCTACTGCCATGACAACTGCTCTGGGGGACATGTTGGTCTCTGCTGACCACTGATTTCTAATATTGGAAAGGGCTGCATTTCGAGGATGAAACAAAGTAATTCCTATGTCAGCTCATTGTGAGATGTGTCTGGCTAAAAGCCTGGGAAACAATTTTCTTAAGACCTACTCTTTGATGCTAGTGGACTGTTTTATGCTGCCGCAGTCTCCCCCACATGCTTGGCTTTGACTGATAAAGCTCAGCTGAGAGAAGAAAAAAAATGCTGATGGCAAAGGCCAAAGCCCTTCATGGGGCCCCTGAAAAGGGACAAGAATCTATCTGTTGAGATTGAGCCTGATTTAATTCTTCGTATAAAGCATCTTGGCAGCTGTCTAGATCTGACAGGTTGATAATAAGACTTTCTCTCAATGCAAAAGGGAAAGTAATTTACATTGGCTTCACACCTCTGGCAAGCAGGAAAGATCCTGCCCTACGTTAGCGTGAATGGGGAGCGGACGTGAGAAGGAGAGCAGGCAGCTCCAGGGGGAAAGGAGGAAGGCTTGCTCCGTGCTTGAGCAAGCACAAGAAAATGCCATTTGGAAAATGATGACGGATGAGAGAGCTTGAAATCAGCATTCTGTCCGCAGGCATGGTTTGGAGCAGCTTTCCAGACAAATCCTGAAGGATCACTCTCTTGCAATGAGCAGCAGAGCTACCTGATTTCATTTTGCTCCATTTAGCCCAGTGCTTCTGCTGATACACTGCTTGCTCTCCCTTCTAACAGGCACACAAGCACCAGCACTAAGCTGCCCTAAGATGGGTTTTTTTATCATTGTGCTGATAACCAGCTGATGGCCTCTAGGAAAGGACCGTGGCTCTCACTGTGTGGTGAAGACCTCTCCAAGAGGTAGAAGAATGCAATTACCCAGCCTCTTAACTCCCCCACCACCTGAGCAGATGCAGCCACCCACAAGTGAATTGATGAACCAAGTCCCTGTCTTAACCTGTATTATGTTCCACTTTAAACCTGCTAGTTCTGGTTCTGAGTTTAGTGCCTCCTGTAAGCTAGGCACTCATCAGCTTTCTGTTGGTCTCATCATGTCAAAAGCAATGATGTGAGCAACCTCTCCATGCTTTGTACATGGGCTAGAATGTCCCAACACCTCACTGCAGTGCAAAGGGAGGTAACAGTCCTGGAATGCACTTTGAAATCCCCAAGGGAAAGCACGCCAGGACAGTGCCATGTCTTTCAGGGAAATGTCATATAGAGAGCTTTGCTCTTCACATCCCACCAGCTTTAAAGGCCCCCTGCCCTTCCTGCCAAAATTGAGCTGTGAGGTAGTGGAGGGGGAGGAACTGGAATTATGTCAAAACAAAAAGAAGAGGGTGGGTGGTGAAAGTATTTACTTTGGTTTTTCCCTGACCACTGGGATCATGTAGAGGATTTTTCTGCTAAAAGGCACTGGCTGGGCCCTGGGGCTCTTTCTCTCCTAGTGCCCTCTGTTACGGGGACATTTTTTGGAGCCCTGGTTCTTGAACATACTTGGTCTGGAGCAGCAGAAGTTGGGAGATTCTTGAGGGCTTTGTAATGCCCTGACCAATCTTTGTGGAGGTGAGAAGGTCACTCAGGTGCAGAAAGCTACTGAAGGCTGCTAGGAAGCAAAGTGGAAGACCTTGTGCTATAGGGATTCAGTGACCAGGAGGTAAGTTTTTTTTCCTGACCCCTTATTTAATCTATCTTTAAAAAAATCCTGTGTTAAAGTTTGCATTGCTGTATTTCAGCTTTCATATAGCATGATGCTATCATCATGCAGCTGCTTCAAGGGAAGTGGGGGGTCCTACCTCCAGGTTGTGACTGATCTAGGGTGTTGGCAGGGATGGATAGGGCCATAGAGTAGGGAGGAAGCATACTGTGGTAGGTGGGAAGGTTTAGGTGGCTGAAGAAGAGGTCTGAAAGACAGATCTTGTGATTTATCATTAGATGATGATGTGGTAGAATATAGTTTGAGGGGAATGGAGGGAAAATTAAATTAAATTAAATTAATTTAGAAACATCAGCCATAATGATCAGAAGGTGCGTTTATTCTTTTCTAAAGATCAGGAGAAAGAAGATGGAGGATGTGAAAGAAGAGATAAAGGCCTTTGTTATTGCACAGTCTCTAAAAATCAGGACTATGAGAATTTTACCTGAATGTTAG
The DNA here is from genome assembly GCA_004320125.1 of Scolopax mira. Taxonomy (NCBI): domain Eukaryota; kingdom Metazoa; phylum Chordata; class Aves; order Charadriiformes; family Scolopacidae; genus Scolopax; species Scolopax mira. The sequence goes on from BJBW01001864.1 coordinate 407,646, forward strand.
TTGGGAGAGTAATGTAACTAGGTGTGGAGACTAACCATATCCTGGCTGAGCTGTGCTGAAGGAGAGTGTTTTTCTGCAGTGGGTACTGAATTTTCACTGATTTTTTTTTTTTTTTTTTTTTTTTTTTTTTTTTAGAGTTGAAAGGGATCATAGAGATCACCTAGTCCAACTCCCCTACTGAAGCTGGATTGCCTAGAGCATGTTAGAGCCTGTTTCTCAGGACTGCATCCAGGCAGGTCTTGAAAATCTCCAGAGAAGGGGACTCCACAACCTCCCTGGGCAGCTGTTCCAGAGCTCTGGCACCCTCACTGTGAAGAAGTTTTTTCTTTTATTTGAGTGGAACCTCCTGTGTTCCAACTAGTACCCGTTGCCCCTCGCCCTCTCACTGACAACCACTGAAAAGAGTCTGGCTCCCTCCTCCTTCAACCTGCCCTTTAGATACTTATAAGTATTGATAAGTCACCCCTCATCCTTCTTTTCTTCAGACTAAAGAGTCACACCTCTCTCAGCCTTTCTTCATAAGGGAGATGCAATCCTTGAATCATCTTCATTATCCTTCACTGGACTCTTTCCAGTATTTCCCTGTCCGTCTTGAACTGGGGAGCCCAGAACTGGATGCCGTATTCCAGTTGTGGCCTCACCAGTGCCAAGTAGAGGGGGAGAATGACTTCCCTCGACCTACTAGCCACACTCTTCCCTCTGCAGCCCAGGATTCCATTGGCCTTCCTGGCCAAAAGAGCACACTGCTTGCTCATTGTCATTTTGCTGTCTACCAGGACCCCCAGATCTTTCTCTTCGGAACTTGTCTCCAGCAGGTCCACACCTAGCCTGACGTACATGGTAACCTTGTTGTTTAGAGGTCTTAAACACTGTCTGTCATTGTCTGGCAGGTAAACACAGGACCCTGCTAGAAAGGCTCAGCACTTACAACAATCTTTACAAATGAGAGATCTTGCCTGAAAGCAAAAGAGATGAAATTAAGACAAGTGCAATGCACTCCTCTTCGGCGGGTGAAGCAGAATACACAAACACAAAACAGGGAATACGCAATGAGGCAGGAGTTCAGCAGGAAAGGACCAGGGTTGAGCTGGTTCACAAGCAGAATATGAATCAACCCCACGACGCTGCTGCAAAACAGCTCATTGTATCCAACCCGGTGTTAAGAAGAGTGCTCTTTGCCAGATATGAGAGGCAATTATTACAACTTGCTTGGGGCTGGCAGAGCTTCAGCCAAGTGTGGGTGGCCGGAATTGATGTGAAACTCTGTCTAGACCCATTAAGAAATTTGGAGAGAGAGTCCAGGGTGAAAAAAAAACCAAACAAGAGAATGATAAGAGGTTAGGCAAACAAGTCCTATGAACAAAGATTGAAGGCACTGCATTTGTTCATTTTAGGAGAGAAATGATGGAAATGGGATGCAGTAAGTCTTCCTACACATAAATAGTACTTATAAAAAGGCTGGTGATGAGCTGTTTTCCACAATCAGCGGTGCAAGAAAAAGAAAGTACTTGAATTCATAATGAAGACAATTTAAGATGTTTATTAGGAAAACCCTTTTAATCCCTAGAGGGATAAAACACTGAAGCAGACTGTTTAGGAAAAATGTAGCACCCCCTTTCTATAGAGAGTTTTAGGAACTGGCTGGATGGCTGGGCTCTGATGATCCTATGAAATGCTGTTCTGCCATCTTACCTATAATTAAGCACAATATAACAACACAGCCTCTTCCTTGAGGAGTTAAAAATCCATCTATAATGAGATAAAGTCTTTATCTTTTAATGCTAAAACTAGGTTAAAAGTGCCTTTTGTGACAACTCTGTTAAGATATCACTGTGGAGCAAACATCAGGAGGAAAGGGAGCTCTTTAGACTAAAGAACAGTGCTGGTGTAACAACATAGAGTGTAAAACTGGCCATCCATAAATTAGGCAGAAAATTGAAAGAAAGTTTCAAACTGTCAGAACAGCGATGTTCTGAGACAGCCTTTCATAATGGGAATGCTGGGGGCGAAAATCAGAACTTGTTTTTAAAATGGAGCTTGCTAAATTAATTCAAAGGATTATAGAGAACTACTGCCTGTCATAGCAGAGTCCAGGACTAGGAGATCCCTTTTGTTCCTGTATTGTAGGAGCTGAGGGGAAGAGAAGTATTTTTGCACCAGTGTGACTGTTTTCTGCTCTTTATTGACACAAATGTACCTCTTCCATCTCTGTGTTTTTTCATATGCGAGGCAGTTATTGATATTTCTTTTAAGATATGAAGGTCACATCTCCATTTAAAACTGCATAATTGCAATGAGGTGAAGGAAAGAAATCCAAGTTTGTGAAGACCTTGAAGGGGACTGCAAATCCTCAGGTGCTGGGTGTTCCCTTGATTTTTCCAAGGCTGCAAGCACTTTGTGCTGATTGGAGTGAGTGTCATTTGGGGTTAATATAAGCAGCTGGGAGAACTGCCTCTGGAAGAGCTGAGCCAGTGTTGTCTGCTAAACTGGAGCTGAACCTGGTGTCACTCACGTGGTGACACTACGTGGTGGTCAGTACTTGGCAGTGCTGTTGGGGTGAGGTGAAGTGTCAAAGTGGGGCAAGAAACTGTTGCAAAGCAATGCTGTGTGCCAAACACAGCTAATAGGACAGCACAGGCTCTGCGCCAGAAGAGGAACTTAATTTCTTTGCTGACAAATGAAACAAAGATGTGATTGGAAGGTGCCACGCTTTGGAGGTATGAGCAATTTCCCTATAATCAATCATCCAAACCAAATTGTTTTCATTTCTTTGCATTATTTAGCAGCCATTCGATGCTGGAGTTTGTTTTTTACTTGTTCCATACGCTGATGTGATTTGTGGGCTTTGGCAGTGGGATGTTGGGGTGAAGGAAGGCGGAACTGACCTTCTGTGTTCAGAAAACTTGGCAAAGACCATGTCTGTGATTATCAGCTAATCATTCAGACGTAGACATTGTTTGTCTGCTCTTGTTAGGTCTGTAAAGTATCTGGCTATGCAAAGCTGACAGTGAAAACACCTACAGGAAGCAAGAAGGAAGGAGTGAGGAGATAAGGTAAAGCTGAGTTTGATAAGAGCCCCTGGTTCCTCCAGTAATTGCAAGAAAGGTGAGACTGATAATTAGACCTACCAGCTCTCCTGTGTATTCCTAGTTATGAGAAGGTATTGATGTCGTTAGAGACCATGTGGAGGGCTGGTTCCTAGATCCTGGACTGAACCATATCAAACAATTCCCTTTCTTTTCTGAGGAGAAGTGTACCTCTGAGATCACAAGGGATCCATTTTACTTTCCCTTAGCCAATATGTGTGATGTGGGAGAGGAAGGAGGAGTTAGTGGGAATCATATGTCAAGGTGACTGGTGTGACTGGTTTGTTTTTTGATTCTGTAGCTCAGACTTTTCCAGCATTTTCTGGTACTGGGTCAGGCTGAGAGAGAACTACTTGCTGCAAATCTAATAAAAGAGAAAGTTGTGGGGAGAAATAGCAAGAATAGTGTCTACTACAGAGGTTGTACTTTTCATCCCTTTCAAGTCTGATGACTTTGGCCCCATTTCAAGTCATGGGAAAAGAGCCTGTTTGCACCACATGAGTCAGATAGAGCCTGATTTATAGAAAGGCATCCTAAAGGTTAAGAACTTATGTCCTTAGATGAGGCAGGAGGGGCTTTTCAGGCAGGCAGTATACTGAGCAGGACATTTCATGCATAAAATTTGAAGCTGTCCTTAAGCTGCTTTGCACCAGGTTATGTCTCCACATGCAACATCCCACTTCATAGCTGGGACGTAAATCTCACTGCATGCGTATCATGGCAGGTGTGTGTGACCTGTGATGCAGCAAATGTCCTAAAACCTCCTGCTAATGGAGCATATCCCACCAGTGTTCCCTAAGGGATGCTTAGACTAGGATCTTGTGATCCCATGGCAAGGGGCTGCTGGAAAATCTTCACTAGGTGCATCCCAGAGCTGTTCGATTTTGTTGCCCATCAGGGCAGGGTGCAAGAGCTGTCTTTCAAAGAGAGCTTTAGGACGGACAGAATTTGAGATCAATTTAAGGATTCATTTCTGCTCTGACTCAGGGTCTTGAATACTTGATTAAATATCACTGCTGTGTTTCAGTTTTCATTTAGCTGGCTTTCCACCAGTTACCCGTGGCGTGGCACGCGTGGGAGTGTGGAGTGGTGGGTTTGCTGCTTGTTGTTAAATCTGAACAAATAAAAGGCTGGGAGCCTATGCAGTTAACGCTGGGAGTCACAAAGGCATCAGGACCTCCTAGCAAGTATAGGTAAACAAGAAAGGCATGTTGATTATATCACTGGCACAGCAGATTAGTTCTAAGTACACTCTCACCTCTCTGTGGCTCAGCTTCTTGTACGAAAAAATAGAGATCACGATACTTTCCCTCCTGCCTTTGTCTGCCTTGCCCGTTTGGCTGGTTGCTCGTGGAACAAGGAGTATTTCTTATTGAGTATTTGTACAGGGCTTTTTACACCAGACCCTGATCGCAGCAGGGAGCTTCCAAGCGCTGCTGTGTTGCAGCACACGCAGGGATGCCTGAACCCTGGTGGAAGCAGCAGCCTGTGTAGCACTAACGAAGGTTATGGATTAGGCATGTGCTTTTCAGACAGTAATGTGGTCGAAATTCACTGTAGTGAATGCTGCTTGTAACAAACCACCTTTTACAGACGTGCCAACATAAGAAAAGTTATTTTTTACATTGCTAATAAGTTCTTCCCAGGGGGAATGCTTACATGAAGTTGAATGGTGACAAAGATCTTTGTTTTCCTGCTTTTCCTGAGGAGCCTTGTATTTACCCCTAAGGGTGCATCTTCCTTTCTCCTTCATGTCTTTATTTTCTTTTTAAAGTGCCATTTCAGTGTTGAGCAGTACAAAGCCTCGAAGTACAGGGTATTTATGGACAATTCAAGTTGAGTTTTTCCTCATTATTCTGAGGTGGCAAATTGCCCTCTCCTTTTATAGTGACTATCAGGATATAATGAAAATTTAGTGGGGCCTTTTGATGGCTATTTTGTGCAATAACAAAGATCTTTATCTCTTCTTTCACATTCTCCATCTTCTTTCTCCTGATCTTTAGAAAAGAATAAATCCACCTCCTGATCATGATGGTGGATGTTTCTGAATTCATTTAATTAAGTATGTTTTCCCTCCATTTCCCTCAACTCCAATTTACCACTTGTCTTTGAGGTCAGATTTGATGGAAGAAGAAGCTTCAGACTTCAGAACTTACTCAGGTGAAACCAGCAAAAGATATTGTCTCTTCAGAAAACAGCTTGTTTGCTTGGTAAGGAGTTGGAGGGCAGGAAGAAGAGCAAAACCTTTTAATTCTCTGAAACAGAAGAAAAGTCAATCTTCCATTGGCAGACAAGGGATGAAACTAGATAAATACTTAAATAACGTTTGAGATGAGACAATGTATTTGCCCACAATTTAAACTCCAAGTATTATTCTATTTGAGAAGTTAAATAAAATTCGATGTTTCCTTTGAACACCGTCCTTTGCCCCAAACTGTCCTTAGTGTGCCATTACTTAGTGGCTCCAACTGAGAATCTGTCTCAGTTCCTGAACTCAAAGCCACGGCTGCCCTAGTGCTGAGGAACAGTATGGGGGAATACTCTGCACTAATCATGAAAGGAACCTTTCACTTGTCTCTGAGCTATTAGTAAAGGTTGGCACTTGGGTGGAAGTGACAAAGAAACAGCTCTCTTTGCTAGCTGGGCTAGTGGAAAAAATCATGCTGTTTATCAAACTATCAAACCTTTTGTAGGATTACACAGTCAACAGGTCTTTGGCGTCATTGGGATGTGGAGAGGTTTAACCTGGTCTTTGGCTTAGATTTCACTGAAGTCCTGTTACCTCAGTTCAGAGTTCACCCTCTTTTGTGAGGAAGCACGTGCTAGGAACTAGGAATAGGATGGGATTTTGCTGTGTCTTGTCACTACTGGTGGCACATAGCAGCTGCTTCACGAAGGTTGTTAACACCCAGAATGAAACCCTCTGTGCTACAGCAACTGTTGAACCAGAAGAGGAAATGTGGAAGCAAAATACTCCATATTGTGTCTTTTTTTTTCCCCTTCTGCTCGCATATTGTCCTCCGCGCTTGACTTCTCTTTGCTGAGAAAAGTACAGCAGTATTTAAATATAGTAGTCAGGTCACCTTGATGGGCTCTGACTTCACTTGAATAGGGATAGACTGGCAAGAAGTGGAATCAGCTTGTGCTGTACACTTACCCGCATGTTTGTGCTCAGGGAGCGTGTGGTGTGCGTGTGAGCAAACTGAAATTACCAGCTTTGCTCTTTTCCATCTTTTCTCCTTTTCCAGCAATCAAACCTTAGTAACCACCAGCACACAAATATACGTCCTTGAGATTCATCTCTCTTAGAGGAAGGGGTAAAAAATTCGACCAGCTCCTGCTGACAGAGTTATTAAAAGCTGCTTTGCCAAGCTTTCAGCGGCTAGAGAAACTCATCCTAAGATGCTCTACAAGGAAAGTTCAAGTTACAATGGCTACCACAGTCTGAGCAGCTTTACCTCCTGGCGTGAGCCCCTGATTACACGGCAGTGATGGAAGGCTTAGTCATAGCAGCAGGTCTCCAGGAAACCTTGTGTTGGGCAATGTTGCCTTGAGGCAGCAGAAAGTGTTATCAAAAGCTACCAGGGACCTATGCAAAAAATAGGAGTTTAATTGCCAAATTTCCCCTTTATCTAATTAACAAGCTGGTGTCTCTGGAGCTCTACTTGAAGGGAGTGCTCAGAAACATGTTATGGCTATGATGGGGAGCATGGATGTCATGTTACTGCGGGAGTGTTTATGAAATCCTGATGGCTGCTTTCACAAGATTATCAGATATCTAAAACGTTATTGAAGAATGTTGTTTTTTTTTTTTTGTATAAAACATGCAAATGAAATACAAGCATTGCTATTAACTTTCACGAGTTATGCCCCTCACTCCTCCAGTCCTTGGCATGCAGTGGGGCTTAGTTGAGCGTTCACTTGTGGCAAGAAATAGGCACTAACTTTTCAGATGAAAGGTGGACCGATATTCCCTTGTAGTTGACGCTGGCAGATACCTGTGAATGGTGAGTCACAAACTAATCGGACATACATCCACACAAGTAGTTTCAGCAGACTGGTCACAGCGTGATATACAATGAATGGGATGACTCAACGCTGCCGTCTTGCAGTGCTGCATGCAAGATACCCAGGAGGTGACACCTGGCAGTATCAAAAGGTGAAGACTTGAGTTAAAATTTCCATTATGACTCAGCTTAGTGTCATGTAAAAACCCACTGGGTCTGACAACTTGTGCCTTGCATCTGGCAATCAGAGAAGTCTGCTTGGTTTGGGACTAAAGAGGCATTTTACTGTAGGAGCTGGGTTCTACCTCTTCCCCGTTCATACATCCTTGCTTTGCAGGCGAGATGACGGGTGCAGTCACAGCAATGAGAAGCAGAGCTCTGGAGTGTGAAAACGAGCTTGGCTGAGCTTGGGTGTGAGTCAAGTTCGAGTGGAACTTATCTCGGGAAGGGACTGGCAATGTTTTTGAAGGCAATACACTCCCAGGCCTTTTGAAGCTTTATCAGGGATCTGGCTGTTTTATCTATAATGGCTTTGCATAAGGGATGCAGAATGCTCCCGTATGTTACTCATGCATCGAGTATGCACAAATCATGCTGGTTCATAGAGCGATAGGTGGAATTGCAAAACTGCACTTAATGATTGAGTGACAGCCATCTGCAGTACGTGCTTCCAATGTGATATTATGAAGGATAATTTTTCTCCTGCCTGTGAAGCTGAAAGAAACCCAAGGGAGAGGATCTCTTGGGTTTATTTGCTTTGCTTTTAATTGATTTTGGAGATTAAAGCCTGAGTGAAAGTATTGGCTTGAAAGCCCTGGATACTGAGAGCTTCTGTTTTTGTCAGAGGATGCGCACAGGAAGCGTATTGTCAGCCTGTCTGGGCCCTGACCAGAGGCTGTCAGGATGGTGTTGGTTAGTCCAAGTGATGCTGTTTTGGGGAATGTGATGTTGTTCTTACAAGCCCAGTGGACTATAGAAGCTAAGGGCTTGATCTGTAAAGTGCTGAAGACCAGAAAGACTTCGTAGGCTTTGCCTCTATCCTTCCCAGCCAGATGCAGAGAGAACAGGAGCCCTGCTGTAACTTAGGCTGCAACCTGGTCTGTGCTGTGTTAGAGAGGATCTGATTTGTGGGGGGAGCAGAAACTGTTCCTGTGGCAGGTACACTCCTGGTGTGTCTGTCCCTGTAGTGTCCACCCATCTGAATGCTAGGGTGAACACATGGCTGCTTTTAAAAACACATGTGGTGGCTGGGTCAGAAGAGGATCTCTTCTTGCCTTTCAAAGAAAACTCTGTGGAGGGCTTGCTCTTCCCTGTGCCCCAGCAAGCAGTACCTGCCCAATACTCTAGCAGTCCTGATTTGGAGGTGATGGGACCTTAGAAACACTCATGTATCTTCGGCTATGATATCCAGGCTTGGAGATAAAGCTTCATCCTGACACCAGCCCCTGTTCTGGCTCTCAGGGTGCAGTCGGATTTTGGAAGAGCTTCAGCTCTAACCTGAACCCCAGCCACAGCTGCAGTGGTGGTCTGCTGATGGAAGTGGGGTTAAGAATCCACCCTGCATCTCAAGGCATTTTGGAGCATGAGCTCATAGATGAACCCTGCTTACTCTCATCTGCATTTTGTTGTTACTAGGGAAGGTTTTTTTCTTAAAAATACTTCGAATGCTGGCTAGTTGTTTACACGCTCAACTTACTTGAAATCTTGGATCATAGATCCTAAGTCAGCAGCCTGTCTTATATTTAATAAATAAATAACTCGGCTATCATGCTAGACAGCTGATTTTCTATATCCCCTCTACAAATACACACACAAAACAGGGGGTTTTCTTGCTCTATGATGATTTTTGGAACAGGAGATAGGACACCAGTAGACCCAAAGGGCTTATCCTTTGCAAATCATTCCTAAAACTTCCCCCCAGCCTGTCTTGACTCCATTCCTAATCTGCCTTTTTTTTCACCAGATTCTTTAGTTACTTAAAATGTATTGTCACCAATTATAGCACCTTTGAAGTGTTTCCTCATGACCTTTAAAGTGTTCATGGTGTTCCAGGCAACAAAAACTTCCCAGTGAGGGGTTGAAGGTGGGTTCTTTTCATCGGAAAACCAGGCCCTGGCTCTGCTTTCAGTTTAATGATATTTCTACTCATGCATGAACTCCATATTTCTGTGTCTTCACCACCTGCAGCTTGCAAAAGTGAATGTCTGCGTCTGCACCCACTGAGCTCTGTTTAGGCACTGAGATAAAATCATAGAAATGTTTGGGTTGGAAGGGACCTTAAAGATCATAGAGTTCCAATCCCCCTGATATGGTCAGGAACACATCCCACTAGGCCAGGCTGTTTAAAACCCCATCATGCTGTGAAGATCAGAGGGGTTGGGTCTTTGTAGCTCTGATGACAATGTATCCCATAGCAGGGAACTTTCCTGGCATTGAGTCCGGAGAGGCTGGGAATCCCTTGCTGACCAGTATTTGGAGATATCATGGAAATATCAAGCCAGGGTGATATTTTCTTGTACTGGGAAGAGCCTCAGTACAAGATCCCAGTACAGCATCCCCTGTGCTCTTACATGAGGCTTAAAAACAACAGAGGTCCCTTTCCTGAGCTGCTGACAGGTCAAGCATTCAGTCTGATGGTTGTGCTGTTAATCTGAGATGCCAAGGGGGGTGCACACACAACCCTTCCTTGATGCGTGATAGTTCCAGCCTGTGTAGCTGTCAGGGATTTTGATTAGGCTAATTTCTTTGGGAATCTGGAAAACTCCCTGGGTGCTTCTGTGTTTTCCTGAAGACCCTTCAGAAATCATTTCCATAACTAGCAAAAGTGCACACGTGGGTGCAACTGGAAATCTTGTGCTTGCAGGATCCATTTATTGCGTTCTTGTAAACAGACATGCTCACCAGAACTCTAATCCCAATCTAGCCCTTTCCATATTGAACTCATTCTCAATTGCTCCCATATAATGCGGTTCTCTTCTCTGCATATCTCTCAGCTGTGACATTGCTGCTGTTTTGGTGGATTGCTTCTTGTAATCTTTCTTATTTTTTGAAACGGTGAACATGTTCCTGATGTAATTGCTGTGATAAAGTTCTGTGACATGACGGATCATCCTTAACAGCACTGTTGCTCTTGACTCCAGACAAGAGGATATTTTATTTCAAACTCTTGTGGGAAGGGTAGTAAACAGGTTTGTCTTCCCCAATACCATCTTCCTCTGCATTATGTCTGGCAGAAAAGATGGTCCCTGCGTCCATCTTCCACAGCACTGATGTTCCCTTGGGATTTCTCTGCAGCCTAGAATACTACTGATGAAGTGCTGAAAGGTGGACAGCATCTTCGGTAGGGTCGTTGATTAGGTGATCATTGTGGGTCCTTCCAACTGAAAATATTCTACTCTAGGAGTTAGATGTCACCCTATTCCTCGCAGGCATGTGCCCATTGTGCCTCCCATCAGTGCTCCCACTAAGGGTGTCTATGTGTTGGACTCCACAGGGCAACCTCTGCCCAGTCCTGAAAAGCAGTGACTCTGGGATGAACGAGGTAATAACTGTTGCGAGGTCTTTTCCTGCTGTAAGCAGAAGATGCAAAATTGCAATCAAAACACACTTGGTGATCAGAATGCAGGGAAAATCTTGTACGTACCCCTTGTCTGAATCCTGTTTGTCCAAGTGTGGAAAGGTCTAATAACTGCATGATCCAATGAATTTCTGAGTAAGAGGGGGTGGTAGAAAAAACAGGTTTGGGGCCAGTCTGGCAGCTTTTCTCTTTTTACAACAGCCTTGTGACCTGTCTTGTCTTTTGCTATTTAAAAAAACCCCGAAAAACTACTTATTCTCTGAAACTCATTTTTACTATTTATTTTCACAGTCTCACTTGACAACTAAAAGCTGTAGCAACTGCAGCTTTCCAGGCTCCATTGTACTGTGTGCTGTATGCCGTGGCGCCTCAGAGCAATTTACAATAAATAGAGGGATACATGGGAAAAAGGGATAAAAACAGATGAGTTGTCAGCATGATATAGGAGCTGGGAGTTTGCTAGGTTTCTGAAGGAACCTTATTGCAGTGAATTCCCAAACAAAGGTGGATGATGGGATGAGAAAACAGCAAATAATGACAACCTCATGATGCACCAGGGATTTACCCACTTGAAGGAAGCATTTGGAGGATGTCAGGTTGTTTGGGGAGTTAGTGGGGCTCGCAGGGATTATGCCACTTTGCATCCACCTGGTGTGGTGTAAGGGAGGTTTGGGTGTGGGTGTGTGTGCTGTAGGATTGCATGTCATTTTGAGGTCAGAAGAAGAGTTTTCAGTGCCTTTCCCTGAGACTGAACTGTGCAGAATTGCTTTTCTCTTTCATGCCAAGTACTTTCTTGGCCTACAATAATGGGTGTAGTCCCAGCTATACATCTCTTCTGCCTGGGGAGAGGTTGATTCCTGCTCACCAAATGTGGTGATACCTTGTGGGAGTGTCCATGCCATCCTGCTGTGGACATTCAGGAGCCTCGGTTGCCTGTGAAGCCCAGAGAGCCTCTGGAGGGCAATTTACGTTAATTTGGTCCTTTGTGAACCTAAGGACTGACCTTGATAGCTCCTACAAACCCACCTGCAGCAGGAAGAGTCTGGGAAGCCCTCTGGTTGTATTTCTTCAGTGATGTGGCTCTTCAGAGCTCAAGGACAGTAATTGAATGTAATGTCCAAACCAATCTGCAAATCCCAGTGCTGTGAACGGGAAACTTCAGAAGAGCTGTTTCCCGCATCTTATCTCGCACAGACAGTTACTGTGTTCTTGATGTAATTATAGTGATAAAACAATATGACATAACTACTGGCTTCTATCATGGTATCACTGCTGTTGACTTAAGAGACAGGGTAATAATTTTATAAGAGACCTTTTATTTTTCTTTCCCTGGCAGCCACTGGCAGTGTTTAAGCATAGGAGGAGATACCTCTGATAAAGTGCATTATGCACATTCCATGAGTCCTAAAACTTTTTATCAGTTTTATTTATACACTTCTCTTCCAAGTGAAATTTACATCTATTCCCATAGCATCCAGGCAGTGGCTCTCCCCAGCCTAGCACAGTGACTGGTGTTTGCACAGTGGGATTGGAGCCACAGTGGCAGCAATCAGTCATGCTCAATATTTGGGAGAGGAGAGAGAGAAAAAGGCTTTTTTCTGCAAAATTCCTGCAGTTTTCAGTCGTTGGTGCATTGCGGACGCACCAGTTCCCCTACTCAGCTGATGGAGTTGTCCTTGGGATGGCTCCTATGAGAAAGCCTGGTTAAAAATGAGCCACATGAAGAGGATTAGAGTGGACTCAGACACCTCCTTTTTTTAATATATCAAAGACCTGACAGAGTGTATATCTGTTGCTGCAACTTAGCTGGGAAGATGCAGCACAGAGGCAGACTGTGCAGGGAAACTTTCAAGCCAATGAGAATCTAATCATATATATTTATGTCCCTGTGCTCTCTTGTCTCAGCTGTACGTTTATTGATGTAGTTTCACAGGAGTGCAGAGCCTTGCTGATCTATGTTGTTGTCTACTGCTGTCAACCAAATCTCACTGTGAAGCACAGGCCATTGGGTAAGGAGGGACATGTGGTACTTCTGGTCCATCTTGCAGACATCCACACTGACTAAAAATACGAATGCAAAGCATATATCTTCACAGTGCCTCATAGCATATGGAAAAAGTGCTGTTCTTTACCATAAATATTTCCAGGTGATATAACAGGGTTGTGCACAAAATGGGCTCCTACCAGGAGCACTCATGGGATCAGATCAACTGATGGGACTTGCTGGATGTTGCTGATATTTCCTTACCCAGCCAGTCTGGGTGAAGATCCTTAAGAGGGATCCCTGCGACTACAGTGCACAGATATTAATTCACTGTCCCATTTTGATGGGGCAAGCCTAGGTGTGTAATGCTGAAAGCTGGAGGGGAGTGTGCCCTCATAAGTTCTATTTAACTGTGTGCAAAACTGGGTGTGCAAAACAGTAAAAACACATATTTTTTAAAATTTTTTTTTACTTTCACAGGGTTGTCAGGGAGGATGATGAACATGGGCAGTCTAGTTATAGCTAGACTGAGTGATCATTTGCAAGATCTTGGATATTCAGATTATTTTTCTGACTTCCTTATTTTTTAGTTCATTACAAGACATGAGAATGTCTGGAAGAATTGATGTTTGCATTTGGTGACAGTCAAATAGAGGAAGGAATCATTCGAGAATACTAATGGGCAGCGAACCTTACAGGGTTTACAGTTTGAGCTTGTCAAAATGACTCTGTGAGGAGTTTTGACAGTCTGCAGGTTTTAAACAGGAAAAATTTTTCATTGCTTTAAACCGTCCCATAGTGTTCATATGAGGAATATGGTTTTTATTTGGATGGTTCCAAATTTTCTGGAGTTTCTCTCCATCCAAGCAGTAGAGGAGGAGGGAAAAACCTCAAACTTAGCGCAAAATCATTTTTCTGTCTTTGGTTTCTCTTGGAAAACAAGACTGACAAGTTGGAGTTAAGTAGGTAGACAACTCTCTGGAGAGGCAGGATGGGGTTTAAAAAATTTCTACTGGCTTTAAAAGTCATGATTGTAAGTGAGACCATCATGATGTCTTTCCCAGCATGAACATCTGGGAACCAGTGCAATTGCAGAACTGTATGAGAAATCCAAAAGCAAACTTAAAATAATGTGCTTCTTCTCTTGCGCTGGGAAACCACCTTTCCCATGTTTTGTCATCAACTTTAGAGGAAAAGGGAGGTCTCTGGGTGATCCAGGGGTACCAGTAGTTGCACCCCATTGCTCTGTGTTGCTGTGGAGGCTTTTCTCTCCCTACAGGGCGAGGGAGCTGCTCTTTGCCTGTGTCTGTTCATGCTGCTTGTTTGCAATACCTTCCCCTGTGGCAGCTCCTAATGACAGGCTGGGAAGTTGGAACAGGCACCAGGGGTAGGAAAGGGATGTAACTTCTGTTTTAATGCTGCTTTTGTAGTCTTTTCTCTCTGAATTGAAGGTGTCTCTTTAATACCAAGTGATGACTGTCCTGACTGTCACTCTCTGGGAGATACTGTGTTTAGGTGCCCTCCTGGGCTTTTCAGGCAATCAAATGGTGGCATGTGGCCACAATAAACAAATGCCTTTAAAAACTTCTCTGTGTTGCTATTGAAGTGCTGGTCCTGCTGGACGTGCGACCCATCACACGGCAGAGCAGGGAGAGCTTTTCACCTAGCGCTGTCATTCTTGCAGCCAGCAGCTTTTGTGTGGCTCGGAGCTATGGCAGAGCCCCAGACAAAGGAGAAAGGGATGTTTTAATAATAACACTTTTAGCGATCGACCAGCTGCTGATGTAAGCCACCAGGAAGGGCACTGAGGCTTAGGGCTGGAAAAGGACCAGGTTTGTCCTGGATCTTGGTTGCACGGCAAGCCCTTCTTGATGAAAATGATACTTGGCTGGGGATGGAAGTAGCTAGGGAATGAGGAAGAGGGTCAGATTGGGGCTTGGAATCAATTATTATTGATCATGTGAGTGAGAGAGTACCAGACTTCTTCTCCATTTATCCAAACGGGCCAGCAAAGGAAACAAGATCAGGCCTTTGCTTGTGTTGAGTTTAGCCCTTGCCATTGAGGAGGAGGTCATGAGGATGGGATCATTCCTAAACCTTGGGCTTGTTAACAAGCATAGGCTAAATCTTCATTTAGCTCTTGATAGTGGCTCATGATGCCAAGAGCCAATGGGATGCCAGACCTACAAGTAGGGTGTTATATTGTTGCTGAGGGCATTTGGGTTCCTCAATGTCCAATTGGCGGCCAGCGATGAGTGGTGTTCCTCAGGGGTCTGTACTGGGACCAGTGCTGTTCAACATCTTTGTTGGAGACATGGACAGTGGGATAGAGTGCACCCTCAGCAAGTTTGCCGATGACACCAAATTCGGTGGTGCGGTCAACACACTAGAGGTCCAGAGGGACCTGGACAGGCTGGAGAGGTGGGCTCAGGCAAATAGCATGAAGTTTAACCAAGCCAAGTGCAGGGTCCTGCACCTGGGACGTGGCAATCCCAGGCACAAATAAAAGGTTGGGCAGAGAATGGCTAGAAAGCAACCCTGAGGAGAAGGACTTGGGGGTGTTGGTGGATGAGAAGCTTAACATGAGCCAGCAGTGTGCACTGGCAGCCCAGAAAGTCAACCACATCCTGGGCTGCATCAAGAGAAGGGTGGCCAGCAAGTCACAGGAGATGATCCTGCCCCTCTACTCTGCACTTGTGAGATCCCACCTGGAGTACTGTGTCCAGCTCTGGAGTCCTTAACGCAGGAAGGACATGGACCTGTTGGAACGGGTCCAGTGGAGGGCTATGAAGATGATCAGAGGGATGGAGCACCTCCCCTATGAGGACAGGCTGAGAGAGCTGAGGTTGTTCAGCCTGGAGAAGAGAAGGCTCTGGGGAGACCTTATAACGGCTTCTTGTGTGATGCTCTCTGAATGCATAATGCAAGGCAGCCTGTAGTTGTGTGCAGGGTAGCAGGAATAACACAGATAAGATTCCTTTCTCATTATTAATATAATCATAAAATATCTTGCAAATAATATCATGTGTAGGCATGTTCATAAATAGCGCTTAGACCTAAGAGAAACATGACTTGTGTGAGCAACTAGGTGCTGCTAAGCATGGGGGTGTCTGGCTGGCTGGAGAGGGGATAGATGGCTGGAGACTGTGTCTGTTGTGCAAAGGAGGCACTTTAGGTGGGGACCAGCTCATGGAGATGTGGGTTAAGATGCTGGACCACACTAAATGCACATGGGAAGGCTCCTGCTCCTGCCTGGATTTTCTTCATTCAGCACCTCACTCATTTTTCTTCTCTTTTCATTTCCTCTCTCCTTCTCATTTCCTCCATCTCGGATTAGTTATTGTTGCAGCTCCCCTGGCCTCTCCCCTCCCATCATGAAGATCTGTACAAGAAAGGCATAGAGTCCTTCAGGGACTTCTGTGTCATTTTTATCTTTGCTAGGGCCTCAGGACACCTAGGAGATGGACCACGGAAAGAACAGGTTCATTTGCCCTTCCCAGAGCATGGATCAGCTTCAGGGCCAAGTTTCTGTGATAGGTTTGAGAGTAGATCTCAGCCATGTGATTGTGTTTAATGGCGTAATGCAGCCATCTGAAAAGAGACCACGTCTTTATCTTGTCTTCCTCTTCAAAAATAATTCTGTTAGTATGGCCCTGCTGTAGGGGTGTGTGTGGCTCTGCAGGGGACTGAGGGGTAACTAGCCTGCACATTAGTTGTATTATATACTGCAGGCACACCTATGAGGCTATGCAGCTGCAGGGATTACATACTTCCAAAAAGTGAAATGAATTCTGATTTCAAACTAACGTTTTGGTAAAAAAGAAACAGAAAAGTTTTGTTTCCTTCTTTTGAGGCAGCTTTCATACACTGGAAGGAAGGGAGGACAGAGAAGGGAGCAATGGAGTCAATCCTCTGTTTCAGCTAGTCCAAAGTAATATCTCACTCTTATAAATATTTCAGCAGTTCTCAGTCACTCTGAGAGCATTATGCTTTAGCCAGGTAGTCCAGATTTATAAAGGATGTAACATCAATTAATTTGAAGACACAGTCATCTATATTATGTCACCTACTCAATCACAGGCACAGGAAAGCTGCTGACCCAGGGTTCCAGGATCTTCTTTCCAGGGCAAGCAACAAATAACTTCTAAATCTTTCAAACCTCTTTCCTTTGCCTGTTGGTTTAGGGATTAACTTCTCGTCTGACAGCCCTGAGCTGTAAGATCTCATTTTAGTTCCTGTTAAGTGAAGTCTATGATGCCAAAAGAAATGTGGTGTCTGTTCTGGTGTTTTTCATCAATTCTCTTTTTAAAAATAAATAAAATAAAAATCATCCTCTCTGTAGAACTAGTTTTGGTAGGTAGGTAACAGGTCTAGGAGCTCAGCTCCTCTGTCCTTGAATGAGGTGGGTCTGGGAGCTGGGCAGAGGGTCCTTTGGAGATGATACAGTTGATGAGCACATGTTCTTGAAAGACCAGTATGTGTCCTGCTGAGGACAGCCCAAAACAAGGAGCACTGTACTGGGAACGGACCCAGATCTTCAAGTCTTTAGCACTGAAGCATTGTCACTTCTGTGCTCCTTCAGGACTAATAGTAGACCTGGGGCACTTGTTCAAAGCCATTAGCATAAGAGCTAGTGTGTGTTGAGGGGCATGTGCTCAGATGCAGACCTCAACATGCTCAAAAGAAGCTGGACTTCTCTGTCCATATGTGAACACAGGAGGAGACATTTGTTTTAGTAGAGTGTTTTGTTGGGGATTTTTGATTTGCAGATCAGGTGTTCCCAGTATCCCCAGGAAAGGGCATGCAGTATGGAGTCATCCTGCAGCAAAGAACTGTCTGCAGGCCACCATTGGCTCTAGGTTGCTCCCTGAAATACTTCAGGGCAGTGCTGTTTATTTGCTTACACCTGCATTGAATTCAGGAATGTGTATAGCTGAAGGATGACTCCCAAGGATGATTCCAAGTGTCTTCCAAGTTATAATTTGAAGGCCTTAAAATAATAAAGGAAAGAGAACCTATCCCCTTTCTTCCTATTCTTCCTTATGGCAAATGTATGCTTAATTTCCCATTTGGGTTCATCTAGCTTTATCTTTCAGCTGGTTCTTTCTGTGCCTTTCTGTGTGTGACCTCTCTGATATTTGAGATCTTTGCTGCTGGAAGTTGCTAAGTTGCTATCCCCCACAACTATCTTTTTTCGATAAAGTGAATTGAGCTCCTCTTAGTTCCCTGCAGCAAGGCGTTTTCCCCACTGCATCTGGTGGGTTTTGTAGTTCTCTCCAGCACCACCCCTAAAGTGCTTCTTAGCAACTTTTGAAACACGTATTTGTGAAAGCTGTTATCAGCCCACTAGCATCGGTAGCGCTCGTGCTGTCTGAAGTTACAAGCCACCTTCTCTATCTCTTTGCATGTGACTAAAGACTGTATTAGACACCACTGGCTCCATCCTTCTCTGGGAGCTCAGTCAGTTACTTCTTTATTAGGAAATAATTCCTCTTTTTCTGTGTGTGTGTGTGCATTGCTTTCTTTTCTTGTTCTTACTGCACAGAGACTCCCTCACACTTCCCTGCAGCTTTCCACCCAGAACTAGTAAGTAGATCTATCCTGCTTTGTTTGTTCCCTGATACATATCTCTCTGTTGGCCTCTATTAAGGTGTTTGGTTTATGCAGGTCCAGCATACCAGGAGGTCTGCAAAGCTCTGTGGGACCTCCTGCTGCATCACTGTGTGCTGCTCCGTCAGCTTTTGTGTTCCTTGGAAATCTCAGTATCAGGGGTTTTATGCTGCCTTCATAGAGCACTAGAAAGGTTGACTGGCATTGGGTAATACCATTTCCCTTGGAACCCTAGTGAAACTGGCCTTTTTGGATGCTAATTTCCCCACCCTTCCATCTGTCCAGCTTTATGATTTCAGCTCTTTGATTTATTCCCTCCTCCTTTCTCAATCCAAGGCTGGTGACTACTTTATAGCAGTTGTGGAGAAAAGAAGTGGGGTGAGAAGGGCAGGCTAATGAGGGGGATAAATGAGGAATCAGGGAAATACCAGGTTTGCAGGTACCAGGCACAATATCTGTGCGTGCGTATGTGTACGTATTACAATGCAGAGCAGAAAAGCCTGAAGTCTCCTTTAGCACAGCCTGTAATCCTATTAGAAGGATTACTCTGTTGTCCTAGGCTATCTGATCGTGGTAAGAACTCATTTAGGTCAGCTGTTTAGGAAACTTACACACACACAAAAAAAAATTAAATAAGCCTCTCGTTCTATTTCACAGGGATCGACAATCTCCTTTCAGACTTTCTCTTTGCTACTGATTACATCCCTGCTCTTGTAGTTTCTCTGCATCCCTCTTAAACCCTCATGTAAATGACTTGCTTTCAGGTTTTTACTTCTAACAGCAGATGTTGGATAGACGGCGTGGTAGCTAGACCCCAGGTATTTCCAGACCTTGAAAGGATTAGAATTTTAAACAGTCAAGTACTTTGGTTTTGGCTCTCCCTCTGTGTGTTTGTGCACATTATAACTCGGAGAGTAAGGGTATGGGCAGGCCCGATTTGTGGGCAGAACTTAATGAAAGCTAAATCTGGTCTGGCAAGGCCCCAATCAGTTTAATCCCTGGTCTGCTGATTATCAGCAATGTTATAATTTAATTTGAAGCCTATGTATTTAGAAGGTCAGTGAAGCACTCCCATGCTTTCGTTTATGGAGAGAGAAAGCAAGGTGGAAGGCAGTTCAAGTGCCTGTCTCCCTCAGAGCTCCAGCAAAGCCAGGTATTGAACAGAGGAGCGCTTAAAACAAGCAACCAAACAAAGCAGCTGGACACAGAAACATAATTTACAGTCAGGTAGGAGGCCCTTCATGTTAGAAAAAGTGTGATGGGAGCCTTCACCTCCTGAATAAAGCCACAGCTGTCCTGAGTTTCATGTTGTATTTCCTAGTCCCCACCCAAATATTTGCTGCAGAGCCAGGAGGGAGGTGTGTATCAAAATGTCACCTTTTGCTGCCAAAACACAGCCCACTCATGAGGGACTCCTTTCTGGTTGTTGGCAGGCTGAGTCTACTACAGGCAGTTGAGCCGCTTCTTTCCATCCAGTTGACCTGTTTCTTTCCATCCAGAAAAAAAATGTAGTCAATGCACACACAAAGGTGTGAATCTGTTTTTGCACAGCATTTAGGTCTCCATCTTCTCCAAGTAGAGAAATATGCCTGCAATCTAAGAGGTCTTTGGGGGGGGATCCATCCTTTTCTATGTGTCCAGGAGATCCAAGCTCCATGCCCAGCGTGTATCATATCTACCTGAGCTACTGCACACATTGTAATCCCAGCCATTTCTGTAGGAAGAAAGCAGATCAACCATGCAACATGTATTTGAGGTGGGGACCCTTTCAGAAAGCATCAGACAGCAGCATCAACGTACTGCCATGGACTGAACAACTGGTCCGGTGTGCACAGGCTAGGTCTGTAAAAACCCCTCTCCTCCTCAAGCACCTTGCTTCTCTGTGCCCTTCAGTGCACGGATCTCATGGAGTAAGCTGGGGTTTTGCCCAAATTCATCTCCTCCTCTTCTCCCCTGCTGGGATCTAAGGTTGCTCTTCTCTTGTAGTGGCCTGGAAGAGTTCTTTGTAAGGTGAAGGGAAGTGAAAGGCTTCTGTGAGCATGGAAATTGAGGTGGCATCAGTAGACTTTCTTCATTGGGAGATGTGAGATTATAGTAGCAGGTATTTCTCATTTGTATTGACAAGCAGAGCCCTTCTGGAGAGCCCTTAAGACATGTTGGTGCTCAGGATTTGCAGAGGGAGGGGTGGCCTCCTCTATCCCACCTTCCATTTCCTTTGCCAGTTGTTAAGGCTTGTGGACTGTTGAATATCTGGGAGATTCTTATACCATCCTTGGTCATGATTTTCCCTCCAAGCTAGGATAGCAATCTCCTTTAACCCTTTCCTTCACCTCCTCACCTGGGTCTATTTTACTGGATTTATTCTTGTTCTAGGGTACATTAGATGACATTCATGCCCAGCCAACACTTCTTTTAGCTAACCAGACTGCTTGCTTTAAGAGTGGAGGTTTTTACTGCCAGATACCTGCTCCCTCCTCTGTGTTTCCAGTGGAGTGCTGGTGACATCCAGTGTCTAGTTTGGCTTATCACTGGCATGCGTGTGTCCTATGCTGATATCCCCAGGGGATGCTATAGATCTAAAGACTCGTTTTCCCCCTCTACTAGTCTGCATTTGAATGAGGAATCATGCACCATGTCGGAGGTGTTTGTGACATCTGTAATTCACACATGAAGAAAAAGGAACCTTTGAGGCCAGAGCTCCTAGGAAAAGCTGCCTTTAAAAGGAGAGGCAACTGTGTACAAAGAGAAATGAGAACTGAGAAACAAATCACAGCTTCCATTGGAGATAATGGGAATCTCAGATAGCAACGCAACGTGTAAGTTACTGAGGCCAGGGTGGTCCTGTCTCTCCCTTCCCCAGAGAGAGGCTTAGTGGTTTGTAATACTCACAGGGTCACTGCTTCCTTTTCCTCTCTGAAAGCAACAGTGGCACTGCAGGAAAAGGGTTGGAAGAAGGTGCAGAAGAAATGCCAAGGGCCAGCAGCACAGGCAGCTCTCCACTTTCTGCTTTGTCACTGCCTGGGGTGCACACAGAGGGACTCTATTGTCACAGGCTGGCAGGGAAGGAGGCAAACCCCTGTAGCCTAGATGCTGAGCTCTTGGCTGGCAAGAAGGACTCTGCTGAAGCACCGATGGTGGGAGGTCTGATATGAGCCTGCCCCAAGGACTCCAGTGACACAGGACGGGCTAAAGGCAATATTTACCTTCATCCCTCCTTTCCACTCCATTTAGTTAACTGGGGAAAACACACACTGAGCCTCTAAGGTTTCCTTCCATGGAGATTTCCAAAGCTGTAGAGCCTTTCTCCAAGAGAGTAAATAAAAGGCCTGGTTGCTTGGGTCATTAAACACAGGAAAAAGCACAGGGGAGCGATCTGTCACTGGTGGGCTAAGAGAGAGAGAGCAAATGAACCTTTCCATCCCTAAATGCTGTGATTTTTCTTCACTCCTCATTTCCTTTATGAGATCCAGCCCTGAATGTCACTGTCACTCCTGCAGCTGTGTGCCCAACCTCAGGGGCAGAACATGCTGCTGCTCTCATTGTTCCCAGCATCCTCTCTCCTATTTCACATTCTATTAGACAATTGTTCTTCTTCAGCAGGGCTTGAGACTCACGGTTTGATGTAAGTGCGAGAGAAGCCTCTGGAAGTCAGTTTATATGTCAGCATTTTAGAGATACCTGAGCTGCAAATGGTGGGACTAGGCTTTAAAGAAGCACAACTTGCCTTCATGTTAATGAACTTGGGATGAACTGTGTCTCTCCTTGCTTTGAGGAAAACTTGAGATGAAGGCAAGTGTTTTGATCCCAAGGGCATAAACTGAGCTGCCAAAGCAAATTGTTACAGGACCTATTCTGTAATTTCATCTTCCAGGTGGTCTTGTTCTCCGTGACCCCTTCCAGTGGAAGAAGTGCAGAGGAGTGATATGTTAGCCTGCCCAAGGCCAGAGGCAGTTGACTCACAGTAGGATGGTTTCCCCATCATCTAGCTCTGATGATCTTACTTTATACTGTTTGTTTTCTTTAATTGAATATTTTATAAATTAACTTGATTTCTGCATATTGTTTATCTTTCTCTCTGTGAGCCTTTATGGCCAAGATAGCCTGGAGTAGGCTAATTAAAACACCGAACCATGACTGTGTCCCTAGCCAAGGAGTAAGATGACCATATAATGCATGTGATGCTGATACAGATCTTGGAGCTGGCGAAGCAGAGCACCAGAGGATCTGTCTGTGCCCATCAGTCTTACTTAAGAAGCCTTTTCTATTTATTGCTGTTGAGGCCTGTCTCTTCTCTGCCTTAAGTGGATGCTAAGATTAGGAGCCTCTGGGTGAACATCATCCTTCAGATACTGGTGCTGCCAAGGATGCAGTCAGGTACGTCTTGGAAAGCTCCCAGAATGCAGAGATAAAGCTACGCACCCTTACCACCTGGAAAGACTTTTCCTCTGCACTTTATTGGTGAGCACTGCCTTGAGAAGCAGCTGAAGTTGTCTCCCTGTCCCTTAAGAGGGGTAGCTGTAAACGGCATGTTCATGCTTATCTCACTAACCAGAGACAAGGCTGAACTGTAGCTTTTCTAACCCTAGATACCTCGAGGAACCAGGGAGAGAGCTTCCACGGCAGGGGCTGGAGGCGTAGGAGTTAAGTCTCTTGTGTTCAGCTCTGAGGCAGTCTTAAGGGGACTTTTGAGAAGCCTGCCTCCTTCCTTTACAGGCCTTTTTTCACTATTGTTCTTTCAAGATAAAGAACTTGGCTCTGTAAAGGAGTAAGCCAAGCACTTTATTGCTACCAGCTGAATAGTAAAAAGCCAAGCATAACCCATTTGCTGTTGTGCAGTGGTTAAAATCCAGCTCAGTGCTTTGCATTCCAAGACATTCTGCCTCATCCTTTTTCATAGATTCCCTCCCAAGCAGTAAAAATATCTTGCAAACGACTTACGCCCAACCACAAAAGCCCCCATGTAAATATGCTGGTGCTCGATTACAGAGGGGAAGCGATTGCACAACAGCAGCTATAGGGATCTTTGTTTCATTTAAATGAGGTAATCGCTTTCTGCATTTGTAAAGGCACTCCAATACTAACCTCAGACTGCAGGCTGGTTACCTGCACAAACAAATTCAGCTCGTAGCCAGACTGCTTGCTAATGCCTTAGTTCTTAACTGAACAAAAGCCTCCTCTGGGCATGGTCGTTCTAAATGTTTATGGTCACAGCTTGTGCTTATATGTATCTGCAAGTGTCTGGCTCCTTGACTGCATAACCAGACTCAGGGTCCAGAGTAGGTGGGTATCAAAGCTTGTTTGAATTAGTTCTCCTCCTTCCTATCTGGTCATCTTTACCTCTGTAACCCACATTCCTTTGCTGAACCTTATCACTTTGGCAGCACAGCGTGCTCTATATTTACATTTGCACTAAGAGGATGGACAAACCAGGGGCCTGGAGGAGACTGGTGGCAGAAGCTCTGCAGGGAAGCCAGGCAACACTGCTGGGAGAGATGCCCTCAACCTAATTCCTGTAAAGCTGTAGGATCAGAACAAGAGAGGCCAACCAGAACTGTGATGGATGAACAGTTTCCAGTGAATTAAGGTAGTGAGAGCTGCTCTGTTTAGACTCGTTCCTTCCCCTCCACAGTGTCTATAAGATCTCTCCTAAAGACCCTTAACGTAAATTGATGGGTACAAATCCTTTCTCTTACATTACCCTCTTTTCTCATTTGGCTTAATTTCCAGTACAGATCTAGCTCCCTGTTCTATCTTCCATTTACCAGGAGTGACTGTAAGTGAATCTCCTTGCAAGATCAGCAAATCCAGTCTGCTTTCCTGTTTGTCCTTTCCCTCAACCATTTCTGTATCATGGTTTGAGCTGAGCTTTTATTACTTCTGACAGCTAGGGTTGTGGTCTCTGCAGAATGGCTTCTCCAATCTCTGAAATCTCTCTGCCAAAATTAGAGTTAGCTTTTCTCAGATTTAACAGCCTCCAGTTCCAGACAAAGTTTTTCAGTATCCCTTGCCCAACACTCGTTCCTGCCATAGCTCACCTTGTCAGCACCAGAAGCAACCGAATGCTCATTGTCTCAATCTGACCCCACTCTCTGCCTTTAAAAACCAACAAAGCAGTAAACTTCTAAGACGCCACCAGTGCTGCCACCCTTGAGAGAGGCTAACAGAAGGAAAATAAGATCACCAGGCTGTTTTCTGTCATTTTTTCCACATGAGGGATTTGAAGTGCATTTGTAGTTTTATAATTCATGTAAAACAAAGAGCAAGAGCTCTGGCCCTTAACAGGGAAACAGCAGTTTGGCTTCTCCCAGTCTGAACCCAGCAAGATGCGTTTCTGATTATTGTTCTTCTTGCAGGCACTCTGAGTGTCAGCAGGACAGGGTTTATAGGGCTGGCTCCCATCTCCGCCTGGAGAAGAGGGGGTCAGGATCTTCCCATGGCATGTATGGAGATGACAACTACCTGAACCCTTAAGTTCCTACTCCACCCCAAGGCTTTGACTATAGCTGCAGCAAGTAAGGGTTAAAGCTGTTGGTGAGATCCAAAGCTTTCGATGTTCACCGCTTCCTTATACAGACTGGGAAAGTTTTGGCAATCTTGCTGAGGTGCCGTCATTAGCATACAGTCATTTCAAATTAATTAAAAGCGAAGATGAGATTCCCAAACTCATTTAACTTCCTAAGCTTTGTTCTCCAGGGATTGATAGTGGAAAAACAGCTGGGGACCCAACGTGTCCTTTAGAAGGGGATGAAATGCAGTTAATCCTGGTTATATCAAAGGGAGCGGAAATGAAAACTAAATTCCCATTTGAAAAGAAGGTTTCTTTCCCCCCGTGCATTTTCCTCACTCTGTTTTTTCTGTACAAGAGCCTTCTTGTCCAAGAAGGTTGGAAGATATTTGTAGCCCTGATTGTTTAAATATTAATCTGTACTTTAAGATTTGTTTGTGTGTGTGAGAGACAAGTGCAGTGGAAATCTTACAAATGTACTTACTATCTGTTGGATAGAGCTGCTTCAGAGTGTGCAGTGATGTTAGCCAAAGCCAGAAATGTTATATGCTTTGACAGGACTAGTCTATTACAGATTTCAGAAGTACTAACCTGCAGCAGCCCCACAATATTAGATGGGGTGTATGGGGCCTGCGTTTGCCTAAAATCCCTTCATTGCCAGTCCTAACCTGGAAAAATCTCCTTCCTGAGCTGAATGCCTTTGCAGAAATGATATCCGTGTTACATAAGGGAGGGTGTTTCATCCATAAAGAGAGGAAGCAGAAGTTGGGCTGAGAGGGTGGGCTCCCGAGGTGCTGGCTCTGAAATAAGAGGTACAGTCACGCTTTACCCTCTAGATGAAATGTGTGAGTTGAGAGTTATGTAAATCTAGAGTAAAACTCTGCTCTTTCCCTCTCCAAATAACCCTCCATGTAGCTGGTTATTATTTTGAATCAATTTTGCTCTCTGATGATTCAGTGAGGGGAGCCGCTGAAACAAAACAGAAGTCTATTGCAGAATAGTTAATATTGCAGAACAGCATAGGAGGCACACATCATCTTTAGTTTTGGGTCTCAGTCCTCTCTCAAGGCTATTAACCCTCATCCAGCCAGGGAAGAGTTGCAGTATCTGTGAACTAGCTCTTTGCTCATGCTCTGGCACTGAATACGGAGGACATGCAATAAACTACTTGCAAACAAGCTCCAGTCCAAGAAGGTAAAAAATTCATAAACAGGCTGGTGAAAAAAATTGAATAATGAATAAACAGGAGGTGACAATTCATGCCGAGGAGGAGCTAGCAAATTTTTTTCACAATACACTTATTCATCTTCCCTTAATTGGCACTTTCCGCTGAGGTAGAATATGAGGCCTGAAGAGCCAAACACCATGGACCCGAGTTCTGGGATGGCAGTGGGTTTAGGGGCAGGCAGTGGAACTAAGTCCAGCAGAACTAGAGGGTGCTGCTCTGGCAGCATTGTTCTGGTGCCGTAGGATGTGATGGAGCTGCACCAAAGCGCTGTATGAGGAAGTTTTCATAGCACCTGCCCACGGTCTGCTTGGCTACATCCCACAGAAATCTCACTTTCACACATAGCTTTTGTGGGTCTGCAGTTCCCACATGTAGACATGAATGATGGAGGGACCAAACATTTCCTCAGAGAGCAGCAAGCTAATTCATGTCTCCAAATGACATTCCTATAGCAATGAGCTAATGTATTAGAAATCACTTGCAACCAGTGATTGGAGGTTGTATCCATGTGCTATGGACCTTCATAGAGTTTTCCCCATCTTTGGTGAACATGATATGCCTGTAGCTGAAATTGGAATTCAGACCTTTAAAACGAGTGGGCATAGAAACCACACTCCTCAAGTGTTTGAAATAAACCTTGTAGCTACTGCATGTCTGAGCTGTGCATCTAAATATGTTCTGGTGAGGTCTCTAGGGCTTTGGAGAAGCCTTTCCAAATGGCTATGAGTCATATACCAGTTAATCATTTAGATACTGATGAAGATTGTTTGTGAGTTCTCCTTTTTCTGTAAATTGAGTTGGCTTTTTTGGGAAAGGCAAGTGTTGGCTTTGCTGTGAGATGTAACTGGTCTGCAGCTGCTTGTTAAAACCGAGCTGTTCTTCCTTGTATCTGCATCACTGAGAGTCACCGGTAAGCATCGCTTCTTGCAATGGAAGTGCCTCCCATTTAAGACAAGAAGTCATGAGGTGTAGGGAGATCGCGAGGGGAGAGGAAAGGGACAAGTAAAGAGGAAGCTTGTCCTAATTTTGGCTGGTAAATGGATTTATACATCCGTTTAAATGAGAGCATAAATTTGCTGATCAGTCTCACCATTTCACTAGTTTAACTGCATCCTCCTCCTGCTCAGCAGTTGCACGCTGCTGAGGAAGTTGGTGAGGTTTACAGGCATTGTAACTCCTTTCAATATTTGTGTTTCATTCTTGCTCCATTTATATTTTCCTTGGAAATAAAGTTATTTCCAGTCTGTAGGTTTTTGCTTTTGTCTTCTCTGTTTAACAAACATTAATTTTATACTCTCTCTGAATCCTGAGGAGAATGGCAGTCCACCTGAAATCTGAGGTGACTTGAAAATTGCATTAATGAGTAGTTTCCTTCCTTGAACCTACGCAGCTAGAACTTCCAGACAATTTCTTGAGACCAAATATATCACAGTGCCTGATTCTAGCTTAATTCAAATAAAAGTAGACTCCTTTTGCAAAGCTAAAGGGAGTTTGGAAGTATTTCTGAAATATAACAAGAAATAGATCAAACTAAAATCTAGATTTATGGATAGGGTAAGCTTAACTGTGAACACACTGGAGAAGGGGAGGGCAAAGAAGCAGTGCCAAAAGGCGGTGGGGTCAGCTCAAAAATCGGCAGCTTGTCTCCTTCCAGAGGCTTTTCAAGAAGGTGGGACTTCATGGGAACAAGAAATACAGTAGCCAAACTGCAATTAGAAGAAACCCTGTGAACTTGCTCAAGGCTCTAGTGGGTAATACGTCTCATGTGTCACGGTTTTCATCTCTCATGACTAAGGTTTGCCATACTGAGGTTTTCATCTCTTGGGATGAAGCTGCATGCACTTCTAGACCTTCAGGACCTTCTGTACCTTTTATCTTTGATTTGATTCCATCTCATCTTTCTAGCAGCCTTTGATTTCCCAAGTGAATTAAAGTTCCAAATGTCATATATATGAGGACTGGCATAAAAGGGGGTTTAAAAGGACTTATTTTGGAGCAGCAGGAACCACATGCATCCAGAATTGAACAGCTCCCAGATGTTGCAGCTTCATTTAATTGCTGAAATCAGAGATGTTGGGAATGGATTTCATCTGAAAGTCTGATCCTCCTAAACTAAAAGGCATAGGACAACATTTGCTCATCCCCTGGAGATGCTGCCAGAAGTCTGTCTCTGATTAGCAATGTTAATGGAGTATTAACATAAGCCACGCCAGCAAGGGAAACTGTAGAACACATTATCATCAGGAGAGCCAGCTGTGTAAAGGCGTGTAAAGATGATGATAAATGTAGTTTGTGGCTTGGGGAGCCGGCTGCTGAACTGCTCCATCCCCTAATCCAGAAGGAGGGGAGCGGGGATGGACATACCAGCCTGCTGTTCTCCATGTCAATGGACCAAAGAGGGATTGAGCACGGGAAGGCTAGAACAGATGTTAACCTTCATAGGAACGGGGAGATGAAGGGGACTTCCCAGCTGAGGCAAGACTTTTGCTGTCACAGGCTCAACACTTTTGGCTCCACTCCATCTTTCAGCTGTTTAGTATCTTGGCTTTTGCAACCTCTGTGGAAGATTGATCCAGGGCCTAAATATCGTGATGGCTCTGATTTCTACTCTAAACATCTCCAGAGATACTTTGTACTATTTCTTCTTGTTTTGTAGGGGTTTTCCACCCTTAATCAAGTCTGTGAACAGTCTGGTCTGAGAGTGAGACTCAGAGATACTCTAAAGTTATTTTTTTTTTTTTTTATTTCCTTGGATCCTTCATTGTCAAATATTGGCTATGTCAACAATTATGTAGACATAATTGTCAACAATTGGCCATTGTCAAATATTTGCCAGTGCAAATCCTCATGCACTTGCTCCACCACATCCCTCTTGGTGTCAATATTGCCAGCTGAAGGAAGTTTGTTTCTCTGAGTTTGTGTTTTAAATCCAGAACCTTCAAGTGGGAAAACTCCTTCATCTGTGAATTGTGTTGCTTTCTGCTTTGCCATGTGAAGAGAGCAGTGTGCTCCAGATCAGTAACACACAAGAGCTCTGGAGTAAAATGCTTGTGCTTTAATGTGACAGGACCAAGAGGCACTTCTCAAGACAGTGCTAAGTCCTACTGACATGAGCTGGTTTGCATAGTTTCCTGATGGAGCTACACATTTCACCCATTGACCTTTTTGACACTTTCCTGGTTTCCCTCCTGCAGGAGCACTTCAGCAGTAAAGTGCCATACTCTGCTGAACAAACTTGGCATCTCGTCAAGCTGACTTATTTGGTATGTATTTACACTTGTAGACTTTAGTACTCTCCTGGCAATTGAGCTTCCTTCCTGCCTACATAAATATGATTTCATTATTAGCTTTGTTTAGTTGCTGTTCTGCATCTGCGTGCTTTCCTTCTATAGCTGCCAAAGGGAATTGCAGGTGTCGGTTTTGATTTGCACCCAAAGCATCCTGAACTCCCTACCCCACCTGCCAACTCTAATAATAAGCATCACTCTTGACCTCCTACCTAAAACAAACCATAAAAACTCACCCTGATAATTTTTTTTTTTTTACCTTGAGGAACCCGTAACTTCTGTTAGAGCTACAGCCTGTGGTTTTGTTTGTTTATACTTAAGAAAAAGTATTCTGTTTTTCTCAAAGGTTCTTTTCCCTCTTGTAGTTAAACCTGTGATGTTTCCTCAATCCACATCTAAGCCACGGAAGTTGCCTTTGTGCAAAGGGTCCCAAAATACGTGAGATTCATCCTATTTAAGTTCTTGTGAAGTGCAGGGGAAGGTGCTATGAGCATGATCTGGACAGGAAATAGAGATCTTATTTCCACAAAAAATGCTGTCTACTTGGTCAGATGAAAGCTCTCATACAGTTGCTCATAACGTTGTATTGATATCCCAGTGTCTTAGCAGTCTCAGCTGCCATTAGTAGGAGGGGGTGCCCAGGTTTTGTGAGTGCAGGTGATGAATTCCAAAGTGCCTTTTAGGAAATGGGGTAACTTCGTCTTAGGAGCACATGAGGAGCCAGTGGTTAGATCTCCACTTCCTTTTTGGACTCCAGACACTGCTCAGCTGTTTCTGGTCCAGGCAGGTCCAGGTCTGAGGGCAGCTGGCTTTGGCACTTCAACAAAGAGGCAGACGAGCTGCAGGCTCACAACCTTCCACGGTTCTGAGTTAAACCAGCTGTTGTGCCTTTAGAAAGGAAGGGGGTATTTTCTGCCCAACTTCTGGATAATTCTTGTTTACTGAAAACTAATCATAAGACTCCTGTATGTCCCTTCCATCCAGGAAAACCTTTTCTGGTTGGAAGAGATCCGTTTGTAGGTGCTGGATTGAGGATGCACCAAAGATGTGCTAACACCAGTGGTCTGCACATGCATTGTCTTCTGTGCAATCTCACACCCTGTGAACCTGTAGTTCTGTCCAGGGAATCTCAGAGTCAAAGGACAGCTGTAGGGCTGTGTTCAGTCTTTCATGGGCAAAATTACTGCAGGTTACTCTCACTTGGAAGGACTATTCAATGACCCCTTGCAAGCTTTTGTAATTTTACTGTAGAGGAAAAATTTTTTCTTCACGTTTCTTGGAATTAATTTCTTCTTTTAGTACTGGAACTATGTTTTAGTCAAAGTATTTCTACTAGAAAAAAACCCACAAATCTCACTTTACTAGAGTTG
The DNA here is from genome assembly GCA_004320125.1 of Scolopax mira. Lineage (NCBI taxonomy): Eukaryota > Metazoa > Chordata > Aves > Charadriiformes > Scolopacidae > Scolopax > Scolopax mira. Next base: position 438,300 of record BJBW01001864.1, read on the forward strand.
GAACCTGGCACTGTAGTGGATGGAGAAGCTGCTTGAAATAAGGGTAGATTTGTTTTTCTCCTGGGTGTGGATCGACAAGAAAGGTTTCATGAGGTGTAGGAGTGTCCAAGAAAGAAAGTGAAACCAAGCAGTCAATTTGCTAGCTGCAATCCTTGATCTGTAGCTGTCTGCAAACAGAATTGCTGCTCTGTGATTACATGTACATGCTCATTAGGTGTTGGCTCTCCAAGCAGGCATTGTACGTACAGCACAATGTATTCTGCTTCCTTCTGCCCAAATATCTTTTTAATCTATATTGCATTAAGACCGTGAGGCCTATCATCGGGGAGAGAAAAAATACAATTTTCTTATTGTACAATGCATTTCATTCCCAGCTGCTGTATTAAATTTATTCCTATTTGAAGTGGTGTCTGTGAGTATAAATCATTTAAGTTTATATGTTTTTGTTGCTGTGGCAACTGTTTGACTAATTGAATTCCAAAGTGTCTCTCTCTATTTCAAAGCTATGATAAAGGGCACACATATTCCTAGCAGTAGGAGTCTGAAATGAGAGGGGTGGACATGCTGCCCTCTCAACATGACATTGTCCTCAATCCCCTGTGCACAGTGGACCCTTGGGCACTTGGTGGGAAAGAGGGCAAGGGCTGTGGAGGAGTCACAGCCACTTGTAAGCTTTCCCTGTGAGTACTATACTCAGAAATGCTGTTAATGCCCTTAGCAGGATGGAGAAGGCATGGCAGGCCAGTAACTGAGGCTTTGGGAAGGTTTTGTTTTACCTCTGTGTCTGTTCTCCCCATCATTCATCAGTTCTCAATGGACATGAAGTGCTAGAGTACTTCATGGTTATAAACAATCCCAAGTTCTAATAAACCCCATCTTCTTTCCATGGGGACTTTGTATGAACTCCTGGGGCTTGTCTGCTAGATGGGATCATGCATGTGTTCCTAAGAGATTTCTTTCTCTGTCATTTTTTAGCAGGAAAAAGCCCCTCAGAGCTATGACAGAGAGCTAGGGAATACTGAGGTACTGAATCTCCCCTTGCAGGGACAATATCTACCCTGCTCTGTAACAGTTTTTTTCCAGTTGCAAAGTAGAGGTAGATGTCCTCCTAGACTGAGCCAGGAGGACTGAAACATTAAAACTATACTCTTTGCAAGTGAATTTGTCCCGTGAGGATGGAAGGAGCAGTCCCTTTGCAGGCAGAAATTTCCAGGCAAGAACCAGCCTGTCTGTGCTGGCTCCCAGCTTCTTCTGGAGACTTCAGTTAGACTAGAGAGGGCTCCTTTTTTGTGTGTTAATTATGTAGGTGTTTATTACGGCCACAAAATGTTAATAGACAACCTTATGGAAATCATGCTGGCTAATGAGAAGCTCCTGAATACCTGCTGCTTTTCTCTGGGAATAACAGCAGCCACAACTCAACAGGAAATCATTTTCCCTGCTCCCGCCCTGCGCTTTCACCTTGTGATTACATCATGCTGTTAACCTTTCGTCTGGCTCTCTCTGCAACCTGGGGGAAGGCCAGGACCTCTCCCTTCCCTCTACCCAGAGGGGATGCAGGGGTCTGCTTGCCTTTCCTGCTTTCTAAAGGGTAGTTTGTGAAGGGTTTTATGGAGCTTGAAAAGGTTACTGTGCACGCCTGAGGTGATTCAGGGTGGCTGTGGCAGGAATGAAGTACAGGGAGCCCCAGGCAGATCCAGTCCTTCCTTCACCCACCTTCCCACAGGGGATGCTGTCTGATCCAGGGCATGTGCCCATAGACTGACAGCCCAGTTGTAGGCAGCCTCAGCTGCTCTTTATTTTGGTGTGGTTTTATTTTGGTGTGGTTTTATTCCCAGCCCATTAGATGCTCCACCAGCTGCTGCATGCTCATGTAATCGTCTCAGATAGGCAAAGACAAATTGCAACAGGTACTGGGAGGGGGCAGAACAAGGTGACTCCTAGGTAACTTGGTCAAATTGAGAGGTTTTTTTTCCTCCTTTATTGTTTTTTTAATGACTTTCCAAAGGTCTCTCACATAAATGCCTTAAATCAGTAATAAAAGTAAGCCATGTCCATCAGGCTGCCTGGCCAAACTATTGTAGTTAAAATGCAAATCATTGGTTTCTGGTTTATTATTCTGATGCAAAGAAAGGAAAGGGAGCTGTGTTTGATGAGGAGTGAGGGTGCAGCCTGGTTTGGGGGCTCAGAAAGCAGCAGGAACAAATAACTAATGCAGCATTTACAGGGAGAAGAGCAGGCTCCTGTTGAATGAAGGCAAGAGTAGGCAAAAGTGCTGGGTTGGAGTAGTGGGGTATCTATGTGTGTACTGGGTTGGGAAGGGTGTCATGCTGTGAGGCTGTTGGTGAGAATGTGGGTGTGTGCTGGACTGGGGGTGGGATGGGTAGACCTCTGGGGGAATGAGTAGGTTTGACTATAACCAAAGTAAGCTTGGGTGTGCACCTGCTGGAGGACATCACATGCCGCTGCCACTAATTTCCACAGGGGCTCAGTGGTCTCCCTTAGCCAAAAAAAAATCTGAATCCATGAACAAACAAATCAACCAACCAAAGCAAAAGGAAAATAAGCCCAAATTCAGGAGGCAAAATCCATTGGAGATGTTGGAATTCTGCATAGTTGAAGCTGTGAATGAAATAAGAGACTCTGTTCACTGGGCAATATGGGAACTCCCAGCTGAGACTGTTTCACGATTTTTTTCCCCTGTGGGCAGTAATTTTATGCTTCTGTCTTTGCCTGCCAAAATTAATAATTCCTTTAAAAAAAGTGGTCTTACTGCTGCAGAAAGAGCCAAACATTTCCCTGGTGGGCTATCTTAGTGAACAGTTGTGAAAACACCAGATTTCATTGTAAAGGTGGGATTTCTCAATGGTGAGGAGCTGCAAATGAGGCATGTTTCAGGGTCCATATGGAGTTGCTGGTAGGAACTCGACACCAGGTTCTTGGAAGCGTTTCAGAAAAGGCTTTTGGGAAACAGCAGAAAAGCAGTTCAAAAGGTTGGCTCTCAGTAATACATAATGCTGTAAAAATAGCATCTGAGCATCTTCTGTTACCTGGGCACTGGTACCCGGATCCTGTCGGGTGATTTCTCTGGCAGCTGTTCCCCCTGCCTTGACTTTAATGGGTTGTGCAGATTATTTTATGATCAATAAATATCCAGGAAGACACTGTGAAATTCCAATCAGAAAAATTTACAACATTAAGGCAGATATTGTATAGCAGGATATAAATAAATAGAAATTGTCAGTCAAATTCCTGGCAGCTAGAGTCTGGTGTCAGTTGCAGTAAATTAAGTGTTACTTCACAAATCATGTTTATGGTTTTGCCCAGTAAGTGTATCTGTGCAAAGGCTTTTTTTCAACTTGCAATAGTAAATATCACCCAGTCCCTGCAATTTCAGCATGAAGCCAGTGTCAAGAGTCAAGGGAAAGCAAGTGACAGCAGTGGATTTTGCCATAATCCTGAGTCTTGTTCCCAGCCCCAAGATTTACTCGGAGTTGAATTTAGGTGTCGAGCAATCCAGGCAACAACATGACAGGGCAGTGACTGGATCCTTTTAGGTCAAAGAGAGCTTTCTGCATGGTGGGAGTGTTTTTTGATGTAATGATGTGGAGACTCATTGGCAGAGGAGAGGAGCAGCACAGACTTCTGTGGCCAGTTCCAGGATGAAAAGAACTATGGTGGGTGTAGGCTGTACCTGGGTGTAGGTGGGAAGAATGAATCAGGTTAATAGTGAGACCCTCATTTACTGCAGTGGGGACAACAATTCACCTACAGATTATTACATTTCATTAACAACTGTTATACTTGCTGGCCAGACCAGAAATGCACAAGTCTTAAAGCATCAGCTGGAAGTTTGTGCACTGTTGGGATAGCTGGAAACTGCATTAATTTTCAGCATAGACTTTTATGAACTAAAGCTGAATGTTCAGAATGGAACAAAAAGGAGAGGAGGACCTGCTAGTGGTAGTTTTGTACTTTATTTGAGAAGAGAGCTACATAAACTATGTCAGGAGGGTACAGGTCTACACACAGTTTCATCAATCAATAAATGGAGTTGTTAACATAACACTGAGGATATGATATTTTGAAGAAGACATAGACACATGACCAAGGAATATTTACAGCTTTAACATACAATATATTTATATTTGAGAGAGAGATAATCATGTGCATCTGTGCACACATTTAACACTGTGCACACGTGGTACACGCACGCGCACACGTAAATAGGTATAAAAGGCTTTAAAAAAAAACTTACGTAATTCAAGAAATGAGTCTGCCTTTCATTTGCAGCAACTGACTATTTTCAAGGCGGAAATGTTTCCAGTTTGTCTGGAGTGGAGGTTTCAGTTTGAAATCTCTGTTCTCCAATGGTCATCGGCTGAACCCAAAGCAGGTTTCTGGTGTGTGATATGCTGTGGTGGGGTGGTGACAGGGATGTGTGAGGTGAATGAAAGGGAGGGGGAGGGCAGTGGAATTTTGGGGAAGAGGGGGGACACAGCCTCTGGGGCTGGGGCAGTAACACGGAAATGAAAAAAATGACCTTTGGTGATGCCATTAAATCATCCTTTATACTAAACATAAATTATCGACACAGTTTTAAAAAAATAATTTTCTGTTTCATTTCAAGGCTGGGGAGAGAGGAAGGGACAAAGTGGGGCAGGAAGGAAGGGAAGGTCTGGGGAGGGTAAATACCTCAGCACTTTAAAGGGTCCCTTGACCTCACTGCAAATCCTTAATTTCAAAAAGTCTTCATGTAAATCTGACTAATACTGTATCAGTCGTCCCCTTCCAGGGTAGCAGCATGCTCAATGCACGTGATGTGGCAGGTCAGGGAGAGGCAGGGACCCTGTCTTGGCCAATACCCAGATCAGGGTTCCTCATCCTCTGAGTTGGAGCCTGTAGAGGTGGGGATGGGCAGGCAGAGATCACGACCACCTTGCTCTCACCAGGGTCTCCCTTGAGGGATGACCTGGGTTGTTCCCAGCAGGGGAAAATGGTGAGTTTTGATTTGGAGAAGGGGAGACTGCTAGTTGGAAAATGTTGAGAACCGGTATTTCAGTTGCAAAATGGCAAATAGAATTCAAATAATGCAAAAGAACCCCCCAGTTAAGCAAACGTGGATTGATGCATGGGGTAAAAAAAGTCTGCCAAAAAAAATCAATTCAGCAAGCATCACCAGAGGAATTGTTTTTTGCTCACACAGACTTTCAGTGACATTAACTGAGATTAAAATAAGCTGGTTTAAATAATAGTAACAATAAAAATGCCATCAAAATGTCTTTCCTCTGAGATGTAGCCCCATCCTCCTATCAGTACCAGCTTGTCTGCCAGGGTGAGCTGTGGACCAGCACCTTCTGGGGGCCAAGCCTGCCTGCATCACTGAAGAGCAGTTCAGCTGGGAGTAGGAGTAGTTTCATGAAAGTTAAACCTATCCTTGCACTTTTCAGGAGTATGCATGTTTGTCCTTATGGCAGGAAAGCCAGAATGGAAAACCACAGTGGTTTCTCTGCCTAGGCCATCACACTGCCACACAAGCTACTGAAGGACGGTACTGCTTCAACGTAAATGTCTTGCAGAAAATGCCAGAGGCAAGTGCACAATGCAGCCCCCAAAAAACATCCCAAACACAGCCTGAAGGCCCCAAGACAGCCTTCTCCCAAGAAGATAGTGTATCTTCAACCTTTACCTGGGGAAACCTTGCCTTCTTGCCTGACCCTGAAGAGGCAGAGGGAGTTGTAACACTCAGTGAAAGCTAAATAAATGTCAATCATTTGCCTGCACAAAACCTCTTTGTTACTACTGAAATAACTTATGTAAAATAGCACTTCGTTAAGACAAGGTGGGGGAGGGGGAAGTAATTTAGTGTATTTATTTATTTATTTTTGTTCTGCTTTAAGCCTATCTATATGAAGCTCTCATGCAAGAAATTGCCTTCCAGTTTAGCTGAAAATTTAAAGGAGAGATCTGGAAAAAAAAAAAAAAATTAAAAAATAGGCAATTCTCCTTCACACAGGGAATTGGCTGGGTGTGGAGGCTGAGCAGAGGGAGTGAGGAGAACTAAAACAATTTAGCTTGCTCATACAGAAACTAGAACCATCAGAGAGCAGAATAAACGCAGTGGAAATTATGTTATTTGTAAAGGTTTGAAGCAGAGAAGCTGGGGCTGGGAGAAGCCCAGCAAGGCTAAAGGTTTGGAGAAACCTTCAGGAGTCATTTAGATGAGCACACCTCATTTTGTAGTGACTGCTTCCTCACATCCATAGTTCTGCTGTGACCAGGGCTCTCTTCTACCTCAACCTGGCTCCCATCTGATTTTGACTGACCTCTCACTGAGCATTAAGTTCTTGCCCATTTCCTTCCTTTCCCTGTGTCCCAGTAGGCTTCCTTGCTCCCTTTCCTTAGCACAATTCACTCTCTGAGCTCCTTATTAAATCATCTTCACTGTCCCCTGCAGGCTCCTCCATTCTGACTTCCAGATGGCCCTAAGCATTGCAAACTTGGCCCTTGATGCCTCATTTTCAGTATTGTCACTATTGTTTTATAGACTTGTGTCTCGGGCATTTCCCAGTCCTCACTGTGTCTGAGCACCAGTCCAAATGTCCCATAGTAGTAACTGCCAATCACAGGTGGGGAGTTGGGACACAGAGAAAACTGCTTCTAGGAAGCAGCATGGAAGGGGGTATAGTCCAACTTTCTGGCCCACATTTCTGGCTTTTCTTCCTCAGTGTAAGTTTTTCAGGGGTGGAATGGGCCTGCATGCTCCTCCTCAGTAGCTTCTTACCATAATTGTGGATATGTTCAGCTCTAATTTGAGGGTATATCCACCTCAGTGTGATCCAGAAAATCAAGTGGGATGAAATTCCAAGTATGCAGGCTGAGTAAGCTGGATACAGAAGCACCTGCTCTTTTTTTGTATGTGAGATTTGACTACTTCTCCATTTGCCTCTTGCCACCTGCTTTTCCCTCGTGGCTCTTCATCTTTATCTGCCTCTATTTCTGACAACTCTCCATTGCGCGTTAAGGGGTCCTTTTTTATGGATTGCTGTCAAAATAACTTTCAGGGGCCACGCTGCCATTTATCTGCCCCTTAGAGACTCGTCCGTTTACCCTTTGCTAACAGTCGATTTAGTGGGTGGCCAGGGTTGAGTCGGTTGATGCTGCTGCTGAAATTATCGAGCAGCCAAAATGAGTTCCTCCTCCCGACGCGGAGCTCCCGGAGCGCAGGGGGAGAGCGGGCGGGCGGTGCCGCTGTCCGCGGTGCTGATCCGCAGGGACGCGGCTCCCGACGGCTGCCGGGCCGCTGAAACCTCCAGCTCCTTGGGAGCCTTTTTTGTTGTTATTCTTGGGCACTGAACTGGTTTATCCTCATTGTGAACAGTACTTGCACCAAATAGGGTTGTAAAATAAAATAAAATAAATAAAAGAAATATATATAAAGGAATGGTCACACCAGACACTTGCTACAAGGAGCTGAGCTACAAAGCCGTTATATCACCCAGCAGGATCTGGTCTCTCTCTTCCTTTCCTAAATTTGCCTCTTACCTTAATTTCAGTTTTTCAAGAAATCCGTAAGACAGGATTTGTTCTGTATCAGTAGAAGGAGGAGAAAAAGGAAATTAAAAGCGAGAGGAGGTTTGTAGGGTAGAGAGCTCCTGTCCTGATGGCCAATGTTCTTGGTTGCCAGGGTGAATATTCTGAGCCTTTTCTCATGTACAGCAGTGGGTTTTCTTGTATTATAAACCACCCAGTGTCTTCTCTGATATAACGTTTAGTTTTTTCTTGTAGCATTTCTCTTCCTCTTTCCTGACGTTTTGTTCCTAACATGATAGTAATCTTCAGTGCCTCTCAATATCCACAGCCTTTATTGACTTGAGACAAAGTTTTGGGTTTTCAGCCCCTTTAAGGTTTTGTCTGGTGTTGCACAAGAAGGTTTAGTTATACAGGAACAACAATTCAGTCCCTTGCTGATTATTTCTATTGTCTCAATCTAGCTACATAAGAATGAGGCTGGACTAGAACAGGTCACAGCCGGAATCAATCCCAACCATCTCTCCAGCAATCAGAACAACCTGCTGGGAGCTGAGTAACAGCTGAATTCTTGGTGAGAGAAATTACAGGCATAAAAACAAAATCAAATAGACTCTTTGTGCTCATTCAACATTTCAAGGCATATTTATAGGTACTGCTGCACGGCATCTTAAATATCTGAGTTTAAAAAGAAACTGGATCGCTCACATTGGGGAAAATAATTTTTCAGTTCTGTCACTTTCACTGTCTTTGCCCCTGATGAAAATGGGGGAGAAAGACACTCAATTACATATCCATACAGCCCCTGACATCTCTTCTTTGGGCTGTTTAGATACCTCTGAGATGGGTTTGTGAAGATAAGGAGTTCTGAAGGTCATCTGAAGATCATTCTTCAGAACTGGAGTAGGAGTGAGAGAGCGAGGCAGGAAGCTGCTCATGAAAAGCTGGATGTTTCTTACTGTATGAAGCTGGCAAGGGCCTAGTATGTGAACAGGTGACCTTGCAGTCTATGTCCTAGTTGAGTCCCTTTCTTAGACTTCTCCACTGTATCTCTGTATCACATGCCTGAGACTCAAGTGCTGTGTAATCTCTGTGGCATAGACATCTATGAACCATTGTGGATAGCAGATGGCTGCTGAATAGTAAATGCAGATGACAGACTCTGGGCACTGCAAAAGCAGAAGACCTTAAGTCCTGATCACAAAAGTCAGTTCTTGAGATTAAATCAAACTAGCCATCTGAGCAGAAGGGATCCACACAGCATTGCACAAAGCCAACATACTACCAGACATGGGAGAGCCCTTGTAAAAAGCTCCACCTCCCTTTCTCCCCCCACAAACACACATACACACACTGTCACATAGAGCAAAAAAATATCAAGGTTATGTGTTTCCTGAAATATGGTTGGCTGAATAAATACACTTACAGAGAATTCTTTGTAAAGCAATAGCAGAATGAGTAACAGTGCATCACTACCATGGGAAATAAAATGAAAAGTAACCCAACTACAATTCAGCCAGAATCATTCCAAACCTCAAAGGTTGGCCTCTTTTTTTTTTTTTTTTCTTTAATGTGTCTGACATTTTATGGCATCAATAATGCAAACAAAGAGGAAATCATATTTGCAGAACACTAATGCACGGATGTCTAAAGCGAAATACAATACTGATTACTTTTTAAATGAAGCCACCAGGTTTTGATGTGCTGTGGTGGTTAAATTGGTCCATCAAATTCCTTCCAAAGCAAATTCCAGTCCAAAGCAACAGCTTGACCTTCTCTATAACCTTGGGTACCTTTTCAGCTGTATTCTGATTGGGGGTAATAAATGTTAGTTTCAAGAAATCTTCCTGATGAGCCTGATTACAGAAATGCCAGGGACACACAACTCCATCTGAAGATGAGGGTAAACTAAGGGCCCTCTTCATAGGCTATCCAAAGCCTTTGGCAATAACAGTAAGCCTACAGAGAAGAGCTGTGAGTGAGAGAATAGATGGGCTCTGAAAGAGATTTCCTGAAATGCTGTTGAGATTTTGGCCTTAGGGTTTGTGGCTAATCTGCTCAGCACCTTGAATCTCCTGCAGATGATCCCAGAGCAATGTCTGAATATGAAAATAAGTGTATGAATAAGAAGGCATGTCAAAAACACACATAAAAAAACCTTCACTTCCTCTTCCATGTCTTTTAAGGCGCTAGTGGTCTTTTTTACAAAGAAGTGCATTTTAGAGAGGCGCCTTGAGAGCTCCAGACAGGATTGGCTCTACCCATACAAAAGTGAAGAAGTTGTGCTCCTGCCTGGGACCTCTTGCTGCTCAACCTACTCTTACAGCAAAAGAGTAAAGGGCTTTGGGTCTGGCCTACACTTCCAACTTTACAGCGGGAGTATTGAGTTCAGGAGTCAAGAGACTTCTTTTGCAATGTCTTCTGACTTGCACTGAGTGAACTGTGAGAATTTCTTTAATTCATACAGTTTTGGTTTGGTAGGCAGAGTTAATAGTGTGCCTGTGGACTGGTGGGTAGGATTGGATGCTGTCGTCTCACATCAGCTGGGGTTTTGTCTGCCATTTAGTCCTGGATCACGTCTGATCAGAGCTTTGTGTATGGGGATTGTATGTGTTGGAGTTAATCGGTGTAAGCAGCTAATTGCCATTGGTTAACTACTGCCTTTTAATTAGGACTGTGTTGCTGGGTGGATATGTGAAGGGAGCTGTTTGTCACTGGAAAAAAATGTCAGCTTTGTGATGCAAACTTCTTTGGGGAATTAAAAAAAAAAAAAAAACAACAACAAAAAAACAACCGGGCTGGAGCTACTGTCACTTTAGCATGATACAAAATCAGTTTCAGCAGAACTGGCCTGGATGAGGTTAGAGTCACGCTCTGCTGGGGTCAAAAAGGAGAGCGACTGCTCCCCGACCCTTTCTCCCATGCAGAAGGGTGGGACACTATGGGCTTCAGCTGGGATTTACAGGAGATACCCCACATGCATTACAATGAGCTTTGCTGTAAAATTCACTGCACAGAGGTTAATCTAGATGTCAACACTGCCTGACAGCAGTGAAATTACTCCGGGGCAGTGCTCCTTCTGAAGTCTTAATATAACAGTCAATTCCATCCTGCCTGCAGGAAATGAAAGTTTTCTGCTTTGTGTGCGGAATCATTCGGCGCCAATTTTCTCACTGTTTGAAGTCCAAACTGTTTGTGGTCTTGGGATTCACCTCACATTAAGACTTTCACTTCATTTAAAAACTCTGCTAGTCAAGTCCTGAGAACTGCAAGGACAGGAGCCGCGCAGGGAGAAAAAGAAGAGGGCAGGGGGGAAAAAGCTTATCTCACCTACCACATCAAAATCAAACAGCTTCCCCAGCTCTCTGTGCTCTGAAAAGGGAGTGAATGCAGAACTCAGCTATCTAAGTATCAAGCAGCAAAGACTGGGAAGGTTGGAAGCCAGCAGAGCGCAAGAGAAAGTGTGCAAGAAGATATTCAGACCTCCCAGAGCTATGATTTTCTTTAGAGGTATTTCAGTCCTTCCCTGCTGGGACCTTGTCCTAAGCAGCCAGTAGTAGTTCAGCAGTTAAACATCCCCTCAGAACAACTGCTCAAGTTTTCAGCCGTAGGATCAGTCGCTTGTGCTGGGCAGGAGATCAGTTCTCATAGAGGACTCCTGATGGTGTGAGGAAGCGATGGTTAGATTTGTTGTACCTCCTTTCCCCTTGGAGAGATGCTCAAATTGTGGGACTATCAGAAGGCAGGAGAAACCAACGGCCATTCCTTTAGTTTGTCAGATTAGGTCTGTAGAAACTCAAACCATCAAGATGAAGCCAACATATCAGCTCACTTAGCTCAGCCCTGGAAGAAAGCTGTAAGAAGGTGTCCTTCTTATGTCCTTTTTCTTTGGTCTCTTATCACTTTCCTTGGTTCAGTTGCTCAAAGTTGTAAGCAATGGGACTCTGAGCACTTCTCTCAGCTGTTTCATGGCTCAGTAGTGTACTGGAAGGCAATGAGAAGCACAGGACAGACAGAACACTCCTCCATTCCTCTTAGAGCAGTGACTGATGTCTCTGCCCATGTCATTTATGACGCTACCAGCCAGGTGTTTTGAAAACACCTGCTTTATCCAGGCTTGAAACTCAATATCCCTGCTTGCAAAGAGAGTGGCAAAGGGAAAAGATATTTTATGACTTAGCAGCTACTTAAAGAAAAATTAAATGCATACTAATTTAAGAGATGCATTGCGTTGGGGGTGGGGAAGTCACGTTAGAATTAAGCAAGTTTGTCCACTCCTGGAAAGCAGTGCTGAGAGGGGAATGTTCTCTTTTTCTATTTTTGGTACTCTTTTGGAGATTAGCAGCACTGTTATGCCAAGGTTCCATGACCCTACCACCCATCAGAAAGCCACTGCATCTGAGTGGAGAATAAGCCTTTTGGGTTGTGCCAAAGCATGCCTGTGCCTGCTGAGTCTCATAGCAGAGGAACCCTGTTGATGTTCATAGTCTTCCAGCTGTCAGAGGAGTCACTACAGCATGGTATCACAGCCAGGATCACATTTACTCAGCTTGCTTATCTTCACCATTGCCTTACAACTAGAGAACACACCTACAGCTGTTACAAAAACATGTGATATGAGCTATGGCTACAGCGGTTCAGCTGATGCCTGGCCAGATCAGGAAGCAAAAATGGGCATACAATGCATCAAAAATTCAGCTACTTGCACTGCCTTTTCATTAACCATTGGGACTCACAACTGGGCAAAGGATGTAGATAACTCCCTGAGGTGTGGGCAAAGGAGAAAGATTTAAGAATGCATGCTGAATAAAATACTGTCTCCATGCAGACTGGCACATGAATGTCTGCCGACCAAGTGTTCAGAATAACTTCTGGTTTTATGGGCTTGTGGTGACCCAGGTCTGTGTCCTTCAACCCATATCCTAAACTCAAGGAAACTCCTGCATTTGAGTTCTGGGAAATAAAAGCCTTTCATATGAAAGGAAATACTCACATAGTACTGTACTTCTACCCATGGCTCTGAAAAAACATAGGATTTTCATGCTTTCTTTTAGTTGTATTTTCTTATTTAAAAAAAAAAAAAAGCACCAAAAAGCACAGACCTTAGAAATTTGTTTTCTGCCTGCATAAATGGTCCCTTGTTTTTATTGGTTTCAGTTTCCCTTTTAAACCAGTATTTTCCCAGTGTTATAGCTAACTTTTCCTAAAGTATGTTGCTATTTCTTTTGCTTTTCGCTTGTATCCACAGTGCAACTTAAAATTCTATGCCACACTCCCGAAACCAGTCTCAATTTCCCAACCCAATATACTTGCCTTCTAAAACCAGTCTTTCCCTTTTCTTGACTTTTTTATTTTCCCACTTATTTCCTCACCTTGTTCCACCCATTCCTGAGGACAAGCAGACAGCTCAGAGCTAACAATGTCTCTCAAGCAAGCAGCCTCTCTAAAGGCATTCCAGCTTTTTCACATTTCAGCAGCACGTGCTCCCAGAGTCCCCTGTTTGTGGGGACTTGAAATGAGGCAGCCCAGGCTCTTTTTCACACCCAAAATAGGGGGTTAAATGCATTGAGGGACATTTAAAAAGACCATAAGGGCAAGCTTTGTGGGAGAACAGGATGGACGTTCAGTCTGGTAGATCATTGTGCGTCTTCCCTTAGCTACATTTCAGCTTTCATCTTGCAACCTGACAGACTGGGGTGGAGAGGACAAGACAGGTCACTGATGAGCCCCTAAGGCTGGAGCCACATTTACTGCCCACAGTTTGCAGCCTTTTCACGCAATTGCCATCTCTTCCATGCACCAAAATAGCACCTTCACCTGCAAGAAAGCAACATTTCACTGACACCCTTGAGTGACTGAGTTGGTGCTATCAATTTTAATTTTTAGGAAGCAGGATGCACCCCATGTCTCCTTCTCAGCAGTGCTCAGACCAGCGTTCTTCGCAGCTCCCTTTCACAAGCACCTTGAGAAGCCTGTTGATGGAGGAGTCTGCCTGGGAACATCTGACTGGGCTTGCTGGGAATTAAGAGGCCTGGCTTGCCCCAGAGCAGGGTGAGACCTGTCAGTGTACCCAGGCAGCAGGGATAGCTCTCTGCTCTTAGTAGAGGCAGAGTAATGGGAAGTATCTCTCCTGGAAATGGAGAAGCATGAACTCATTTCTCTTTGCCTCCCAACAGTCCTTACGCACCCAGATTTATGACACTGTGAGAGTTCCCCCCCAAATCTGCTCTTCTTCCTCCCCTCACATACAGTGGGGTCACCCCAGAGCCCGTCTTCCTACAGGGAAGAACACCATCACCCATGCTGATGGGTAGCTCCATTTCTCGTCCAGGGACGGTGCTTCTGGAAAGGAGGTCTCAGGGTGTTCACCAGGAACTCAGCACAGTTGCTTTCCCCCTTCCCCTCCAAAACCGTCACAACAAGAAAGGGATGCAGCAGTTTCCATCATGTCTTCAAACACAAAACAATCTCCTCTTCCCTCCAACAAACCTCCATCCAGCATCAACAGGCCAAGGGCATAATGCAGCAGCAGTAGTCGGGTAGATGTCACACCGCAGAACTGCAGCTTATCCTGCTCTTCTGAGCAAATTGTTCACAATTAACTTTGACCAAAGGATGATTTTCTGAGGCAGTCACTGCACTTGGTGGGGCTAACAATAAAGCAGTCAGACAGCCTGAACCTTGGTCTCAGCCACTTCACATCTTCTGAGGACCCATCTCCTTTCCTCTCATAGACTACTTATTCCTAACCATGCAGCACCAAGGCTTGGTGGTGTTCTTGGCTCCTGAGCTCGCCTCGCTGTCGTGACCGTACAAAGAGGTGGCAAAAGGGACAGGGTGGTGGTGCTGGGGACAAGGGTAAGGGGTAAAGAAGGAAGGAAAGGAGAATGTAGCTGCTGTGCAGGATGGTGAGAGAGGAATCTCGTCAACTATGGCAACTATCTGTAGGTGATTTGACAGTGTAAAGGCCTGCAAAATTGGCCAAAAGAGAAATGAGAGTGAGAAAGAGGTGGCCTTGCATACTCTGGCACAGTGCCTTGGAGCCACAGGAGCAAGAAGCCATCTGGGGTAAGAGATAGGCAGGCTCAAGGAAGTGGGTTGTTTTCTCCTTTTTCTTCCCTTGTATAGAAACTCCAGTCCTTTTAGACAAAACAGCCTGCATACAAAGGGAGCCAAGCGGGGCTTGCAACCTCTCAACCTATCTTTTTCCCTCTCAAAGGTGGATGTAAGTAGGCAGATGAGGAAAACTGGATGTCTTCTCCCAAAGGAGCAAGATCCTGCTATTGAGGGGTGGTACACTGTTCCTTTTTGCAGACTCCCAGAGCCAGTCCACACCCTTGTCTCTGACCATGCCATCTTTGGTGTCCAAGCTGTGAGCTGCTGGTGCCTGTTCAGTGGCAGACCATCCAGCCTCCACTGGCACAAGTCTCTCTTACTAGCCCACATCTCTCTAACATGCAGAAGAAGGTTACATCCTTACTCCGGTTGGTTGCACCCATCATCTCCCACCTGAAGCTTGCACTGCTCCTTAGATCAGCGCAGAATAAATCCATGGCCACTGCTGCCACCACAAACCTCCTTTTAGTAGTGTCCCCTGCCCCCTGTCTGAAAGCATAAGCCAGGCCATACTAGACCCATGGGTGGGAGGTAGAGATTGGCAAGAGACAAGGGGGATGAGGAGAGGACATCTCTCTCTTTGCATCCTGGTCATGAACAATGCTCTGGCCATGGGGAAGGAGCCGAGATCCCTTTTCTGTCTCCTCTTCCCCCATCTGCATCTAGGCAAGCACCACATCCGAGCAGGCTATTTTTGTGCTGATGGTTGTTGCCTTCTCAAAATTGCCTTGACAATGCCTGTGCCGCCTGCTCCCTGCCTCCTGAGAGCAGCTGCCAAACTGAAGTTCCCCCTCACCCCCCATTAGCCACACAACAACAACAAAAAAAAAGGACCCAGAATGGTTTTGTATTCTCAGCCCAGTCTGGACAGAAAGGATTCAGCATCTGACTCAGCCTTTCCCCAGGTTGGGATTGTTTCCTGCTCGAGGGAGATGGGCAATAGGGAGGATGCTTCTGTCTCTCCCTCGCTGTCCCCACCACCCCCTGTCGCTGCCTGTCAGGCCTTTATCCTCATTGAGATGCAAGGCTGGCCGCTGTGGCCATCCGCTGAGCCGTCTGCTCCTGAAGGCACCTTCCCCTCCTTCCCCCCCTCCTCCCGGGGCTGCCTGTGGAGCTATTCTTCAGCCTCTGCATTTCACAACAGCTCAAAGGCAGATGCATCAATCCTTTCAGGGGATGGGGACGTGAGGAGAATGGCAAGGGGGCCGCAGGCAGGTGTTGGTAGGTTCCCAGCCATCTCGCAAGCCTTGTCCCCCTCCCTGTCCCCTGCTGGCTTGTGCCTGAGGCTTGGACTGAGGCATGGGGCAGGGATGGGGAGGGAAGAGGATGGGGAGGAAGAGCACTGGGTTATGCTGACCCCATAGGCATGCCCAGCTGGGATGCAGTCAAGCTCCTGGCAGTCTGCACACTGCAGCCTTTCCCCTGTGCAGGGAGCAGGGATCCAACCCTGTCTGCTGCAGGTTTACACCAGAGACCAATTTGGCCCCGGTGCCAACAGCTGAGGGAGGGGGAACCACCCCATGGCAGCTGGCAAAAGTGAAGGGTGGGATAAAAAGGAGAGGTGGGAATGGTGGGGTTGTTCTTCCCACAGTCGCCGCCTGCACTGGGCGCCCTGGGCAAACGGCATTCCTGTCCTGCACACTGCAATGGGTTGGGGATGACTCAGGACCGGGTCTCCAAGGACCCCTCCCTTGACTCCCTCGTGCAGCCGTTTCGGTCCCACCGCTCTCCCAGCCCTGGCGTGGGGCATGAGGGAGGTCTGGGTCCAGCCGGCTCACCGTCTGCAGGAGGGTGGCTGGTTCCCGGTGTGTGTTTTACCCGTAGGTGCCACAATCCTTTGACTGTGTGTTCAAAAGCCTTGAGTCTATACATTTAAGAATCAGCAAATTAGAAAAATTGTCTCCTGAAATGTTGGAGGGAGGAAAAAGGCAGGAAGGCAGAGAGGAATGGGAAAGGACCAAGAGAGGAAGGAGGGAAGGAAGGGGTTGGTAAAAGAGAGTTCATCCAGGGGCACTGCCCTGGCTTTACGCCCATCACCTGTGGGCTGAGAAGGAGAGAGGGAGGCAAGGAGGAAAAAGGAGGGCTGATTTCACACATTCAGTGCATATCATACAACCAGGGCAAGGCTTTCCTCCCGGGGCTCCTGCCCAGGATGGCATCACTGCCATCACCAGTCTAGAGCCCTGCCCAGCAGCCCGAACCATACTTACAGCAGGGTTACAATTCACTGCTTCATTGCTCGGGGGAAAGATACCTTCTCCTTTCTTTCTTTTTTTTTTTTAATTATATATATTTCTTTTTAAGTACTTTTTTCTCCCTTTTTTGTTGGGTTTTTTTTTTTTTTAGAGTCTTATAATTTTCTGTAACAGCAGCTTCTTTCTGTATTGGTGTGGAAGTTATATATAGAGATATATCTATAAATATATATAAGCCAAACTGCCTTACAGGTTGTTGTTTTGTGGGATTTTTGTTGGTTTGCTTTTTGTTTTGTTTTGTTTTTTTCAGTGTTGTATGTGTAGCAGGCACTTGAGTTTATATGAAAATGTTTGCTTGGGAGCTGAGGGGTAAAGGACTTGGGAGGGAGAGAGGGAAGGAAGGATGGAAGGAAGGAGCAGGGACATTTGACAAGTGGCCACTTCTAGCCAAGGATGTCCAGGTAGATTGGTGTGGCCTTGCCCAGAGCATGAAGGATTTTGTAGATCTCCTTGATGTTGAGCCTTTGCTGAGGTTCTCTCTGCCAACAGCCCAACATGATGTCATAAACCTCCTTAGGGCAGACTCGAGGCCTTTCCAAAACTCGGCCTTGGGTAATGCACTCAATGACCTGAAAGAAAGAAAGAAAGAAAGGAGACATTGAGCATCAGTCGTGCAGTTCCTGGAAGATGTCCTATCCCAGCTACTTCCTGGCTGATGTGGTACCATCCAGTGAATGGGAGTGTTGAGAAGCCAAGAGGTCTGCAGATCCTCAGCGTTCACCTCTTTGTGTGTTGTTAATGCAGTTCTCAAAAACCTTCCCCATTTGACACCTACCTACCTCAGTGCTGTCTCCAAATAGCAGGTCACTAGCAAATGAAATGAAGTTTTAATTTATTATGTCAGTTTTTCCTGCTAGTTGAAGAAGAAAAGCCTTAAAAGCCCCAAGTGAAAGTAATATTTAGCACAGACATTATGTGCTACATATTAGCAGACAAAAATATATTTTTTTCCCTGAAAATCAAAATTCCTTTCCATTGCAAAGCCCAGGAGAGTTCTGCAAGGGAGAGTTCAGGGCATCTTTTCCTACCTCCAAGGGCAGCTTTGCCTCATTTTGTCATGGAAAAGCAGCTGATAGAATGAAATTTCATCTCAAATCACATCTGTGATGGAGAAACAAAATTTGCAGTGCTAACACTCTGTTCTGGGTCAGGTTGGTGCCGCTAATGAGAGAAACGTGAGCCCTTGGACAGCATGAAAGACTCTTCAGAGGGATGCCATTGGAAAGGCCTCCCCTAAGTGTCTGTTTTTATTTTGTTCACTGGAGGAACGGATGCAAAGGGCAGCCGGGTATGATTTGTCAGAGAGCTGCTATTACCGTCTGGCCTCCTTGGTTGGAGTTGATGAGTCCCAGCATCGTAGTGTGCGAGTGACCTGCCATGCTCTGCAGATAAACACAGATCCCAAGCAGTGTGTTGAGGGAAGCCACCCAGCAAGGGGTGTTTGGAATTTATCATTTATGAATAGTAATGGGCCTGCCACACAGCTCAACTGATACTTATCGCTTTGCTGTTTGCATATAAATACAGAGGGGAGAGATTAGGACCTGCTGAAAGCGGGGAGAGGAAGATGCAGCATGTGGAGAAGCCCTGCCCTGCTGGCAGCTGTGACCGGTGGCAGGAGGTGAGTTATGGTTTCTGACAAGACATCTTGGACATGCTCAGGATCCCTGCTGTGGGCCCTTTCTCTCCAGGACAAGGAAGGGCATAAACAGGAGTTAATGGACTGGCTTTCAGATGAGGTGGTGCCCTCTCTTATCCCTCTGCTCAGGAAAGGACTCTTCCAACCTTGAAAAAATCACATTAAAATGCTCTGGGGCTATGAAGCTGTGTGTATGACACAGGAAGGAGCAGGCATCCAAGCCTTCTAATAACACCCACACCCAGCAGCAGCAGTGGTCAACCAGCCTGGGGATTGCTCATGGTCCAGTCCTGGCAACCTGGAGTCTGGTGTAGGCACCTCTAATTTCCTTCTCCATGGAGCTCTACAGCTCTGGCCAGGCTGCTACTGGGACTTGCTCTGACAACCCACCATCCAGAAGCTGGTGGAGGTGTCAGTCCCCTGCAACCACCTGGGTTCTGCCCACCCCTCCACAAATTGTGTAAAAGGAACCAGTTGAGAAGTAACGTGGCTTCCTCCCACCAGGATAGTATGGTCTGGGGTGGGAATCCTCAGCTCTCAGAAAGAAGCGGATTCAACGATAGGAAAGGCAAGGACAAGATTTTTTCCAGGGATGGTAGCAAAGTCAAAACAGCTGTATCTGTGCAGATTTTAACCAGCCCTCCTTTCCTCAAGGCTGGGGGTGACTATTCCCAGGCTTAGTGCCCTGCAAAGGAAACTGAGGCAGAAAGCACGGAGGCAGCTGAGCTGTCAGACTCCAGGATGCCTATCACCCTTGTACAAGCTACATGTGCTCATTTGTGTGTGTTTGTATTTACCCTCCCAGGGAATGCAAGAGCAGCTCATTAAACAGCGTGACAAATAACTTCTGTCGCTGTCTATTCCATTGTTTGTGTCTCTAAAATGTCTGCGTGTGCTACTTTGGGATATACAGTCAGGCCCCATTGAGCAGACGAACAGGCAAGTATTAGAGCTGTAAAGCAACACCTTGGATTTGCCATCTCTGCAACTCACTTAATTAAGGGATCTATATCTGGGAAGCAGAAAATGCACATTTCTTATTACAAAAGGTGAAATTTCTGAAATCCATTAGATACACAGTAGGATAAAAATGTGCAAGGTTCTCACACATTGCTATGTCAATGCATCTCGTTCCTCTTCTATAATACCCCCTGCTATTCTGAGCAAAAATCTTCCGATGCATTTCTGCTGATGTGCCTCAAACCTCAGCTCTGACACTCTGCTAATCCCAGCCAGCCTTCCCTCAACAGTTTTACGGTACAGGCCCATAAAAGGGCTGCAACTTTTGCTATTCAAAGAAATAATAAGGACAAACCAGCTCTCTGTGTCCCACCCTCAATGAACTGGGGCAAACCATACAATAGATATCCGCATGGAAAGAAGCCCCACAGAAATGTACCATGTGCCATCTAACAGGCTTTAAACACTTTCTGGTAAACGGAGGACTGCAGTAAGAGCCCCAGCTATAAAGTAAGGAGAAAGAGAGCAGAGGAAATGCAGGGTGTGACAATAACTTAGATCCCAGCAGTAATTTGGGTGTCCCCAGTTCTGGCAGCACTCCAATAGTTTATCAGATGTGGTATGTCAGGAACTTAGATGAGAGAGACTGAGGATGAGCCAGTGCATGGCTTTGGCAGAGCCCTTTGATTCTTGCATGCCTCAGTTTCCCCAGGGGGAAATCATGAGGACAGGGGACATCATGAGGAATAATTGCAGATGTCAAGGAGGGGACCACCTCTGTATGAACTGTTTTGCAAGTGTCTGGAAAGGACAGATGGTAAAAAGTAGTGTTTCCAGCTGAGGTGTCTCAGTACTGGTGTACCTCTGTGTTTGAGAGCTGAAACCAGGGCTGCTTCCCATATGTGAAGATCTCCCAGAGGATCACCCCGAAGCTCCAGACGTCACTCTCTGTTGTGAACTTCCTGTACATGATGCTCTCCGGAGGCATCCAGCGGATAGGCAGCATGGTGTGTCCTCCAACCTGGGTGAGGGCAAATGCACAAGGAAATCTGAGTGATTAGAGCCCTGAAGAAGGGGTCAGCCCTGACATGGACCAGTTCAGGGCCTCCCTGTGAGCTATATCAATGTGGAGCTGTTAAAAAATGCTGGGCTGGCTAATACCTCCCCGACCGCCCATGGGCTTACCCGCCAATCCCACCTGGTTAACATGATAGATAGGGAGCGAAATGTATCGAGATAAATGATGTCCTCTCCTCCCAAATGAGTTTGTAAAGAAATCAAATAACAAAATGCCAAGAGCATACTCAAGCCCTACAGTCTGAGGAACCAGGAGGCAAGGCAAAGACCAGTGTTCAGCAAAGTATTGTGCTGAGTTATGCAGGAGCTCAGTTCTCTGAGGCACCCACCAGACCAAGGTTTGTCCCTCTCTTTGGTGAGGTTTCCTAAAAATGATGCACAGGCATCTGCACATCACTTAATTGCATGAAAGATTTTGTGTTCATAAAACTGTGCTAGAGGCCTTTTCAAAGAGTGCTTTGAATATGCAAATGACTGCAGGACCGCACTGCAAAAAGGCGGTCTGTTTGTAAAGAACAGGCTCTTACAGGCAGGGATATGCCCAGCATTTAGTGGAGGCAGGAAAGCCAGTCCCTTTGGAGAGTTTGGAAATGGAAGGCCCCACCAGCAAAGTCCCACTGGGGTATGCTGAACCAGGGAAAGGCACTTTCTTCATCAGAGTCTGCCCTTCTCTACGGCACAAAACTCCAGAAGGTAGATACATGCCAACAGTTTGAAAGCACATGGATTTACCTTCACATTCACTAGAGATTTCTAACCAAGTGTCTCTGAGCAGGACAAGTTTTTCTCTGTTCTCTCCTTCTACATAAGAAGCACCATCTGTGGGGAAACAGCTAATTGATAAGACCAGCCAGTGCTGCAATCAGTATGGCTGCAAGTCTCCAGCACTTGTTTCTGCTGAGGGTAAAGTGTCTGAGGTTTCAGTGATGATGAGAAAGAGTGCTGTTGTTGTGGTGCTGCTTGGAAAAACTGCTTGTCTCATTATGGACACCAAAAAAAGCAAGTGCTAATAACTTTGTAGCGCTGCAACTGAATCAAACAGGCAGAAATCTCTCTGGTCCTGTGATGGATCAGGGGAGAAGGTATCTGGGTTTCCAGCATATGTGTGGCTATTCAAAATAATGAGATCGTTGCACTTGTTTGGATGAAAACACTTTTTGTACAAACAAAAGCTCTCCTCCAAGTTTTCACAGGCTCCCAAAGGCAAAGCTTTGCCTGATTAAAGCAGAACTAGTGTGGGGAAGGGTCAGCACAGAGACACTGCTGTGCTTGGAAGCAAAAGGGATGACGCTGGGGAGGTCTGTTGGAACTGGGTGTGAAATCGGTATGATGCTTAGCAGGCTTTCTGCACAGAGGGTACGAGTCAGACTTCTCTGAGGTTTGACAGAATTTGGACCAGGGCTTGCAGTGTTGTACTCAGAGATCTGCAAACCAGACCTTTTTCAAACTCAAAACCAGCCTCTTCCTACCAAAAAAAAAAAAACCAAAAAGGAGAAGGAAGAGAAGGGTTTGTAAAGGTCTCAGGAACATCTCTCTTTCCT
Source organism: Scolopax mira (assembly GCA_004320125.1). Classification (NCBI taxonomy): domain Eukaryota; kingdom Metazoa; phylum Chordata; class Aves; order Charadriiformes; family Scolopacidae; genus Scolopax; species Scolopax mira. Next base: position 460,418 of record BJBW01001864.1, read on the forward strand.
AAGTACAGAAGTGCTCAGAACTGCAATGCACGAAGGAAAAACAGCTCATTGCAGCTCTACACCTCCTATTTAGAAATGGCTCGGCTGGTGTGTTCTCAGTTTGCTGCTCTGAACTCCCAAGAATATTGTCCCATAATGGAAATGGAAATCTGCTTCTCTGTTTGTTCCTTTGAAACCCTGGCTGCAATTTTTAGCTCTTTCCTGCATTCCCAGCTTTTACAAGTTGCTTTTCCTTCTTGTGACAGGCCCTGAGGAAATGTTATCGACAGAACAGGACATACATCAAACTTGATTGTTGCAAAAACTGCTTTGTGCTAATGCGTATTTTGTTCTCCTTTAAGTAGCACTAACTCTTCAGTTTTCCAGCAATCTCAAGATGATTACTTACTGCAAAGCTCTCTATGTTTGAAATATCCTGAATCTTGCAGGATCATTTGAGATTACAGGTAGTACATCCTATTGAGCACAATTAACTCCCTTTTGAACCTCCCTTTTGAGGTCTTAATGGCAGTTCAGAGTCTATGAACCAGGTCCTTAGCTTACACGAACAGCATTACAGCAGTATTGCTTGAATGGGACGGCCCTGATTTACACCACTTGAGGATCTGGCCCTGAAAACAGAGCAGAAAAGCCTGTAGTCTCATCTCAGTTCTAATAACCTAAAATAAAGTCGAGGTCTTTGGTCTCCTCTAGACACATCCTGGTGAAGAACTGCCAGTAAAGTGACATACATAGTCAGCGGTTGTCCCAAGGATGTGACAACACAGTCTAGGCTTAGCTCATATGGTGGGGTCCAGGGTCTACCAAAGCATTCCTCTCAGCCCTGTATGCCATGTGAGACAACTTTTATTAAAAATTAATCTAGTAATAATAACAAAATTAATTTTGGAGGGGTGGGAAATCCCCTAAGCAGTGCCGAGAAATACATGGATTCCAAAATACGGCTCCGCTATGCTTATAGATAAGGAGGAATTCTTTGTGGAGGTATTCTTTGCATCTCAAACAAGATGCCACATTTTTAAGAGCAAATGTTGTCTGGTACCCACTATCTAACTCTAAGCAGAACAGCCATCCATTGAACTGTACCATAAAAAGACTCCAATGTCTAGCCTAGCACATAAGGCTGACTATTACATTTTAAAGGCTCGCCTTTAACTACCCCTTACTGCTCCCCTCTCAAACTGATTAGGATTAAAATTCCCATTTCACACATGAGAAAACAAATGCAGGAAGGCAGGGAGAGGCCCTGGTCTGAAGCTATACAGTAAGTGAACACTGAGTCGAGTCTTCCTGCTCTGCAGTCAGCTGTACCCTCTTATTTGCTGATGTAGCAAAATGATTTAGAGCTGAGCACAGAGGGATTGTGCTACTGATGCCACAGGAAGCAGAGTGTGTCCACGGTGACAGAAATCCTTTGCATAACATGTAGTGGCTGTGATCTGTGTTACACTGGCATAGACTTGCACGTGATTCCTACACCTACATACTTTTTTTACAGGACCAGACGTTGCCAAAAGCTTAAAAGCAAAACGATGCAATTAAATCAGCCTAAACAACAACAAAAAAAAGCATGCTGCTTTTTTCTTTGGCAAAGCCAGTTTGCATGGCGTGTCCTTGGCTCTGGAAAGAATCGTTATCGGGTCTTCAGACAGAAGCTGAACATCGCTTCAGTCAAACCCCTTTTTGCTCAGAGCTGAGCCTGGCCTGTCTCAGAAATAAGTGACCATGCAGGACTGACTCTTGTCAGGAGCATGCTAATTGCTACTTCGGAGTCTTTCCTAAAACAGTCATGTCATCTTTCCACTCCACCTTCTGCCATTCCCCTTGAGAGCCAGGGATGGGGGAGCCCAGCCATCATGCAGGTTCATCTTATAAAGGCCCCTCAGAGTGAAATGTTCTCAAAACAGTGACATTGCAACATTTCGCCTGGAGACACTCCACAACCTGGAAGAGGGATTTGCTTTCAAGTAAATAAGGCAAATAAATCCTCTTCTGTTCCTCCCTTTAAATCCTATGAGGCTGCCAAGCTCGCCCTTTCTCCTTGTTATTTTAATGCTTCATAGACCTGCAGACTGGCCTCTTTATCCCATTGCCATGGCTGTCTAGCTTTGCCTGACATTTTTAGCTCTCTAACTTTCTCTCCCTAGATCAATTCCCCGTTCCCACATTGACACGTTATCCCCACTGCTTTGCTCTTTCACTTTGCAGTACTATCCTGGTAATAAATAGAGCAATCAGTGCATATCTCCAAGTGGCCAAAAGTTTCCTTCTTCTGTCTCCATCTCAAGATCACAGTATCACCTACTTGTTTCCATCTTTTTCTAATGGATACTCCTGACCAGGTCTACAGCTACATGCTCTGATACTCTCGGGCACCTGGCCTCTGCTCTGAAGCCTCATTACACATCCAAGCCCATAGACTTGCAAGATAACCAACCCTTTGAGCAGCTTAATGCTGTATTAGATATGAACCTCGGGGAGCTGGGGGAGGTTCATGAAAGGCCAGCGTTAATGGCCATTAGGGAGACAGATAATTACTTAATGCTAGTACAGCACTTTGATGATGTAAAGCTATATAAGTGCTATGTACATGTAGTATTATAAGGTTCGAGGTTTGTCTGCTAGTGAGAAAAGCTGGTGTCTGGGGAAAAAAAAATCTCCTTGTCCCAGCTTTCTGAATGACATCCAGATGATTAGGAAGGGAAACGATGACATGTTATCCCCACTGACTTTGGCAGTGCAGCACCAGGTAGTGCAACAGCAGTGTTCAACAAAGTCTGTGCAGGACATTCACAGTTTGGGTCACTAACCGAGATACCATGAAAATCAAAACCAAAGGAGGACTGTAAAACCTTCATGATAACTTTGAACTGGTGGGAATCCAGATCCTAACATGTTAAAGGCAGCTTTTGGTGAGCAGCCCTCCCAGCTCACATCTTCGTTCCAGGACTGTAGCCCTGAGTAGCATTCAGAGGGAAGCTACTGAGCCATCCTCTCCATGCTCCCAGCTGAAGGTTGCTTCATGGATCTCAGCTAAGAAGAGAATTTGGTCTCTGGCATACTCTAAGGCTGTTTTTTATTTTCCTTTTTGTGCAGTTTCCTTCCCAAATTTGAACTAAAAAATATATAAGTGGTTTTGTTTTCCTTGATCATTTGATGTTTGCTTTCCAAAGTCATTTGACAGCTTTCTTCCTGTTTTTGGCCTACTTCAGGGAGGCTCTGTTCCTGCTCCTGCCTTGGGAAAGTCACGAGAACAGCCATAGGTGTCTTCAGATGGTGCAGCATTATTTGAAGTTCCCTTTCGTGTGCAAGAAGCTGGAGTTTGTACAGAATCATGTAGCAGTAGTGGAGACCTTGGCACCATTTCTCTCCAGGAAAATCTACTCAAAACTCAATCCACTTGACCAAGTGATAAGACACACATTCTCTGATTTGCCGTCTCTCTTCCTGCTGCTGTAGGTAGGAATGACCTGGGAATCTTCTTTAATTGCAGACCTGGCTGTCATCCCAGGCTGGGCTGCACTGGAACATATGTCCTTTAGACCTCAGCTCCAGGAGCTGGGTGATCCCTGGAAGACACTTAGCTCCGAACCTTCCCCCAGCAGCCAGATGTATGTCCCCATCAGGACACATTAATTCCTGCTGTGGGCAGGATGTGTTATTCAGCAGTTCTGGACAGCTTTGTATGAATAAGAGCCACAGGTGGTTGGGTCACCCGGGAGGACACAAGGATGAGAAAAAAAAAAAAGCAATGCGAGCAAGAAACAGGAAAAGCTGCTCTGTTTGGCTAAGTTGAGCTCTTGGAGAAAAGCAAACAACAAACAAAACTGCTGTAGATCACGCCTTCATGAGTCGAAGTTTGTCAGATCAGGTTGGGGCATGTGAAGGTGGGTTCTTGGGGGAGAGAAGCCAGGGCAGTACATGCTCATGGCTGGGTCTCCAGGAGGAGACACTCCTTCCCTGCCTTCAGTGCTGGATCCATCAGCACTGAGAGACATTTCTCTATCAGATGTGCCAGTATTTTGCCTGTGTGAGTCCTGACAGAATCCTGGGCACCTTTTGCAAAGCAGAGGGATTAGCTCTGACACACCAGACAGACCTGAGCTTTGCTGAACATTAGCTGTCCCACACTTTAAGGTTCTGTCACTTTATGAGGCTCTTAAGTACCCAAGTAGTTTACATCAGAAGTAGCTGAATTTAAGTGCAAGTTGTGACTGGATGTGATTCCCAAGCACTTTATCTGTAATTTCCTTTCAGTTTATTCAGAAAGAAAGGTACTAGCTACATCTGAGACTGCACCATGGCCAGTATTACTCTGGCCTCAAAACACCCCCAAGGTGTTCTCCTGACTGAAAGGCATCATGTCTTATGGCTGTACCAGCCCCAGCCTGAGCCTCTTCTAAGCGATTCCAAAGCTGTCACTGCAAACTCTCAGCGTAGCCCTGTCCTTCCCTTCAGGTCTTGTGCCTTTGCTGTCTCTGCTGTCATAAGCCAGTGCTCACCGTGCATTTAAAACCAGTCAACAAAACACAGAACACTTCTGACAAACATTTTTGACTCATGTGACTTTTGTGTCTTGTCTTTTGTTTGTGTCTTTGCCATGCAGCACTCTGCATGTGCCTGCTCCATTTTCTAGGAATGGCAGAGCTGATCCTCTCCTAACCCTCACTCTTTGCATCTATCTATCTATCTGTCTCCTCCGTTGCAGGCTCTGGCAGTGCTGCACCTTGTGGCTCCCCTGCATAGCAGTGACTGAAGACATCTCACAACAATTTGCTGTGATCATAGAGGATTTTTTTGAGATTTATAGAATACACAAAGCAACCTGTAGTTGTTGCTCTTGCTTGGCTCCGTGCTGCATGTCCCAGCCTTGCCCAAAGCAGGGCAGATGCAGGTCACCTGCTGCCAGAGGGGAGAGGGATGGACTTACTTACTTACCCAGAGAGAGCATGGGGAAAGAAACCAAATGTCCCTGTCGTGACGTGATGTAAGGAGCCAGATGGACTTGCTCAGGAGCAGGAAAGACTGACCAGGCAGGGTTAATGCACAACTGAGAAGGGGGTGAGACCTTCCTGCTGTCAGTAGGACTGTTTGGCAAGGGACTGTTTGTTCCCCCCAGATGCACATACTGTGTTTAAACATGAGTCTAAAAATAAAGCCTGCCATTGACATTGTTTTTCCTTACTTCATTTAACAATCTAGTTGCTTTATGACCTGTAATTCTGAATCACATTGAATCAAGCGGTGTAATTTGCAAGCAGGGACAGCGGCCTTTCTCCCCCTTCCCCTCATCTCTGCTCCACTGAGTGTGTTTTAATCCCACGGTTTTCAGCATTCCTAATGAGCCATTAACAAGCTGCCAATTACTTATGCAAATGAGGGGGGGCAGACATGGAGGGGTGGCTGTAGCTAGAGGTAAATTCTGCTACCTCAAAATGGCCTGAGATAAATCACTGCTGCTCTAAGAGCTGCCTGTACCCAAGAGCCCTCTCAGTTATATTATCTGCCATCTAAAAATGCCAGAGGTAATGCAGAGGATGGTTAAGAAAAGGGAAACAGAGGAGTAATCGCACATATATTTTTAATTATGTTTGCCAATAAGCTATTTGGTGTGCTCCTTACCACAGCTCACCCCTCCCCTTTTCTTCCCAGAACTCAAAGCAGCAGCACCCACTGCTAGGAAAGGGCTGTACAACCAGCCTGCAGGGGAACAAAGGCCACTTTCTCTTTTTCACGTAAGTAAATGCTCCAAAATCCATGATCTCCAACACAGGGACATAAGCTGTGGGGAAACGCAGCCATACCCCATTCAGCTGGGGAGATGTAAGAGCAGAAGAGCTTGAGTTTTCAAACCGCATACTAAAGAAGTCAGTGAGGCCACCACCAGGTCCTAGCAGGTCCTAAGCCCCTGCCCCTGTAATAGTTGCTGCTAGAGTCTTCCTCGGTGAGGGAGACAGCCTCCTGATCCCCTCCTGATCCTGATCCCCTCCTGAACCCATTGAAAGCTTCTTGTGGCCCAGATTGCCAAGACACCACACTAGGTTCTCATACTGCAGAGGAAAGTGGTGGCCCTGGGGAAGGATTCATTGGCAGGAGACCCACTGCTCAGCTGTGGGTTGGCACTAGGAGGCTGTGTGGAGGGTTGCATGCAGATGGTGGCCTCTGTGGTCTTCTGCACCACAGCCACAACATGGGCACCACGTCTAGCCTGTTCAAAAGCTACCAACTAATTCGCCTTTCTTGGTCAGTGCCCAAGAAAAAGCAGAGGCCAGGAAGGCCACTAGAACTATTCAAACTACAGCCATCAAATAGATTGTCAGGCACTGTATGGATTTAGGAATTTGTCTCCACCAGGCTGGAGACCCTTGCACCACACCATGCTTTTTTAGGACAGACCTGCTCAGAGACATGAGATAGCCAAGAAACAGCACAGCTGGCGGCTGGTTCCAACTTCAAAGGGGATCTGTAGTCTGCAAAGGCTGCATGTGACAACAGAAATTGTCCATGACTGATCTGCATTATCATTTTGCAGTGAACTGGTAATACTACAAGAAGCATTTAATAGCTCAAAAGCTAATCAGATAGAGGCTAAGTTAAACCATCGGGTGCAAGAACTGCGTCCATCAGGATTCTGCTCTTTTAGTGATGCAGAGAATGAAAATCAGCTCGGTTTCTGGCTTCGGAAAGCAAGAAGAAGATTTGACCAATAAATCTTAACTTGGTGATATAAAAGCAAAGTCTCAAAATGGCCTGAGAAATACAGCTTAGGAAATAGGACCAATAAAGCACTTGCATGTGCGATCACTCTATGCTAAAATGCTTTCAGATCAGTATCTCATAATCTCCCCTTCCATCGTCCCTCTCTCTCTGTCCTGACAGTGACTCCCCTCTGGGTAACCAATAATGCTCCATCTTTGTCTGCAGCAAGAGCCATTCCTGACTGACGACTATACATGATTTAGATAAGGCTCCATTACTTAACTTCTGGATGCTGGATAATCAGTTCAACTGCCTTGGCATTAATCATAATAATATTCAAAATTCATTAGGCTGGATTGTTTGGAAATCTATTTCTTGTTAATATGTCGGATTCACTGAGCACAGGCCTGGCAGGGTACAGACAGCAGTTTAGCACAACGCAGGGCACGGGAACTCCCTGGGGAAGTGGTCCCTTTCAGTACGTGCAGCTGGACCGTGATGCAGCAGCTCCTGCCTGGTTTGTCACTTGTGAATCTTGTTAAGCAGCACTGAAACGCTGTCAGCATGCTGCCTGCTGCTTGATCAAGGGGCATCTATACAAATAAATAGAGGAGTACAAAGTTTTTAAGGGGGAAGGTTAAAGGCTCAGCTCTGCACCCACAAATCTTACTGGGCAGCCAACCCAGAGACTTTTATGTGCAGGCATAGTATAGAGGTACAAACATCAAAAGTCTTTTAAAAATAGAAATCTGTTCCCTGCTTTCCTGACAACTATCAGTACTTCAGATTAGAGGGTGGAGCCTTAGTACTTTACCAAGATGAAAAACTTACAGCAATAAAATAGCTGGGTCGTTCCTTCTAGCCAATTTTCTGTAGGCCAATTGAGGATGGTTCCCAATGGTGCATTTCCTAATGGTTTATTTGGCCTATTTAAGCATTTTGGGTGATGGTGCTCTCCTTCAGGTACAAGTTCTCACCCTCTAGTTGAACAGTGGTTTCTCAGCAGGGAAACATCACAGAAATATAGAACAAATTCAGCAGATGCATACGCTTTCTGTCCTAATGAAGGCAGTCCAGGGACAGATGGCATCTCAGACAAACACGTTGCAAGCCATGTTAAAATAAAGAGCTCAATCATTGGTGGCTGCAGTGTCACACCTACTAATGATGTGATTAAACTCATCAGTGCCGGTGGGAAACCTGTGCCAGCTCTGTCACTGCTGAGTGGAGAGCTGCATTTCACGGCAGAGGCAAACCCCAATCCCCTCTGACCCATGCAGGTGGTGAGGCTAGGGTTTGGCTGCAGGATTCTGCTGGAAAACAAGCTAAATTTGAATATTTGAAGTAATCAAGCATAGAATCCTCTTCTACTCCATTTTCCCACCTGAGACTTTCTATGCATTGAAGTTTCCTCCATTCTTTTATCAAGTTTTCCAGATGCCCTTGAGTAGGACAGAGTTGGTGGAGTCCTATGCATTTTAACCACCGTGTTAAAATTCTTCCTTCCTATTTATTTACCCAGGAGCGTAAATAAATAAGCAAACCCACAAACACAGGATCCTGGTTCCCAGATGCCATTAGAACCCTCGAGCACTAAGTGGCCATCGCAGATATCGCTAGTTGCCTTCTGCTTCCCTTCCTGCAGCCAGCCAAATTCTCCACTGGGAGGCCCGCTGGGACCATTTCAATAACCCAGCACCTGGTAGGACACATCTGACTGGTTTTGCTGTATTATAGGACTGCTTCTAGATGGTCAGCTCTCCAAAGCAGGAGAGGTTTCCTAGAGGAGTTTCTAGCCACCAGCTCTCCATTAGGGTTAGCCACAAGAGGAAGGACGGAAGGAGAAAGTGAGTCTAAAGAAACCACTAATGTTCTGCAGTGTCTGAGAGGATGAATGACCCCTGCGGACATATGCTGAGCAGACAGGACAGTCTTCAATTATGTCATTGTTGGAGCATTTACTTCAAGGAGAAACGTGACTACAAATGCTGGGCTTAAAGCCTTGGCTGGTTTCACTGCCTCTGGATAAGCCACCGTAGTCCAAGAGCATTAGGTATGTGTATGCAGCATGCACAGGCAATGACACGCGTGTCTGTGTATGAAACAGCTTTACAGCCCAAAGAGTAGAGCTGAAAAAAGAACCTTATTAAATTTCATTCTGCCCTCTTCCCTTTGTGAGAGAGGGCCCTAAAGGATTTGCTAAGGTATTGATGGGTGCCAATCTATATATCCCAGTGGGCAACCCACAGTCTCCCTCAGGAAATCACAAGCAAATCTTGCCTACATGATGGAAATTTCCTGCTTGCCACACCGATTTTCCTCAGCTTCACCCTCACTGCATTATCCCTGTGCTAACTTCTATATACTTCTCTCAATGTTTTCTAACTTTCAGGCTCACAACTTTGTAAATATTTGCAATCAGGTAGCACATCTCCCCACTCTGGTCATTCTTTAGACAAACAATTTACATACAGCTCTTTCCGTCCTCAGCAATCAATGCTTCACACCATCTTTGTTTCTGTTGCACTCTCCAGAAGGTGTCGACCTTATGGATACTCTTTGTGGGGCTGAGTCAAGGACATGTGGCTGTGTAATAACAGAGTATTTAAAATAATGATGCTGTAGAGGCGCACACTTTGCTCTTTGACTTGGGTTCTTTACATGGGTGGCTTCAGAAGAGCTTCAAAAGAGCATTTGTTTCACTGGTGTACTGAAAGCCACAAGCTTGCTGGGGAGCTGCCACCCCACAAGGGACTGTGTTTGCTTCGAAGAGGACAGGGTTTCTAAAGACAAAAATGCAACGTGGCCTGGGGCAGGCACAATCACACTTTACAGCGATACTTGCTGTATATTGATCAGAACCAGCTCGGTGCTTTATTAGGCACCTGAGAGGTGTGATGAGCTGCCGCTGGAATTTGCGTTCGATAATCAAAGGCATTTGTCATTCTTCGAAATATTCCGTGAGTAGATGTGTGATTTAGGTGCCAGTGAAAAACACGGAGGAGAGCAATCCGGAGCAAGAGGCAGAGAGGCTGCAGGCACAGGCGGGGTGTCCTGCTGCCCACCCCTCATCCAGACCCACAGGGGATCCCCTCTGTGGCATCCCATGTGTCCCCGAGGACACCATCCCATGGGGCAGGACCCAGCGGCTGGGCAGTTCTGTGGCTCAGAGTAGTCCTCCACCACTGACAAAGCTCTCCTTGATGAAGCTTGAAGAGCTGCAACCCTCACTGCCATTCAGCCCCCAGCCACCTGGCACACGTAGCTCCCTCAAAACCCTCCCTTTCTGTTTTGGATTTCCTGCATTTCCGAGACAAACTGCTCTGGTTGGTTTTTTTTTTTTCCCTTCCTTCCTCTCACTGACAGGTACAGGCGACCTTGCTGCCCTCTCATTGCACCCCCCCCCAGCTTGAATTTTAAAGTATTTAACAGCTTTAAATACACCTAATGAGGATTCAGCCTGCACTTTGCTGCCATCCCTCTGCTTTTCTGACACCGAGAAGAGTGGTTTGGAAACCTATTGTGGACTTCCCTGCATTGGAGGTCTAATTACATGGTAACCGGTGACCTTGTAAGTACAGGGTAATCTGCTGTGTCACACCAGGGTAAATTATCCCAGTACTTCTGTCTTTACCACTGTAGCCCTCTGCAAAGATGGAAATACAACCGGTTAAACGGTAATTAATCTTTGAACCATTTAACACTTGCTCGAGCCAGTGAGGAGTAACCAGCAGAAGCCCACTGGCTCTGCGTGGGGCAAGGGATGAGCTCAGGAGCCATCGCTCTGGGAGTGTCTGCTGTCACCCCACCAAAACAGGGGCCACCCTGTCACCCAGTGTCTCAGGGTGCCAACTGACTGGGCAAGAGGCTGTGGGCTGCTTTCTCAGAGCTGGATGTGACTGTCTCCTGCCTGCCCTGCGTTAGGCATTGCTTATTCAGAGGGGCACATCCAGAGTCATCTGCAGGAGGAAAGAAGCACTAGGGGCATGTGGATGCCCAAGGGGAACAGGCAACTGTCTGTGTTAGCAGATTGGGGGGGCCAGAGGTTCAGAGCAGCTCAGCCACGATGGGGGTGAGTCGTCAGGAGTGTTTCCTTACCCTCAGTGTGAGGAATGGCACCAAAGCTTTCCTCTGAAACCATCCAAACCAGCCAGGCACAGCCCCAGGCATTCAGCCTGCAAAACTCCAGGAAAAACAGCCAAGAGATCTGCTTTCTCCTGCCCCACTGTGAGATGCTCTTCATTCCCTCCCACGTTAACAGCCTGTGGCCCCGGGGCTGGGGGTTGTCTGACTGACCCCCGGAACCTTTATGGCAATCAAAATATATTTGCATACACTTTAGACTCACTGACATCATTCCCTCTGGAGAGCTTCAGGTTTTTAGAGTAACCACGGTGATCATATTCAGATTATAGAAGAATTTTAGTTTGTTAGGAACATTAGGGTGGGCACTGTAAAACTCTTACGACATTTAAATAGTGCTTTAAAAAAAAAGGGGGGGGGGGGCAGGGAGCGGTCTGAATGCATTTATTTTCCAAACAGGAGCACCGAAATAGAAAGTCAAAATCCTACATGCTGGTACCAAGATCGGCTCTGACACCCCCCCCCTCCGTGCCTGTTTCACTTGAATACCTGCCAAGTTAAATAAGCAAACATGGGATTTTGGCGTCCTAGGTGCAAACCTGTTTTTTGTTGAGTGAGCCCTCCTCTTTAGTCACCCCAGTTATGCTGCATGGCTGTGACCCCATCTCAGGGCGTATGACTCCACGTGCCATTGCCCTCTGTGGGCTGGGACTCAACGAATGGGTGTTGCAATGGTGGTTTGTCACCTCTGCCTATACCCATCTATTTCTCCCACCTCGTTGTGCACTCTGATTAACCAAGAGGACAAGACTATATAGCAAGCAAACCGCGGGTCTAGAGTATCCCATCATTTCCATGGCCCCAGGTGGCCAAGAAAGCCAATGGCGTCCTGGCTTGTATTAGAAATAGTGTGGCCAGCAGAAGTA
>BJBW01001865.1:323-96719 GCA_004320125.1 Scolopax mira
GGGGGCCCAAAACTGGACACAGTACTTGAGGTGGGGTCTCACCAGTGCTGAGTACAGGGGGACGATCACCTCTCGGGTCCTACTTAGCACACTGTTCTTGATACAGGCCAGGATGCTGTTGGCCGGCCTTCTTGGCCACCTGGCCACACTGCTGGCTCATGGTCAGCTGACAGTCAAGCTGATGGTCTCGGCCCATCCATCCAGCCTGTCCAGATCCCTCTACAGAGCCTTTCTACCCTCTAGCAGATCAACACTCCCATCCAACTTGGTGTCGTCTGCAAATTTTCTGAGGGTGCATTCGATCCCCTTGTACAGATCATTGATAAAGATGTTGAAGAGAACCAACCCCAATACCGAGCCCTGGGGGAGACCACTCGTGACTGGCCGCCAACTGGATTTAACTCCATTCACCATCACTCTCTGGGCCCGGCCCTCCAGCCAGTTTTTAACCCAGTGGAGAGTATTCCCATCTAAGCCATGGGCAAAACCAAATTAGTACAAAACAAATTGAACATTCAGGAAGATCAGTGGGCTCATGAAAATTGGAGAGAACAGATGACCAGAAGTATGAGAGTTTCCAGTAAAAACTGTTTCATGGTGTTAAATATGTGCTATTTCCTTTGTTACACTGATGAATTCCTTATATTCCATACCTCTTTTAGCCTTTGACTTTCACAAATTTTCACTTACTCTCATTTTTCCAAAAAAGATTTACAGGAACCTTGCACTTAATTCGTAAAATGTCTATAGGTACATTGCACGGGGTAATAGTACTGTCCTAGGCCTATTACCCTAATCGTAGTATCAAAGTACCTATCTGTCTAATAGAATAATGTTGATCTGAGACAAGGAAGCAAAGGTATAAGGCCTTTTACCCAAGGCCACGTAGGGTGCAAAGAACCTGAAATTAGGACTTCCACCCTATTAGATTTTTTCTTTTTTTTTTTTCTTTCTCCCAAAATATTCTGGTGAAGATAAACAGAAAAAATACAGTTGGGGTTGTTTGGGGGTTATGACATGATATTACAGCAGTTCTTCAGGTAGAGGGAATGTCTCTTGCTTATGTTTTCATGGAAGGGGCAGGTACATACGTAAAAATAACTATGCTTGGATCAGCATATTTGCAGGTTAACAATCAACTGCTGATTATCTGCTGATTCCTGCAAAGCAGAAAATTTGTTCTTATACAAACATTAATTATGGAATATCTGACAAAATCATTCCAAATTGGTTTAATTATACACAGGTTTTACACCCTATTTAATTGCATTTTCACTGAAGAAAGATCCAGAACAGTCCTCTTACTAAAGCTCTTTTTACATCTTGACATTTGATTCAGAGGTTAAACTGACTGGATTGTCCTAGATGCTTCACTGTTGTTGTAGACAGCTGTTTGAGTAGCTCCTCAACCTCTATTAATTGCCATATTGGGATGAGCCTCCTGTATCACATCAAATGGATTGCATCTATTACATCCAATAAAATTGGTCTGTGGCGGTTATTGATGGGCCTTCAACCCTCCTGGTTTTATTAAGACCATTTTTACACCTAGGTTACAAGCTAACAGTGCCATTATCTCTCACCAAAATCCCTTGGCAGTTAGTACCGCCAGCAGCAGTAGAAATTACAGAGGGATTAATCTCTGGCTCTAGCCCCCAAAAGCATTTCTCCAGAGGTACAGAATGATATGTTGAACTGTGTTAAGCGGTGAAAGATTTAATGAAAAAAAAAAGCCCAGAGTGCCTGACTGCATCAGAGTCGGCGTCTGTCCCTTTCGAAACTTGTCAATACTGTTTTCTGTCTGTGCGGGCCTGCTGGGCTGCTGAGATATGCACGATGGCTTGGGCTGTTTAAAAGCCAGTCCCTGTAGAAGGTTGGTCAGAGCAGTCGATTTCAGAGGAAAATGAGGAGAATGGAGTAGAAGGAGGAGGGAATTACAGATCTCTTGAGAGTCACTTTCATGGCAAATCATTCTTCCAGCTGTGGGAGAGGGTCTCGCACAGTGAGCAGAGCAGGGAGAGACAGATCCTGCGGATGAGGACAAAGAGTAAAAAAGGGAGAGGGAGAGGAGAGGGGACGTGGTGACTTGGCAGGTCACCCCCGCGGTGCCCTGCTCTGCCTGATAAGGGTGGGTTTTGCGGTGGGGCTGCTGCCGCGGACACACCTCCGTGCGCACTGCAGAGGCACCAGGGTTTGGGGAAGGAATGATAAGGAACACAATGAATAACTAACAAAGCTCATTTGATGAATGCAGTCATTTGCATTACAGTGCCAAATAGCTTTGCTCCTAGTGGCTGAGTGTCATAGCTAGCTACAAATATTATTAGTGTTGTTTCAATGACATCTAAGGGTGACAGTAGACTGTAAGGGGGGAGAGGTTGTTAGGAAGTTTCAGATTCGCAGAAGAAAAGGAATCCTTGTGAATAGTGAGCTGAACATCCCTCGCTTTTGTTTGCTTGAGGAAAGTTATGGCAGTATCACTAAAATGGGTTTATTTGAGTTTTAGAGAGTGCGTACAAGTAAATATAAAGCACAAGACAGAGCTGACACATGGTATGTATCATGCTTTCTTGTGTGCATTTTGTGACTAACTTATACATACAAATGCCAGAGAAAATGCATGGGAATTAGCGGTAGATTCTATGCATAGGTAGTGCCTATAGGTGACTTTCTTGAAGATATAAAGATATAAGATATAAAATGTTAGCACCAGTCAGAGATTTCCTTGTGTCTTTGTTTTGTTTTGTTTTCATGTTCATTCACAATGTTTTCCAGCGAAATATAAATGGATGCATTTTGTGCTATGTTTTGTTCTTCATACCTCATTCCCTAGGGAAAAGGAATCTGTTACTTTTAATGACAGAAGAGATCACACAGGTAAAGCATATTTCAATCTTTAGCCTATCATAAGCAAAGAATATAAAAATCTGTGACCCCGAGACAACCACAGGCTTCAGCTTCAACTCATGTTATGATTTACCACCAGATCCCTGACCTGTATCGTCTGCTTTTGCAATGCAAAAAATCACAAGGACATACACGACTTGTACAATATATCTCAATGTTAGTTGCAGAATTAGCATCCATTTACAGTGCATGGTCTTGATTCCCAGACATGGAAGCCAAGAACATCCTTGATTTGATAAATAACCTTTGCCTTCTTTAGTGTCCTTTTTTCTTCCTAGTGTTTATTTCTCTGTTCATTTCCCCTTGACATTAAGTGGTCTGAACTCATGCGTATTGCACTTTTTATGGGTCTGTTCATATATATTTATATTCTGTGTATTTCCACTAGCCAATAATAGCTAGTGGCAATATAGAAAATATACACGCTCAGTTTCAGAAGGTGGTAAAGGTAGCGAAGGTAGAAAGGTGGTAAAGATTAGCGAAATCTCTTGTTCTCTTTGGGGTACTTCCTTGCTGGAAAATTTCTGAGAAATTACAAAGAAAGTCAGTGGAAATTGAGAGACAAGAGAAGAGAGATAAAAAAATTAACAGCTTCAGACCTAAGAAGTTTGGTGTTGTTGCCATTCCTAAGAAAGCCAGCAATTGTGGACAACTGCCAGCAGCATGTAAGGTAGGAACATGTTTGCACAGCCTGATGAACTGGCCAAGGTTTGCAAGGGCCCCATCACTGTGTGGGCAACCTATAGCAATGACCAATCTTTTGCTGACTTGGGGATCAACATAATCATAGCATTTTTAGCTTCAGTTTTCTCTATTGTGTAATTACCTTTTGTTACTGCTGTGTAAAAGCGAGTTAATAATTTTATCCACATCTCTTATGGTTTGAAATGATGATACAGAAGAGCAAGGCGTTTGGGAGGTTTGGGGTTTTTTGGGGTTTTTTTGGTTGATTTTTTTTTTTGGTCAGTGAGCATGCAGATTAAGTTTTGGATGTTCAGACAACGTGTGTAAGATATCATCCAAAACTAAGTGAAATCAGTTTGAGTTTGGTAGGTATTTGATCACTCCATAGAAATACTTAAAGGAGGTTATAGCTATAGAATTCAGTATCTTGTAAAGGAAATCGTAAGCCTCTCTAAGAAAGCAGAATGTGCTTTAAACCAGTGTTTTGGAATGTCTTAAGATTTTTGCAAGTGCATCTTGCATATACTTTCATCCCAGTGTGTCTCCGAAGCCCTGAGAGCACGATAAGGCATTAATAACAAAGCAACCAGAAAAATCTGAGCTATCCCAATGCTTAAAGCATTTTGCCTTTGACATATCTCAGCAGAAAGTTTGTTTATTAGTAGGAAGCATTTCAGTTAAAAAACTGACTTCACAATTTCTGTTTCCAGAAGCAATATAAGGAAGTTCCTAATTGATAAAACATTTTCCCCACTGAGATACTGACTTTACAATCCATTGTGGTGTCAGAGGGTTATTGGTTGGAGTCTGAGGAGCCTGACCTCCGCTTGCCATTATTTGTGTGAGTTGTGACATGGGGTATGCTTTTGGCCTTTAAAAGCCTGTAGCGTGTGTAGATTTATTTCCAATTAAATAAATACAATTATGCATGATTTTTGAAAGTATGTTCAGAGGTAGAGGGTTTGCCCTCAAAGAGGAAGTATTTATTTAAAGTATTAATGGCTAGGTAGGATCAACACATTTGTCTGAGGAGGCTTAACCCGCTGGTAGTCTGGCTGGGGGGAGAATTCCAGTTGTATAATAGTTTGGTGCAGTGGGGCTGCAGTTCCTGACAGGGCCTCCCCTGTCACCAAAATGAGAATATAACTATAACAACCTAACAAAGCTGGGAGATTATATCTGAACAGCATGTCACCTCTTTCTTTCCATTTCTGTAACTTACTCACTGGCTTCACTGGGACTCTCCTAGAGTTTAAAATGCTAAATTCATAGAGGCAGTTTTTCATTTCGGAGATTTGTTGAGCAATAACTGTTCTACAGTTTTTCTGCAAATAAAACATCATTCTTACCATTTTCCAAGGTCCTCTACTACTGGAAGGTGATCCATTGTCACTACCTTCAGTTTTCATTCTCACCTCTGTGTGAATGTCCTTTTGTAGTTTAGTCTATTGCCAGTGTCAAACCAAAATTGAGGCATGCTTGCTTATTAATATATTATGAATACACTACACCGCCAACAGAGCTTAATCTCTCACACTGACTCCTAGTCATCCTTCAGAAGTGTACAGAAAGCGAAAATGGGCCACTTGAAACATTTTAGCGTGATTGGAAAAAAATCTTTTTTTCTCCTTATCCTTGCAGCTCCCTGGTTAAAATTGCATAGACTGCTGAGCTGAACATGGAAGCACAAAGTGCTGCTGGGATGACCACCCGTCACTTCGTGCTTATTGATGGGCTTTGGAGGAGATGCAAAGTGGCACATGCCCTCTGTAAATTTGGCATTCTCAAAGTAGTGAAGTGCTCTTGGAGCAAGCCCATTATTGCTAAGAATATGCAGCCTGTCTCAGTATGTAAAGCTTCGTAATTTATATGAAGGGGGTAAACAGGGGAGGGAGAAAGAGAGAATAAATACACAAGTAAAAGAGAATTATAGGACTGAAGTCACACCTAAGGGTTGTCCTGAAAGTGAAGCTCAAGAGGTTTATTATCTTTAGGGATGGGCGAGGTCTGTTTTTTAAAGGTCCATATAGGAGTATTGCTTCTCCATGCCTGTGAAGGGTAAGACAATAAATAGCATTCTTAGACTGCAACAATGTAAGTTTGGGTTTGAGTTCAAGAAAAACCTTTCAGGAGTAAGAAAGGTGGCCTGGAGCTGCTAGTAATCGTCCGTTAGTAGCAGGGTTTTGAGAACAGATTAAATAAACTCCTCTCAGGTAAATCCTTGAGAGCGAGGTGGATTAAGTGATCATCTGACGTGTGTCTAGGCCTATTTTCCAATGATTTTATGTCATGTGTGTGTGCTGTGCTCATGTGTGTATGTGAGGAAGGAGAAAAAGAAGAGGAGAGATGATGATTTTTACATCATAGTGAACTTGCAAAACAGCCCTCTGTTCTCTGATCCCTTTCTGCAATTGCATATATTATAGGAGCAAAGGAAAAAATGGACAGTTTTACATTTCAGTGAAAGATACTTCATTTGGTATTCTGTAAAGCAGTATAGAAACATGATGAGGAAAAGTGCAGTATAGCATCACTTGGATGTAGAAAAGGAATTGGAAAGTAGTAAATATGTGGCTTCATTTATGATTATGCTTATTCAACCTGAGGAGCAAATTCTTATGATAGGGCAGAACTTGAGGACTCTGGCTTTTGTCTGACCAAACTCCTCATGGCCAGTGACAGGTAGGGGGGTGGCCAAGCCCCGGACAGTCCCATCCCATGGCTCATAGGAAGCCCTGTGATCTCCTCTGTAGCTGCAGCCAGATGTGACAGCAAGCTCCTTGTGCAGGGACCAGTGCCCTGCCCTGGGTGTGTGGGTGCAGTGTGCTATGGCTGCCCTCTTCCCTGCTTGCCCAGGAGGCATATGGGGCAGGGAACACACGTTAGCATCTAGGTGACCTTACAGAAGACACCTCTGTACATTTCCTGTCTGAAACTTGGCTAAGGGCATCTGGCCCTAGGTTTTCTGTGTCAGGATGATCCTACTCATCGAACCACAAGCAGCATGTTGTGAAAGAGGTGGTTTGTCAGAAAAGAGGGATCTCGGTTAATCATTTACAGGAACCTTAGTCTGTCAGTGGTCTGCATTATGTTAGGGATAGAATCCATTAAAAAGGTTGCACATTTATGTGGAACTCTTTTCTCTGCTGGTGGACCATAGCTATGAAGTTTCTGTGATCACTGTACAGCTGTAAAATACTGGTTTTATGTAGCAGCCGACTGAGATTTCTATTGCAAGTGTTTTAAATGAATGGGTTGTGTTTTTGCAAAATACTTTATATATGTTAGTTTTGTCCCTACCTGCTGGGTATCACTTCTTCATTTGCACAACTGAGTACATTAATGCTGCAGTTGGAAAGGAAGAACAACAGTCTAATTACTTGTCTTATTAGTTCACTGGAAATAATGGAAGACTGTAGCATTGAATTTCCATTTAGCTACCATAGCTCTGGGTGTATGTAGAGCATGGCATAACAGAGTTAAATCATTTATTAACTTCTTAACAGCATATATTTAATCAGTTTTCTGGTGCTTCAGACCTTGCAATCAATACATGCCTTTTATTTCCTTGCCCTTAATTAGTGTACGTTTGTCAAGATTTGCTGATTTGTAACCCACGAATGGTACATGGTAGTGAATTCTTTACATCATTAAATGGGACAGTTGTGATTTTTTTCAGGATACCCACGTAAGAGAAAACAAAATTAATCTCACTGCTTTGACTGCTTTGACATCAATTCGGTGACTTTTTTTTTTTCAGCTAAACCACTGAGTGAGTTATTAAGGCTAAAACTTGCAAGGGAAAAATGCCTTGTAATATGGCAGGGTTCACAGGTATCATTGTAGTCTTTTTTCTCAATGTTTGTAATTAAAAATCCCGTGTATTGGCATAGTCATCTATTCATACAGAAAGCTCCACACAGGTATAGAGTTTCTTAAGGTAGCACCCACATTTGCATCCAAAATGATGTCCAGAGAGGTCTGAGAGCTGGGTCCTTGTTTGGATCAGGCAAGAGCATTTGATAAAAGCACACGTGAGCAGACGGATCTCTTACCAAAATCTAATTATGCAATTTAAGTCAAATCTGAAACAGATGCCCTTCTGCTTACCTATTGTTGAAGCCATTTGGTACCGCTCTAATATTACACTGACACCAGGCAGGAAGGCCCTTTGTATTCCCCAATGAGTCAGATGCCTTGGGTGCTAATTTAATAACTTCCCAGTCCCAGGAACCTAAGGTGAGTTTTCAGCACACATGTGTGCACCTCTCCCTGTGAGGTGAGCTGGCTGCCATGAGGAAGAAGATGCATTTGTTTATGTCAGTGGTATATGAGAGGGGAATTGACAAGCAGGAGCACCTTAATGGCTTCAAACTACCTGTTAATGATCGTGGCACTGGTGCCTGCCTGGCAGCCTCAGTCTCCAATTAAGCATCTGCCGGAGCTGGAAGCCGGGCTCTTAATTGGAAAGAAACAGATTCAAAGCAGGTTGCATTTTCTGCCAAGACAGATTTATCAGCGAAGCCATGCCTTAATCCATTGTATTTCCTTTCCCACCCCCACCTGGCTTTTCTCCCTGTGCTCCCCACCGCTGCAGGCACAGCCCTCAAGCAGGGCAGGTAGCGGATGGATGCTCTGCACCTCAGGGAGGTTTGGTTCTCCTGTAACCTTTCCCTGACCTGGGGACCAGTGATGGATGCTGTCCTAATTGCTGACTTTTCTTCCCTCAGACCCTCCACGAATACGCCCATTAAGATATATTGTCTAGTACACATTCAGGAGATCTGTTTGCAGCTATCTTTTACATAGAACTGATTGTTTAATTGCAGATTAAAGATTAATGCAAGTATAATGATTCCACGAGGACACTTCAGACAAAAGCATCCTGCATCAGGCAGCCTGCATTCATTTTTCAATTTGGCCATAAATTTGGCTGGGAATTAAATAGTAAGTAGCCGTGATTGCAACACTGGTCTCTGAAGGCACTCACGGGAATGAAAATAAATGAACAGGCTCTCACACAAAGCATGTTTCATTATGGTCATTAGTGGACGGATCCTCAGCAGGGACTGAAGGTGAAATTGTCTACAAGAAATGTTGGCACATGTCCGATGAAATTGAAATAGTAAGGAAGTGAGTATAAAAATGTTCAGGTCCCAGATCCTAGAGGTGACCAACTTCTATTCTCTGAGCTGTGGGTGTAAGCCACAGGAGAGGCAGACACTGAGAGACCCCTGGTATGCATTCCAGCATAGCTATAGCTTATCTTTTACAGAGTATGAGCATATTGGAGGAAATTTTTACAGTGTCATGAATGCATAATTGTGTATGTTATTTATGTACCAGGAGTTACTACAATTCATTAGCCTGGTGATTGTGATGAATTATTAAGGTTTTGCTTTCTGTTATGTTTTTCAGGTAAGGGCCCTTTTATTTTCCTTAAAATGCCCAGCTGGTTGGTAAGTTGTTTATTTCTCTTCATTTCTCTTCCTTCATGACATGCTGTGAACAGAATCATAGACTATTTAGGTTGGAGAGCACAGGTGGAGACCATCAGGTCCAGCGCCCTCCCAGAGCAGGGCCAGTTTTCTGCAGGTCACTCAGGGCCTTCTCCAAGGATGGATACTGCACAGCCTCCCTGAGGAACCTGTCCCAGTGTCTCACCAACCTTGTGGCATTTTTTCCTGATGCCTGAGTGGGATTTCCCTCATTTTGACTTGTGTCCATGGACTCCCATCCTGCTGCTGTGCATCACTGGGAAGGGCTTGGTTCTGTCCTTTCTGTACCTCCCCACCAAGCTCTTGGTGGCATCAGTAAGGTCTCCCTTAGCCTTCTCACAGTTCTGGAACCTGCCTTGTGAGATCTGTCCGAGTTTCAGGCTTTTGGGTGTAGAACAATGCACTGAAGTTACAAGTTATTATAGCTCAGTTTGGTTAAAACAACTTTCTGGGGACTCCGTGATATCTTGCATAGATTTTGGAAATCTTAGCTTTTATCACTAATTTGGAGTGATAAAACGTCCTAACATCCTATTTCTTCTTTGTAAATAGAATTTTCAGTGTAATTGATGCTATTTTGAGACTAAATAGCAATCCTAAAATTGTTCATCTTCTGAAAAAGCAATATATTCTGAAAAAGCAAAAATTATTTTTTTTTTCCAAGTAACTAAAGGAATCCGCTTGGAGGTTACTGAAATGTAACTGAAGGAATCCATTTGGGGGTCACTGAAGTATGTTTGACTTGGCTTGCTAGACTTTCAGTGTAATTAGAATACAAGTGGTGACATCTTTAAAGATGCTCAGTGTTTTGGGTTTTGTTTGTTTTCCATTAGTTGAAGAGTCAGGAGCATTTGTTTAAAAATAATACCCAGTTTTCTCTAGCTTTTTGCAGCTTTTTTGCCTTTTGTTGCAACCTTGTAGTTGAACTTATTTCTATGAACCCTTAAAGGGGCACTACTTACAGTCTCAAAAGCAGAGGTATGATTTAACATCAGTAGTAAGTTACAGAATGAGATGATGACATAAATTATATGCTGATTAAGCAAAGTTCAGAGTCTTATTGTTAATCTCTGTTCCTCCTTTGGTTTATTATTTTCTGTTTGTTTTGTTGTTTGTATACTGATATGCAAGCTCTTCTAGGCACAGACTATTGGTTACGTATTCATATGAAGACAGGATAGCAGTTTCCTGATAAATACACCATATTTTGTAGCTGTTAACATGATAATAAAATTAACAATGCTAATTTGTGTTTATTTCTGAACATGACAGTGGAAATCTACCTGCACATGCATATGTGCCTGTGTGTGTATGAGAAAGCAGATACTTTGGGACAGTAGTGTCCGAGTTGCAATGCAGGCACTTTGCTGCATTCCCCAAAAATAGCATAAAACCCAAGGTGGTTGTAGCCACCTTATTATCTGTAGCACCAAGAGAGAAGCATGTTTCATTTCTCCTTTAACCCATTTCACAGTTTCTGGTAGGGATCTCCTTACCAAGCCCAGCTGCATGCCTCGTTGGCAGACCTCCCACTCATCCTGCTCTTAGCAGACTGGTCTGCTCCTGCCTGCAGGGTGCTCTGCTCTACAAATTCTTCCCTTTCAAGAGCCAAAAGGGCTGCTTCCTTCAGTCTGCATCTACTTCACCAGCCCATACAGATCAACTTGGATACAGAGGAGATGGTCATACCTAGGATAAGGCAACACAAATGAGTACTACCCAATGCTTCCCCAAAACCCTTCAAATATCAAGGAAGACTTTATCAGCAGAGAGGATGTCTGCTTCAGTGCTGGGGAAAGCTGCTGTTATAGTTTACTTGTTCCGGTGAAGGCTTGATTTCAAGCATTTTTATATTTTGATAGTCTCGGCAGCTTCGGTGTGGTCTTGTCTTGGCACTGGCAGTCCCAGTATTGACTGCTCTGATACCAGTGAGTCTGGCTCTTGCACATGCACTAATAGAATAAGTAGTGAAAGAGTCACACTTGCCCATGTTTTTACTGTGTCTACAGCACATTTATTCTGAGTTTTAAAATGCTTGGAAGTCCTGGAGGAATGATGTTACTTCTGTAAGGACAAAGCCCTGGAGCATCTAGGAAGACTATAAAATTAGAGCAATTTCTGTGGCAGAGGGACTACTGTTCTGTTGTAAACTATAGAAGCCTCCATTTAAATGCATGCGCCAATAAGGACTCCATCTCTGTAGTGGGATCCACACTAACACTTATTTGAAGACTCAGAGATAATGTAGAATAAAGAGAAGAGTGTGCTGCATTGAAGAGACTGGTATGAGTTGAAAGAATGTGAAGCACACTGCGCCTAGGATGTGCTCTGGAGAAAATAAACAGTAAAATGCAAATGGAAATACTGTGATGAGTTTCGAAGCAATCAACATTTTGCGCTAGAGAAATAAAAGAGATGTGACTTCTGCTACATTTGGTTAATGCTGGCCTTCACAGACTGAAACCTGATGTGATTTGGGATTAGTCCTTGTGAGTTCATGTCAAAGTTTATATTTCAGGTACTCACCAACTTACTACTCGTCAACCAGGTTAGAGATTTGTCTTTATAACTGGAAATTAGAAAGACAGCTATGTAGCCTGGGGAATTAGCCTTTTTGTTTGATGTTGTACACATTCCCTTTTCTATATACGGATGATACTTCTGGTAAAAACCTTAGGGGACGTCTAGGTCTACCTTAAATTTGGTTAAAAGTCAGCTTAGTCTTTAATATAACAAAGTAAAGCAGCAGGCAAAGAAAACTCTTCTCTAATACAAGGAGAAGTAATGCCCTGTGGCATGAGGTATATGGCATAGATCCAGCAAACTATTTAGGATTTTGAGTCACTTTTAAACTCTGTATTATCCATTTATGTAAGGAACTGGGAGCCTTTAAACCAGAGTTCAAGTGTTTTCCCTCAGGAAATAAGGAAAGGAATAAGGAGTCTGTTTGTTAAATAAACTACAAAGAAATGCAGGAAGTCTGTATAAAATCAGAAGCCGTTTAATATGAATATAACTTAGCAAAGCTATAGTTTCTCAGGTACTCTGTCATCTACCTTATCTGATCAATAAAGTTTATTTTTATTATTCACATATTAGGACACTGTGATGTGTATTACTAGATAACATCACTGCATTTTTCAAGGGTTCTGTGTTTATCAAAGTTGCTGGAGTGAAATGCTTTAAAAGGAATCAAAAGCATTGTTACCGTACTTCTTATTATACTTGGCAATTTTTTTATGATTAACTTCTTCAGAGATGTAAGTATTTTGGAGGACAAACTTAATAGCAGTCTATTTTGGCATCTGAGATAGTAATGCACAAGGAGGTGCTCTTTTTACTGCAAAAGACCACCAATTTTTTTAATATATTGCCCATTCGGGGTTAGAAGGTAGCCTTTCTACAAAGAAGTTAGTGCCACACTTCCTTCTGGTAGTGAATTCAGAAAGAGGAGGACAGAAAAATTATTCACCCTAGGCATGTTTTATTTATCTCCGTGATTTATTATAAGGGTTTAACGATTCATAGTTATTAGTAATCTGCTTGTAATTGATCAATAATTCATGTAGCATAGGGCGCAGGCTGTTCCAGTAAGTGTCCATGCCTTTACAACAATCATCTTGTGTAGATGTGCAAATACAAACCTGATAAGCACTGTTTGCATGGAAGTGCTAGTACTTCATGTACAGTGATGCTGCACGTCGTGATAATTCCGGTGATGCATACACAGGGCGAGTCGTTAGCTCTGCGAGCAGCCGGAGGAAGGCATCTGTCTTGTTTCACACAGAGCACGAGACTTGCTGAACTAGTTTCAGAAATAACAGCACTGTTTTTCATCCTGTTGTTTCTTCCAGAAGCCAATTTGAATATCCGGGGTGAGATTTCTGTTATTAGTAGGGTATTTCTTTTGTACTGAGCCAACAGTGAGATTTTATAGAGAGCGCCATCAATCATAGTCTAGCATTGCTTCAAGATAATTCACTTAGGATGGATTATTAAAGAAAGATTAAGGATGTGTTAAAATAGTTTATTTTATATTAATAGCACACCTGAAAGATGTGTGGTCATTCCAAGGTGCTCCCATAGGCTATTTCTATGAAACAAGTTAACTCTGTGGAGTACATCCATTATGATTGAACATCTGAAGATATAGGTGTCATGGAGGGAGTTCCTTGGGCAAGAGAAATACGAAAAAGGTGCAAAACAGAAATAGCTGCAGTTATTATGAATCTTTGAATCAGTATGTGGAAGGGGAAATCTTGAGAAATTGTATTTTTGCAGCAGGAGATACAACATTAGCAGTGCTGCACTAGGTGGCCTGTGCTGCATGGGAGAGTGAGAACGTGTCGCCCAACAACATGCTCCCTTTGGTTATTGATCAGATCTTTCTAAGCAGGCTGTTCTCTCAACAGCAGCAGCCTTCATAGTCTGCAGGAACCAAAGGAAATACTTGTTTTTCCATTGATGGCGATAAGAGTATATTGATGAGTGAGGAGCCATGGAATGGATAAAAGTAGCTAAAAGTTAGCTGTCCTATAAGACCCTCTCAGTGTATCAACATGTAAAGGGGTTGGTTTTTAATCTATAAATAGCTTTTGCAGTGGTTTTCTCCCAGTTACACATCTCTTTTTCTGCTCTAAATCAATTCCTCAAGCCTCAGGAAGCAGGACACGACTCCAGTCTGGAACTGGTGCTGCTCAGGGGCTGCTGAGAGCAAACTCCCTCTTCACACATGGGTTTCCCGTGACCTCTCGATGCAGTATATTCCCCTCGTGGTGCATGCAATCTCACAGAGACTGGGAAAGCAGGTTACGCACTCCGTGAATGCCTTTGTGAGACTTGTGGCAGTTTTTAATTTGTCATGTGCTGCGTATAATCAAAACAGAAATTGCTCAGATGCTGAAGGATTGGTACCTGATGAAATTGTGACAGGAAATACTTCTAGCTCTGATATGGTGTTTGCAGTGTGTGAGGGAGAGAAATCTGTTCTTGTGAGGTCTTTTATTCACTCTGCTTTCAAGAGCTAGAACAATCTGTCTCTGTGCTTATTTAATTAATGTGATGTCAACAGCGATAATGTGTAAAATAATATAGAATGAGTTGTAAACAAAGCAGGGTTTGAATCTTCCAAATACACCACAACCAAAATTAATTGGCCAACCTCAGGGGAAATTGTAGTGCTGAACCTTCTTCTTGGGCTTTGTTTCCTTTTTTATGAACAGTGAATTAGTTTCGGTTTTGAAGCTTCCTGAAATATGACCAGTTTTGCTGTCTCACTTTGAGAAATAGCTCACACTCTCTCTCAAAAAAAGAAAAGGGGGAAAAAAAAGAAAATTAAAAACAAAAGCCCTGTGGCTGTTAGAGGCATAAAGCCAGATCCTGAGCTCCCTATCAGTCTGAAGCAAGACTGGAAGCGGTCCTGTGTGAACAGCGACAGTATTCAAATTAAGCCATTAAAACACTGGAAGGAGGTCTTAATTAGCACTTAGTTAGCAAAATATAAGTGAAAGTAAGACTACCTGAATGAAAACTTAAGGGGACTTGTTACTGGAGCTATTTTTATTTTATTATGCTCTTGATAGATTTTTTGTTGTACGTTTTCCTCTCCATGGGGGCTGCTGCCCAGTGACCCACTAGATGAAACACAAGCTCATTGCTTGTGAGCAAACACAGCCAAGCTGTCAAGAAATGAATGAGGCTTGAAAGGGATTCATCTGCTCTGTTTCAGCCTGGACTTATGAAAAACAGGGTAAGAAACAGGCACCGTCAGAGGGCAGCTGATCTCTCTCTCCCTTAACAGTGATAAATCAGATCGTATGCATTGTTTTGAATCTACCCTCTTCCCCACTTTGACTTCAAAGGAAGCCTGCAGCCCCTAGACATATAGCTTTGGATACCTAAAAGGCAGGTGAGGTGGATCCTTCCTCATGTTCTAATGGTAGTATAAGCCTGTGGTAGAATGAAGTCCAAACCAGGCAGGATGGACACAGCGGCCTGAGGGAACCTCCTTCGCTTCCATGCCTCTCCTGTTCTTATTTATTTGACCTAAACTCTGCTACTGCCTTAATTATGAGCACTGAGACCTCGCCTTGTGTTGAAACATTCATCTGCTTTTCTGCCTGCACAGGCACATTTGGCCTCTGTTTATTCTGCTGTGTTTCTCTTTTGCTGCTCTGAAGCAACCGCAGAGAAGAAAGAAGGGAGAATGAGAAAGTTTCTGTTGTATTTTATATTAATCTGAGGGTTTATCCATCCTCACTGTCACTGGAGAAAAAAATTATCTTGCCACCTAGCGCTCCTGATGTCTTCAGGGAAAGAAAGAAGGCACCCTTTGCTTTTAATTATTTTCCTTTTATTTTAAATGAACAGTAATTTTTTACTGTGGAACAGTAGGAAATCTGTAAGATTAGTCTAAAAGGTGAGCCAGATCTCAAACAAAGGAAATATGAAAGCCCTCTGTGGGTTGGTTGGGGTTTTTTATTGTGCTTTTTTTCAGATTCCTGCTGTGCCTCAGGCTTGCAAAAGAGTGCAGAAAACCAAACACCTCACTTTCTTAGATAACAGTGGAGGCAAAAAAAAGCTGGTTTTTTTTTCTTTTGAGAGTTTAGGTGCAATACATAGAACTGATGTATGACATGCTGTTCCTTTGTAAAAGTACCAAGAATATTAAAATACTCCCATTATCAGTGCTTAGCCTCAAGCTTCCTTTAATGATCCTACCACATCTTGTAAGAACTAGAACTAAATTGAGTATGTGACTTCAGAAGGTAGCTACATGGTGACAATTAATGGTTCTTGTCAAAGTCCTGTGCAATCAGTATCCATGAATTATGACATCTAACCACTAGCCCTTTTAATCTCCACTAAAGGTTTTCGGGTTCCTTATTAAAGCATCAATCTGTGGCTCTGATGTGTCCCCTCAAAAGAAAAAATAAACAACTAATCAAGTAGACAGTGTTCTTTGTGGTTTAATTCAAAGGCTGCTGTTGTACATATATTGCATTTATATGCTAATATCAGTTCATCAGACATTTAGACATGTATTCTTTTCATCTATATTTTGTGTCCTCGTTATTATGTCAGTCTGCTGTTGAACTTTCCCCCATTCTCCATTCAGAGAAAGTGGCTAATACAGTCAGCTAAGCAGATGAAAGAGTTATGGAGATAGGAGTTGGATCCTGCTGTTCTTGTTTTACTCACCAATAAAAGTCGTGCAACTTTAAAAAAAAAATGGAGTAAAATAACTCTTAACAATCATATGAGCAGCAAAAAAGAGCTTTTAAGTGGTCCATAACAAGAATGAACAAGCTTTGCCTTCCTCTATGGGGTTTCTTTTTTAATGTGCTGTATCTGATCCTGATGCCTTTTTTGATTTAGAGAATAACTATAGATGTGCATGAAACTTGTGAGACTTAAGACCTCAGATGCATTTATTCCTCGATTTGGTTTGAAGAAGCCAGGCTAGCAGATTCTTTTTCCATGTTCTCCACATGAGTGGCTTGTAATTTTTCTGTGATGTTTACTTTTCCTCCATTTTATCTTGTGGTCCTGTCATTTTCCATCTAGACCAGTTCACATCATCCAGTCTTCTAGGCTCCCACTGAGCAATGAGAAACTGATTCAATACAATATATCAGCCAGGTCATTGCCACCAGCGTGGGTGGTGGCAGGGGCTGGAAATAGATCTTACTCTAATGTGTGGTGTGTCCTGCATTTCTAGTATTACTCTGTCTTGATCAAAACAGTGTCGTGGCAGGTTGGAAATTTGGGATGGCTACAGTGGCTTCCTTGTGATTCCTTTAAAAAAAAAAAATGTGCAGCAAATCCCTTGTCTCTTCTCCTTTACTGAAAAACGGGCTTACTGTGGATCTGAGAGAGGGCAGGTAAAACCTAGTCAAAACCTCTTTTGCTGGTACACAAGTGTCATGAAGTTACAGCAGGTACTCTGGTTGTTTTAATCTCTTTCCTTTCTGTTTTGTCTTCACTCTTGACCTTCTCCAACAGCATGATGGTACTTTTGGCCTCAACTCACCCACATTACTTTATCTAGTGCTGATTAATTCTGGAGACTTTCAAGGCCTGAGTTCCTTTCTTTTTTTCTTTTTTTTTTCAATAATGAGTTTCTGTCTTTGGCAGAGGATGTTGTGCTTGTTTGATGGACAAGCTTCCATTTGCAAGACTTCTGAATAATAGCTGCTTCTGAAAAGCTAACACTTCCTGAGTAGAAAATCTGTAAAGGGTTTGACCTTTAGACTTATCCTAAAAAGCTTTAAATTCCTCATAAGTTCAGGAAGCTCAGTTCAGCGCTAAATCCAAAAGATTCAAGGCACTTCTGTGATGTGTCTGCTTGTCCAGTTTATCTGAGTGAATTCCTAAAGTAAGACAGGAAATTTCTCAGAAGCAGGCTTTCACATATGGTTTACAATAGTAGGCATACACCAATGGAAAAAATTCATTGACACACCAGAATGGAAAAAGATGAATCATTTCTTAAAAAGTAAAAGATGGAAACTCTTTTCTACAGATAAGTGCAGATGAAAGCATTTCACCCTTCAATTTAGGCTAATTAGAGGATTAATTATCTCTGTATACTTCATTCAAGTCTTGTGGTTATTTTCCCTGTTCTTAATTGGTGATGTGGTTTGACATTACCTTGTGCCAATGTAGTCAATAATATTTTAGAATTAGTTAAATCCAACTTTAATTGGTATTGTTCTGTAATAGCAACAGATTGATTTTGATTTCTCCCCCACCCAATTCTTTTTCACAGCAACTCCACTTCTGAAGTATTAGAGAAACAATATCTAATTTTTGATTTTGATCCATTTTGCTGATGCATCCTATCTCTGTCAATCAATAAGAAACATTTACTGTGATAACTTCTGCAAAGGAAATGAATTCTCTTTTATAACTGGACCTGCAAAACAGAAAGTTCTGCATCAGAGGCAGACAAATGTCACTCATACCCAAAATCATGAACCATATAGACCATATACCAATAGACGTTTTGGTAGAAGGCCAATGACATCCTGGGGTGCATCAAGAAGAGCATGGCCAGCATGTCAAAGGAGGTCATCCTGCCCCTCTACTCCACCCTGGGGAGGCCCCATCTGGGGTAATGTGTCCAGTTCTGGGCTCCCCAGTTCAAGAAGGACAGGGAACTGCAGGAGAGGGTACAACAAAGGGCCACAAAGATGATTAAGGGCTTGGAGCATCTCTCCTATGAGGAAAGGCTGAGGGACTTGGGTCTTTTTAGTCTGGAGAAGAGAAGACTTAGGGGGGATCTGATCAATGCTTACAGATACTTAAAGGGAGGGTGTCAGGAGGATGGGGCTGGTCTTTTCTCAGTGGTGCCCAGCGACAGGACACGAGGAAATGGGCACCAACTTGAGTATAAGAAGTTCCACCTAAAATGAGGAGGAACTTCTTACTGTGAGTGTGGTAGAGCACAGGAACGGGCCTCCCAGAGAGGTGGTGGAGTCTCCTTCTCTGGAGACATTTAAAACCCGCCTGGACAAGTTCCTGTGCAACTGCAACATGCTCTAGGTAGACCTGCTCTGTCGAGAGGGATTGGACTAGATGATCTCCAGAGTCCCTTCCAACCCCATATGATTCTATGATTTTATGATATTGTTTTACTTTCCCATTATCTACGCCTGACTAAGGTAACCTTTCACTGTTCCAACCTGCTGATTCCTGCTCACATCACCTATTCCTCTACATGTGCTAACTACCCTTTGTTAGCCCTTGTATAATTAATACAGTTCAGTTTATTTCAGAGCAAATGCTGCAGTCCTCATTTAATTTAAAGTTGCTGTGTCTGTTTCAGATGAGGAGAAAGGCTTGCCTGGCTAAATTCCATGTATATTCCCCAGCTCTCTTGGGCTGTCATTCAGTGATGCAGTAAATGCAGCTCTATGGTTCATAAATACAAGAGAGCAAGTTCTGTGACTGTATTGCACTTATCACTGATTGAGTTAAAATTCATCTTCTGGTTTTGTTGAAAAGAGCCTTGATTGGCTAATTTCCTACCAGCAGGCTTATGCTTAACACCAAATCAGATATCATCTGTCTGCCCCATTCTAACTTTATGCTGGTTCAACAGTTGTCTGTTCTCCCACAGTGTCATGTAATTGCCATTGTACCATAAACTTGCTGTCATGCACTCTGACAGTACATCAGAAATGTGATTATAATGCAGGGTGATACAACCATACATATATTTAGGATCAGCAAATTGTGGAACTGCTGCATGACCTTTTCTTGCATTAGATATATTATCGTGTTCTATGTACTTTATTCTGATGTCTTTAGATAATAGTAGCAATAACACTCTGTGTTGTGTGTCATTGAAACAGAGAAATGCTCTGTTATTAGATCGTTTATAAAACAATGGAGATGGTAGAAATGTGACATATCGTGTACTCTAATATTTTCAAAGCCACCTGTTTTGTTTTGATTATTGTTTTCAATATACAATTGCTCTGGTACCTTCTTAAGGCAGATTCTGAAGGTATGGCTCAGCCCTAGGACATATGAACATGATTTTGATAATTTTTGCTCATCAATCAGATTGCCATTTTTACTGTTTTGATGCACTTTTATTTTGACTAAGTTTGAGATAGAGAATCTGCTCAGAGCAGAATAGATGAATGATATCTGCTGTGATAATGCCTGTGAAAAGAAGAGCAATCTGAATTTTTTAATGGTTCCATTTATTAAGCATACCTTTTTCCAGTCTTCTTCTCCATGAAATATGCAGTGAGAAGCAATTGTGTAAAAGAATAGAAGGCAAAGCTCAAGGACATACATAGTTAAATGTTATAGATATGATGATTTCTACCATTTCAGGATGTGGAATATGAAATGTTATTGATACCTGCGTAGGTGAACATACTGCCTCATCTATCTGTGTTGTTCTCTTTACATACAGAACTGTTGATCAACACAGCTAGTTTTGACTACTATAAAATACCACCTTTATCATCTGATCAGTGCAGCCTAAGGTATTACACCTTGTCAGCAACTGGCTTGCTGTAGAAGATTCACAGGTGAAAATGAAAGGGTTTATACTTCAAATCCTGTGGTTATGGTTTGATTGATTCTCCTCCAACATCTGTCTTTACTACAAAGCAGTTTCTGCTCTTTACTGTTCATGAGACAAACTGCCCGAGTAAGGCTAACGCATACATAGGCTGACATCTTCTAAGAAGAGAGCTGTGTGGAAAATACTACGAAACCCACTAGTCAAGATGGAGCCCAAATACAAATTGTTGACTTATGCTCTTTTTCTGCATATTCTTGGTGTGCAGAACCAGCCTGTGTATTTATGTCTTTATTCCAGAGGTATCCACTATCATATAATTTGAGCATGTCTGAAAAAGCAGTCTTGAAAAATTGATAGGTTGGGCAATGGAAAGTGTGCCAAATGAAGTGCAACTAGCAACAGTGAGATCCAACAGAATGAAGAAGTGTGTGGATGAATACTGAGAACAGTTTACTATTAGGGAATTCTAGTTATGGAGTAAATATGCAGAGTAAGCCCCTTTGCTGTTTCACTTGTAATTATAGTAGTTTGCAGGATCCTGTTCCAGGGGTGCTTTTCCATTGGTAAGAACAGGCTGATGGACTAGCTGAGTACGATTATGACCTGCCATTCCCACTTTTTCCAAAAACAATAAATCATTCTAATGCTATACCTTTGCCAGACAAAGTACAGCTGAGACACAAAGATGATTTCAGAGCCATGTTTCAACTTTGACTAGAGTGCTTAAGTTTTTTGGCATCCTGTTGAAAAGGAGGTCCTTGGGAAAGGCTTCCAGAAAGCTGTCTGCTGCCAACTTGCATCTTTAAATCTGTGCAAGTGATGTAGAAGGTAGTATTTGTGTATCAGGAAAAGCAAGTTTCGATTCCTACATATGAAAAGAAGATAATATACCTGTAATAGGTGCAGAGAAAGTAGAAGAGAAGACAGCAAAAGAGAACTGCAGCACTAGGTTTTCCTACAGGAAAAGTGCTTACAGCCAGTCTTCCCTGTAATATGAAATCTATGCAGATCAGCTGTACTTGCATGTGTTAAAGAAAAGCAAAGATCTATAAATTTACTGTAGTCCAATCATAATGACCAGAGGTTGCAGTGTGTGTGTATACGTACAATATATATTATAAATGAAGCATCCATTTCCATTTCAACACTAATACTCAGTAAGCTGGTATTCATCAATATATGTTTGCTAGCAGATCAATATCTAATCTGTTTGCCAATTTAATTGTACCAGAAGGGTGCATCAGACTGATAATTTTCTAGTCAGTCTCTTGTGTTAACTGAAAAAAAAAGGGAAGAAACTATTTTTACTGTTCAAATGAATGAAATATTTCAACGCAGACAAAATGCTTTGCATTCTGATCTAACTAAGCAAGGCGAGAGCCAAAGCTGTTATTTATATTAGAACATTAGGTATTTTAGGAGTGGAAGATGCATCATGTTAGATTAATGCAGCTGTTTTATTTAAATTTGTATCTACCCAGTAAGAGAGTGGAGATAATTCAGTGCCGGAGCAGATGAAAAACATGTTACAGCAGCACAACTGGGAATTTGTGTCACATAAATGAAAGGAAGTCTCTAGTACAAAAGATGCTGTAGCAGCTCTTGGCTTTCACTGTGTGAGTAGATGGATGAGTGTTTCTGTGACTCCCGAAGCTGGAAGGTTTATGCTGCATTAACGGGAGTGTTTTCATCTGGTTGCATGGATCACATCCAGCATTCGGCCAGGATGGCTGGAGCTGGAAATCTGCCAACTATTATACTCTGCTATTTAGAAACAAAGTGAAAAAGGATATTTTTTTTTTTTTCAGGTGTGCTGTGCAACTGGCATTTAAAAAAAAAGATCTATAAAATTCCCTGAGCACATGGGAAGGTATGCAGGAATGGATTGCCAAATGTAGCTGCCTCACATGCCCATTCCTAATAGCATTTCCGATTGCCTTTGTTGGAACCAGGA
The DNA here is from genome assembly GCA_004320125.1 of Scolopax mira. Lineage (NCBI taxonomy): Eukaryota > Metazoa > Chordata > Aves > Charadriiformes > Scolopacidae > Scolopax > Scolopax mira. The sequence goes on from BJBW01001865.1 coordinate 22,414, forward strand.
TACCTAGGTGGAAGTGGTTTGGGACATTTCTTTCTTTCTCTCTGTGGTTCACTGGAAAACTCAGGCTTATTCAAACTTACTGTCACTTTACATTATTTTTATTCTTTTGGAAGAATCCGAGACACTCTGGGGCATCGTTTTCAGAAATTGTTGTTATGGCATGACATGTAATGTGATTTCAAAAGGGTCTTACATATTTAAAAGGAAAACAACCTGTTCTCTGAAGGTTGGGATTGCAATGATCTTTTCAGCATGGATCTTCTCTATATATGGCATTCTGCAAATTATATATTCTGTTTCACAGAATGACTGTATTTATTACCAGAGGAAAATAGATTATTAATTAGAGCCAAAGGCTGCTTTGATTAAACATACAATTAATTAGCTATGCTAAGCCCATCCCAAAGCTCACAATATTTTCAGCTGGATGGTTTTTCTAGTACTTTTAATTAAAATTGTTTTAAACAGCCACAAGTTAGCTTCATGTGCACTTAAACTGAAGTTAGCTCTTCAGTGTTTTGCTGGTTTCTGTGTGCCATCTAATTAATCTATAGTGATTAAATGCACATAAAATCATCTGAAATACAAGGTAATTTGTATGGAGCAGATATGGAAGAGTGGAGAGCTTCTACTAGTCCTTGGCATGATTGTTTTGTCTTTGGAAAATGATTTTGAAAGGCCACAGAGGAAGCAATGTGTTTTGATGAAGCAAATGTGGAAAAGAGCATACCAGCCAGACACAGTGAGAAAAGCAACAGCAGAGACTTACAGAGATGGAGGTGTTTGCTTTTCAGTGTGCAGCTTGTCTTTGTTTCTGGAGATGCAGGCTCCTTGTCATCTGTCCTCAAAGTTTGGGACTTTGTGCTGTCTGGCGCTTTGCATCTCACTCCTGTTTTGATGAACTGACTGCTGCGTGGCTGGGAGGTGGCTTAGCGCTATGTTTGCCTTCATGATTTATGAATAAAGTTAGGGTTGAGTTTTCCAATGGGACCAATAAACTGAAGATCTCCTACAAAAATCCACAGGTTGTGTTTTTCTGGGTGCCATAAGTACTCTTGAAATCTCTCTCATTACTGCCAAACTATTTTCAGTGGAGTTCTCTGAGAAATTTGTAGATATTGAAAACTATCCTTAAAAGGAAGAGGATCTTTGTCTTTTGGAGTCCCAAATGCCTGGGATTTTGGCAACTCCATGCACATATGTAGGTGTGGTAGCAGACCCTTTACGTAACACTAGTAAAAAATTAAATAAATAAAGACTGGGACTGGGTCAGGGATGCATTATCACTTGGTGGAGCGCATGTCATTCCAAAGACTGGAAGGGCAGCCCCTGCAGGTCTCAGTGATGAGCAAGAAGAGGACTAGAGCAGACGTGTCCAAGTACACTTTGGTGATGCTTCTTCTTTGTGTCCCTGACCAGTTGCTTCTGCAGTTGTCCTTTTTGTGTAGTGGCTGCAGAGCTACCCAGGGCACACAGCCTGTGCCCTTGTGGCTAAAACAAAGTCCCATAAAGGTTTGAGCCCTCCAAACTCTGGCCTTGGATTCAGATCATCTCTTTCCTGATGGACACCTGAGCCGCAAGCCGAGTATTTTATCAGATCCGTGAGCCTCAAGTGGTGTGGTCATTTGCCACAAGATGTGTGATCACATGGTAACATTCTGTTGCTTTGTTGTTCATTTTTAATTCTCATGTTTTGTCTTTTGTCTTTGCTTTCTGTGTGGTTCTCATGAACAACATGGGCCAAAGATGCAAGTGATTTTTAATGGTAAAAATAATTATTAACAAAGAGGTCGGTGAGAGAGTACAGAAGAGGATGGTAGAGGCAACATGGAAGAAAATTTGATTTTTTAGCTGAAGGAGGAGTCAAGCAGTGTAAAGATAATCTCCAATGTCCTCTGGTGGAACTGTAGTGTACAATTACACCATTCTAGAATATGAGCTTCTCTTCTTCCTTATTTCCTCTTTTTTCTTCTCCTCCTGAAGGCAGCAAAATTCTGCTGGACAGCTTTGATGAAGTTACTGCAGAATGAGGAAGTTAAGGTCCAACATAAGGATAAGCTGTGCATCATAACAAAACAATAAATACTGTCTCCAGAACTACTGCCTTATTTTTCATAGGGCTTCATACCTTTTTATTCTTTTTTACCTGTTGTTAATGTCTTTTACCAAAAAGAAAGCATAACTTTGTTTGGATTGATATTAGTATTCCTAAACATGCCACAAGAGAAGTAGCAAGTTGATATTCAAGTTCCTAGCTGGATGCTGGATCACCTCTATTATGTCTCTGCACAGATAGTTTGTCATAGCACAGTTTGTGTCCTAATCTCATGTTTTTAATGTATAAGAGCCGCCAGCTTTTAATGGTACATTAGCTTAATTTGTACTTGGCAAAAATTATGTTCCAGTTTTGCACATCTTAGGTCTATAAATATCTTTATACTTAAGGCAAAAATATTCTGGCCTCCCATCAAATATGCCCCTAACTTTTGTCACAAAACTTTTTTTTTTTTTCTAAATTACAATTAATTTTATATGTCACAAGCCTCGTTTCACATGCATGTTCCATAGGCCTAGTTACTGGATATAATGACATACATTCTAGCTTTTTCTCTTCATCCGAACTTCTTCAGTCCATTCTTTTGACACAGAAGGGAGTTCTGAATGTGTCAAATGCCTAGCGAATAGTAATTTCAAAGCCTTTCTCCTGGAGTGTGACAAAGAACAGACTCCAAGCACAAACAGGCATGTGCTACACATCACAAGTTAAAAGCAAACCAGCATAGTAGTCCTGAGCCAGCTGTATCCATGTGCTAGAGCGTGCAAGTTGAAGTAAGCAGAGACCCCATTTTTGTGGTTAACTCTGCTTGTATCTCTGAGCTGTGTTACTGAAGCCGAGTGTCAGAAACCTGAGGGCAGAGTCGTTTCTGGTGCCAGCAGTGTGCCAGCCGACTGCAAAGGGAACGTGCCAGTGAATGGAAATGGAGCCATGCAAAGCCCTCCCAGCTGGGAGATGTTCTTTGCAGTTGTTATATTTTCCAGGAGCTGTACCTGCAAGTCATTTACATCTGTATCTGCCAACTGGTGTCCAGACCTTAAATGGACAGATGTCAGATAGAAACGCAGATACTCTGGCCCAAGAACTGTCCTATTTCTGCAAATGCTGTTCTGCATTTCCCCTCTTGGTAACGCATCCAATACAGTATTAAACATTGGTGACATTTGGAGATAAATGAATGAGGGTCAAACATCAGTCATAAAGTTATTGCTTTGGGCTGTTCCTGCAGCTTTTATGAGACTTCAACATCTGTCCTTACTACAGTTTGCTTTGTGACTGTGCTCTTTTGGGGGATTCAGAGTGCTTTTGCAAAGATGAACTCAGCCGGACAGTGTTTCTGAGGTGTAGTGCAACAAGTGTGCATCATGCTTGGAGGTAGTGCTCTGCATATATGGCAAAAAAATAATCTTATGTTCTATAAAAATAAATAAATAAATGAATAGTTCAGTAGAAATCAATAGCCAGGGTGGAACACTACTGTTTAACCATAACTGTAACAACAGGCAGGGAAAAAGTCAAAAATATAGTCAAGTTAAGTGACTGCGCAAAGATGACAGGGCCAAGCCAGTGATAAAGGCAGACCTCGGGCACTCTCAGTCCTGTACTGTCTAATTCACAGCTCTGCTTCCTTTTTTTTAAACATAAGTTTTAAATCAAAAAATACTCATTGTCTGAGTGCAAGAGCTGGCACAATACCTATTTCCATCATAGCTGTTCTGAGCTTCAGGATACATACCTGACACCTTTACAGCCTCTTTCAAACCCAGCTCATTACGATCTTTTGTGTAAATCCTTCTAAATTCAGAGATAATTGACAAGACAGGCTCTGAGGGGCTTACAGCCAACTATGTTAGTGAAGCTGCTTTAGGAAGTCTGGGTGGTGCTGAGAAGCCTAATATACTATGGGAGAAAAACAAATGATTGCCCATGCACAACAGCAGCTATACTAAATGAAATACCTCACTTGTTTTCTATTTTATTTTTTCACTAAATACCCAAAGGCAATAATCCACTTTCTGGATTAACAGCCTGTAAAATATTACTCTGAAAAAATAAAGCCATCTTTGAGCTAACTTGTGGCAACACAGAAGGCATCAAGAAGCAGTGGAGTCTCCGCTGTGTTGTACTTGTATAACTTGAAATCATGCTGAGTGAACACTTTTTTCTACTTTTATAAGACACAGGAAGAATAATTTCTGTCCAAGACTATTAATCAGACCGCATCCTGGGAAATATGTTCACAACACTCTTGAATACTACTGTTTATTAATAGAGATGTTCTCTTTGGATTACTAAAAGCCATAATAAATATCTTTATAATTTTTCAGCATTTTAAAAAAATCTGTTCTTTTCCTGTCTTCATGGATTTTATTTCACTGCCTGATTTTTTTGTCTCCAAATTTTGTCTCTAACCAGCTCAGTTCTCTAGCTGGTCTCATTTGCCTCAATGACAACTCCTTGTTGTCATTGGAGAGAGGTGACCATTTCCAGAGGGTGATTCAGCTCACCCACAGCTAGTTTACATCTCTGACTTGCCCTCTCCTCCCCTCTCTTGTCTTTGATTACAGAAAGAGTTGTGAGGTTACTGTTGTAGTTGTGCGGTAGCTCAAGACCTGTATTTGCAGCTATGCACCTAAATAACACTACCCAACCCTGTGTGAATGGAAAATCTTTATTTCTGTTCACTTTTTTCCCTAGTACCTCCCCGTTTTTATGTCTTCTGGCATTTGCAAAGAGGTAGATGTACCAATGCTTCCCCTTTCTTTTAGACACATTTTAGATTTAAGTGTGAGCGGATAAGATTGGTGTCCTAAATGGAAAGTCAATACAGTCAGCAGTTGGCTGGGTAAGCAGTTTGTCTGGTTGCTCTGTAATTTAGTCTAGTCGACACCACTTAAGTTACCTGAAGACTGGTCTCCCCTAAATCTTACAAAAACTGATGTGAGGTTGGTGGAACTGCAAACCTTCACCCATTGACCAGCAGCTGGTCAGTGTCTTCAGATAGACATGCAGAAAATTAATGATCAGAATAGGTAGCCATGGGGTTTGTGTGAAAGTTAGATGACACAGGGGGAACATAAATCTTTTTTTTTTCAGCTTGTGTCAAACTTGATTGTAGAATCTTGTGAGTTGCTTGAAGCCTGTTACTGGCAGTAGTATAGATTAAACTGAGATGGAAGCGAGTGCTGGAGATTTGCTCCTTCTTCGCATGCTGCCAATGCTTTGTGATACCAAAGGACGCCCAGAGTGTAGTCCGTGTTGAGTGTAGTCCTTGTTGATTTTGTTGTGGTGAAGCAAAAGTCTCTTTATTTCTAAGGTCGAGCACCGTTAAATACAAAAATCTTAAGGACTCTGAAATTCAGTTTGAATTTTCCTGATAGTTGATGTGGCTCATAGAGCATCATTTGAGGGTTAGTGTCCCAAATATGAGATCACTTGAGGCTTGAGACCAGAAAGGTAACCTTTCTTAAAACTGAAAGGTTACCTAACATTTTTGCATGTGTTCAGGAATCAGAGCTCAGTTTTGGTTGTGTTGTGTATGCTTCACCCACTCAATGCCCCATCTGATGTAGGACATAGCTACTACTTGGTGACAAAATTGAAACAAGCATAAATAGTTATTCTTGCATTATAAAGGTAAGCCCAATGTAGGTCTGCATTGGAGAATTTAGCTGCAAATACAAGGTGTTTAGTAATAAGAGTGATTGCTGTCTTCCTCTTCAACCTGAAGACCTGGTTGTCTTACTGTACACCATCCTTATGTTCAGCTAGTTGCATGAAATACAGCCTAAGGAGAACAGTCACAGTCGTTTTATCACAGTCTGCCCCTTTTGAAGACATTCTTCCTTTGAGAGAAGATACAATCTGGGTCAAGCAGAAAAGTTTAAAAACCTCTCAGAAGGATTTGCACAGGTACATGTTTTGAGTGGAGGAGAAAAGCACCCAAAGAGTGAAGAGGCAGAAGATGGGATTTGAGTGGAACACAGGCAACATAGAGGGAGAAGGCAATTGCCTGTAGGGTAAATAACCCTAACATTTTAATAAAGGTGATTTCTGAAATGGTGTTTTTCAGTGATCCGATTTTTAGCACAACCCTCAGAAGTAGTTTTACTCGTATAACTGTGAGGCAAGGAACACCAATGTTCAGAGGAGTAGTAGGCAAGACGAACAGGGTGATTTACTGACCTAGTTTAGCATGCAGAAGGTGGTGGAATAAAATTAAATGGTGCGCCTAAGATCATTGTGGGATTTGCTAGACTTCAAGTTCAGCATGCACATGGTAGGTGTTAAAGTACAATTTGAAGAAAAGTACGATTACATGTAGGGAAGGCAAAGGGCAAATGGGATGTAATGAATCACAGACTAAGTGAGGGTAGATGGTTACAAAGCCAGCCTAACCTGATAGACTTTTTGATTAGCAAATGCCTTATCTTGACAAAGAATATGTAGTAGGTCCTCTTTATCTGGACTTGAGATAAACAAAAATATCTGATGTATTATTATAAGGGAAAATATTAGCTAAAGCGAAACAGAAGTGGTTAGATAAGCGGTCATAAGGAGGATGTGGAGCTGACGCTGGAGGAATATCTATCTACATATAGTGTTAAAAGGGAAAGTGAAAGGCTGAAGAGAGGTTATTGCTGGAGCTCCAGAAGGGTTTGTCTTTGCAGTGATCTTATTTAATACTATTATTAGTGACCTTTGCAGAAATATCAGCAAATTTCACCTGCCGATTCCTAATAACATATCTAATGTCTTCTAAAATACCAATGGCTTCAGCAGTACTGGGAGGTTTACCTGGGGGGGACCCTGGGGGGGAAAAGGAGGAGGGCAGGAGGGGAAAAGGCTAAATATTGAGTGAAGAAGGTGGAGGAAACGAGGAAAAAAAGATTAATGCTGTAATGAGTCGTGGCTTAGGAAAGTACAGTAATCTCATTTGCTCTACTACCAGGAGATTTCCAAAAACAGTTGTTGTGCCCATTTTACTGGGATGGAGAGAGCATTTCAGAAGAGTAGTATTCATCTACCCACACTAGCTCCTTAATTCCAACCCTACTTAATAGCTGGTTAGATAGTATTTAATTACTTAAAATCATAGCTTAAGAAAGTGGTGTATAATTTCTTGCATTCCAAAATGCCCAGTAACCTGATGGAAAGACTCCCTTGCAGAGTAAAAGATATGATTTCATACTCACTTGTGCTGAGTTCAGCTTTCACAATTTCTAAGCAAATGACTTATTCATTAGGCTACTGTGTGAATATGCAGCTGCTACTGCCCCCAGTCCTTACTGTCTCCATTTTTTAAGGGAAAGGCTTGTGTTCCATTGGTTTTCTTACTTTTAAAGAAGTCCGGCTGACAAGCCTGGGCCTGGAGTAAAAGGGAAGACCTGGTGGGAAGAAATGGCTGCTTAAATGCCCAGTTTTGATGGCAGCTCCAGAAATGCCTTTTGAGTTTGCTGCCAGCATTTAGTGCACGATATCTCTTTGCTTGCCCTGTAGACCATACGCATCTCCTGCCTGACAACCTCTGAGGGGCTCCGTGCCTCCTCCTACCCAGACAAGAGAGGGTGAAATGAGGATACTGAATCCCTTTTGGTACTCATGCACCTCATCTGCTGATCAGGCATGAGGATGTCAGATGGGACAGCGTTGCTGTCTCTGAGATCACAGTACCACAAGCTGCTCCAGGTGATCCCTCTCTCGCTTGACAGAGCTGTGCGACTGTACTGGATGTGATGGCTTGCCTGTGGCTCCTTCCCTCTGCCTGCAGCAGGCATCAGGGGGAAGCTGAAGGATAAGATGGCACGACTGGGTACCTGATCTCACCATTTCTGGTTTTAACTAAGGCTGAGTTTTGGAGGGTGAAATGAGGGAAAAAAAAAAATGCATGTTCTGGATGTGTGTAAAGTAGCACTGGCTACCTTAGCTGTGCCTTAGTGAGACTTCTGCACTGACAACTGAGTGTGATGGTATTTCCATTTGCTATTAATGAAAGCACTTGAGGCCAGTATGCAAATTCTTTCCATCAAAAATCGTCTTCTCTGAGAATCTCCATCAAAAGTCGATTTGTCTCTTACATATGTAAATATTGAATTTCCACAGAGATTGAAACCTGTAGTCCCTTTTCTCAGATATTTTACTTGTTGTCTAACAGAATATCAATAATTAGCTGCAAAGTAGTCACAGTGAGAAACCAAACCATGAATATTAACTTGGCAGGTTTATTTTTAGATTGTCAGCCTGAAAAGCTACCTGTGCCATTCCTGTCTGGAATCTCACCCAGTATTTCTTCTCTCTTATATGAATAGTAATCGAAGAAATTATTCTGAGACCTTGGAGGCGGACGTGAAACACAGTGAACAAAATGGTTTATGTTTGGAACAAAGAACGATGCTATGAGGGTTGGAGACCTGTGGCGGGGCAGTTCACTCTCAGATGTGGAAGCTGGCCAAATTTCCCCAGTGGCCTGGCCTTTCTGCCATGGTTCCGTGTCAGCGACTGAGCCCAACAAGTGTCAGGACAAATTCAAATAGCAGAATTGATTGCTGGGAGTGATTTATGCCTGTCTGCCTCTCCTCAGGTGGGAAAGGTTTGTTTAAATTTTGCCCTGCCATTTTCAACTGGCTTCAGACATTTCTCAATTTATTGGAAGTCTCTGCTTTTCAGCTGCCGTTCTTTTCACCAATAGCTTTATGCTATGACATTTTACTTGACTAGCTTGTAAAGCCAGCTTACCATGAAAGTTTAAAGGAACCTGGTTTTCTTAAAGAATTTATCTGCAGTAACATGAAAGCTACTCTCAAGTCCTACATGATGTGGGTTTTGAAACAGAAGCCTGTTTGATTTTAAATTTAAGGGGGAAAATATTCTTTTCTCCAACTAAGCCTTTCTAAAACATAACCTTTTCAACAAGTAAGCCAGGAGGAAACCTTTAAATCCAGGTACAGCTAAACTGTTAAGAGCATCTAGAATTAGGTCTTGATTGAAATTTGCACTTGGATACTATATATCCATCTAGGTGCAGGTCTACCCTGCTCTTCCCTGAACCAGTGCTATTCTTCTAAGCACAAATATAGATTCTACATGCTGTGACATTGCAACATTGTATTTTGGTTTCCATAAGTAAAAATTTTACATTTTGCAACAGTTTATTGCCACTTACTAAAGAAGGCTCAGGAGTTAATGTAAACAAACACTACAAGGCAGAACTCATGGTTAGATGGCAAATACATTTTAAAATCTGACTGTAGGGTTCAATTAAAAAGTTCAGTTGAGAAGTGTTACCTTTCAGTGTTGCTGATTTTGCTGAAATGACTTAATTTGTTCAGGAACTTTGCTTTTACAAACACTATGCTGTTTTTAAAGCTTATTAAAAGCATTTCCAGATAGTCATCTGTTGCTTGATCATTCTTTTATAAGCGATATAGAACTTATATCTGCCTTTATAAAATAATACTGTACATATAACTTGTATATTGCTAGCAGGACAGGAATTTATGGCACCTAGCACTTCTCCTTTAATATATAATGTAACAGAAAAAAAAGAGACTTATTTCTTCTTTCACTGTTGACTTTTTACTTTATGAAATGTCATATAAATTAAAAAAAAAAAAAGAAAAACACTTTTTTAAGGGACTTTTTTCCTGAGACAAAACAAAGACAATATTGCCCTTGTCTTGAAATCCCACAGTGTGCCATAGTTGCAGTATTTCCATTGTCTAGGCCATAAACGTTATTTTCAATCGTGTCTATTTTAATCATGACCCCTTATAATCCATTGTCTAAATTCTCAGCACAGGCATATAAAATCACTATTTTTACTGCAGCAATATCCAGAAGGTCCTATATAATTTGGGGCTCTGTGGTGCTTGATACTGTATAATCAAAAAGAAACAGTCCTTGAACATAGGTCTTTTTTCCTAAATAAATAAGTATAGGAGGTATAAAGTGTGGATTACAGTATTTTTTCAGTGTTTTAATTAAACTGTTCATGCTAGTTTTACAGAAGATAATCAGAAGGCTGTCAAAAAATCTCATTACATATTAAAGGATAACTCTGTTGCTCAGAAGAGAACGAATTACTCTGTTCCTGACGTTAAAAGGTCTTTTCTGCTCTTTCTGCTAAACTGATGTCAGTGTATTGAAAGCAGCAAGAATTGCCCACATGTATCCAAAGGCCAGGTATTTCTCTGAACAGTTAACACAGAGATTATTCAAAATCTGTTTGGATTTTAGTGATATTTGTAATATTGCAAGGCAACAGTACAAATCTGATTCACGCAGCATGTTCAGTGGCCAGTTGACTGCACAGCCTTGGCTACAAGCCACGTGTAAGCTCCCTGCCATATTTTTTTGGCCATTTGGTCCTTAACAGCATTGCCGTGCCTTGGAGAGCTGGAACAGCAGTTCTGACAGTCTTGCCAGACACCCAGAACTGCCTGGAAAAAGGAAACTGATGAGCGTTGTGTGAACTTCTCCGTAGTTGCCCTTTGCTGATGTTTGGAGATCCTGATGGAAAAGCAAACCAGCTTCTTCATTCATTCCCAAAGCCAGTATGGAGGGTCTTCAAAAGTAGACTCTATTCAGGAGAAGGTTCCCTTCGCAGGTGTTAAGTACTAAAGCTGTACAGAAGCGATGGCTGCCGCAGGGACCAAGCCCAAGAAGATAAAGGAAGTAAAAGGAGGAAGAGAAAGATAAGGGAAGGAAGCCAAAGAGGCAAATGGAGCAAAAGGGAAGGAAGTGGTGAGGGAAGGCAGAGATATGGAGAGATGAAGGAGAGAGACACTCCAGAAGGGAGAACAGACATAAAAGCACTGGGACAGAAACAGCAGTTGTAATTGATTTTCAGCCAGGAAGGAGATGTAGCTTCTACAACTGAAGATGTGTATACAGCCCTACCGTGGTGCTGTAAAAATAAGGTAGTATTAGGCTGATCCTAGTTTTCACATCCCTCCCCATTTTTCCTGCTAAGAAGGAATGTGGAGATTAAACTTCAGCATCTGACAACTTAAAATATTTTTCTGACAATGCAGTAAGCCATCACTCAGCAGAAAATTAAAGTAATCCTACATGACTAAATGGTCTCTGAAGGAGTATTGAAGGAGGAGAGAGAAACAAAAGGGAAGAAACAGACCAAAATCTTTTATATCTCTCTATATATCTACATGTAGTTTATTTTAGTTGTGTTTAAATGTATACAAGCATACTGTCATTCATATTACTTGCTCTCTTGGATGTTAGTATTACCTGCTTACGTTTTCTTGGAAAAAGAGATCAAAGAAGTTGCCATATGCCATGTTTCAGAGGCAGGATGATGTTAAACTTCATTTTATTCTATCACTGTGTCAGCCCCCATTGCTGAGCCGCTGAAAATAGGTATGAGCTTGTGAAAAGCATTTTTAAAACATGTAGTCTTGTAAAAAGCTGGAAGGAATTTTTGCAAGTACTATTACGCACACAAAAAATTTTGACAATATGCTTATTCTGGAGTAAAGCCATGAAAATCAACAGAAAACAACAGTGTCAAGCGAGTGTCAAGGCAGCATAAGAAAAGAATGGAAAAATAAAGGATCTCTGAATTTTATTTCAAGAGAGGAGGAGTCTGTTCTATTCCTTCAAAATAACAATTAAAATAGTTACACAGTGAGAAAAGGCATGTTGAAGTAGAGCAAATCCATTGTGCATTCATTGAAGAAAAGCAAGTGCAGATGCTTTTAGGGAGCCCTCTAATCTTAGTACTTCATCATGCTGTCACCCCAGCAGGACATGGGGTTGGGTTAGATGTGTGGCAGCACTTGGGGATGCCCAGGGTTTCAGTGAGGGGTGGGACCGGGCTCAGCAGTGATGTTGGCTTTAACATTTCTGCTGTTTTGCAGCGTGAAACACTGGCACATGGAGCACCCTCTTGACCAAGGCAAAACTCTACTTCCTGGAGAGGCTGGAGGCAACATGCTGTCAGCTGCTCTCCTTTCAAGATCCAGCCCAGTGCATTGCTGCTTGCTGGATGTGCTGGCAGAAATGTTCTCCCTTGATGGGGCAAGGATTGTTGTCAGGAAGGGAAGAAGGCTCCTGGTGCTGGCACCACAGCCAGGAGCAGGACGGTGAGACCCAGCCGACTGCTGGCACTGCCACTGCCATCCGTCCTGCTCCTGCACTGCTGGAGAAGGCAGGAGTTAGTCCTCAGCCCTGGGAGAGCTCTAGCTCTTGCTGTGCTACCTTAAACTGATTTTAAAAATCAAAAAAAATAAAATCTGCCTTGTGCTGAACTGTATGCCTTAAATGGGGAATTTTAATAATGTGCCAACAGCAGCAGTTTGGAATATCTTACTGAGGAAAAGGTCACTATGCCCATAAGTTATCCTAGCATTTGATCAGTGGACTCTTTTCCAAAGACTTTAAGTCTCATTATTCACTGCTTATAAAGTCACTTGAGATATAAAAAGTCTTTTTATAGTAATGAAAGAACTCCCACAATTAGCCAGAAGGCAGCCATCTATCTTTTTAAACTACTCGCTTCGGAGGAGACCAGGAGTTTCAGGCGTCTGTACGTGGATGAATTGTTATGACAGTGATAAGTGTAACATTCATGTGGCGATGCCATCCATGGCTGAGTTCATGGAAAGCTGGAGGATTTTTTTTAGAAGTGAAAGAGAGACTTTTTTTTTTGTTAGTGAAATGCAGAATGTGATTCCCTGAAAAGGAGAAAAGTGACTACACATTATTTACAGAGTCCTGAAATCTGTCAGTCAGCCTTTCCATTATTCTTTGGGAATTGCAGATGATTAAAGAATGTAGTTAATTTGATCTCCTAAAACTTTAATGGCAGCTACCTTTTGAAGTGCCTCTTCCCTGAGAAAAATACATACCCTGGAAGAGAAATTGGAAAGTGAGCTTGTGGTAGAGCAGAGAGACCGTGAAGTTCACAGGAGAATATAGCATTCAGTGAAAGGGTTCAGCGATAAAAATTATTTGTTCTGAGCACACACACTGGCCTTTGATTGTATTTTCCCCACCATCAAAGGGTTGCTATATGTGGTAGATCTCGTGAGAGATTTATGTAATATCCTGTCCACAAATAGAAAAAGTTTGCAATGATTAATGTAATGAACAATGATCTAATTATATGAAGAAGTAATTCAACGTATTTTATGCATGCCACAGCTAGTTCAGTCTTTATTGCCCTCAGGCAGAATCCTAATATCATCAGAAAAACTGTTTGTCAATATTAAAAGCAATTTACATAGTAAATACACTCCAGCCTTGTTGCATCACCATCTGGGTGAGTTGATCATTTGTGTTGGTACCAGGAGGTGCTGGTGAAGGCAGATCTCATGAATGTTCCAACTGTCCAGCTGTCACTGTGGGAGGATAACAAGTGCCCACGTTCTCACCTTGCAGGAAGGGGACAGGTTCAGTGAGAGGGCAGCAGGAGGTCTTCATGGAGACCAGAGGTAGCAAAGCAAGGGAGAGGAGAATGACACTTCAATAGCAGCTGGAAGAGGATGCAGGAAAGATGGCTACAGCAACTGCCAGGCAAATTGAGGGGGTCAGAGAAGGAGAATAGCAGCTGCTCACAAATGCATGTCTATCAGCACTTGTCTCTGGGCAGCTTACTATGAAACTACTATAGTGGTTCTTAAATTTAATTTGGCTGTTTCATTTCACCCACAAACCAAGACGATTGCAGATAATAGTACATTCTCTCTATCAAAACTCAAGTGAACCTTTACTGTACTTTCTGAGCGGTTCTGATGTTGTTGAACATCAGCACTAAAGGACTTGAAAGCGTCTTTGTGAGATGTGCATTGCTCTAACACACAGTGAGGAGATGGAGGGGATATTCTCTGGTTACCCAGGCTCCCAAGCCTTGTGTTACGAAGTGCAGGAGGTCAGGTTGCATTTTGGCTACAGATTAAAGCTGCTAACTCACTAGTGCTTTTAAACTTGTTGCTGCAGGTGTAGTTATCCTGGAGATGTGAATTATAACATCCAAGTGCTTTTCTGAAATATGTCACAAGGTGAGGGGCCAGATCGACAAAGAGACTAGGAATGGAAGTGCCAGGTGTCTCCCGGGGTGGACTTTCCCATATGCTCTTAGAGGAGATTGAAATGCTTAAAGGCATTTGTGGTGAATGGTGGTTGTGCCTAAGCCAGCCAGCTGTAAGCAGGCTATAGACAAGCATCTAAAACACCATCCTTTTCCTATACTCAGTACCTTGAATGTAATGTCAGTAAATTTGGGATTTAAAACACCAAACCTCCTGCTAAAGATGGAGGGGTTTGGACCTTCAGTAGTTTCTTTGCTTACAATGGACTTGACTTTTCTTTCAAAACATGGAGCATGATTCTGCACACAAAGTTTTGGGATATGCTTCTTGTAGTTTTGTTTTAGTTAGAGATAGGCAAAATCATGGAGAAAAAGATCATAAACTAGAGTTTGTTTCACAAGCATTTCTGTATTAGTTAGCTTGCTCACTCATTTGCCATTGTGATCACAACTATTTTTTCTATTTGCTGTACATCTGCCTGGAGCACTTTTTCTAATTCAATTTAAAAATCTCTGGAATTCCCTACGATAGATCATTAGACAATACTTCCAGGCAGTGTCCAGCTCTTTTCTGGGGTCTTTTGGAGTTGTGACCTGTACTTCATAGAGAGACGTTGCAGCTGCCAGACCTGCCCACAGGTGCACTGATTGCAGTGGACAACTCTGACAAAATGAAGCATCATCTTGAGGTCATTTGAGAGAAAGGTGCTTTTTACTGACAGATAATCAACATTTCTAGGAAGCCAGTGATCTGTTTCCCTCTGGAAGGAAGCTGTACAGAGTGGAAACAGGTAGTTTTTGCCACCTTTTGTAGCACTTATTTTGTCTTGCTTAGGTTATGGCTTTTAAGCCACAGTAGATTTCTGCTTAATACTGGGAAATAGAATTGGTGCTGGTTGCACACAGGAAGATTCACAGAAGGCTGCAGTACTGGGCATTGCCAGGATCTATTCAGTCAACTAAATGACCTATCAAACAGGACAAGCCTTAGCTCTACAAGTAGTGGAGATGTAATTCTCCTTGCAAGCCTGTGGTTCAGCCTGAAGGAAGCAGCCAGAGCCTGCATATTCAGTTGCTTGTGTAGCTTTTAGGAGGGATGACAAGATTTGGTCAGGGCAACAAAGGACCAAACGGGAACAAACATTGCTTAATTCATCTGACTAAAGAAGAGGAAATGTCATTTACCAGCATGATAAAAGTTCTCCATTTACTGAACTTGCCTGAACCCTACTGAGATAGTTGTATTGGGTAATGACTGAATTTGTTACCTTTCAGGTGAACTTACTCAAGCAAATGCAGCTTAGTAGTGAACTGTAACCTGAAAGGTCAGTGTGTCGAGTGCCATTTCTGTAGATGAGCTATCACATTTATGTTAGCAGAAGAGTTGCAGTGTCCTCTCCAGGACACATGTCACTGGTGGCTCACATGTCATGTGCCCCCCTGTCCTGCCTGGAGAGCCCCACAGCTGGTGGCCCTCAGCGACAGAAATTTTCTAGAGCCTGTATGTGCCAAAGTTGTAAGTCTGGGAGGAAAGTGGTACGTTTTTGTTCTTTCTCTGTGGTTTGCAGTTAGGGAGGGCTCAAATTCCTGTTTGAAGAAGGACTAGTCAAACTAATAGACAGTGTTCCATCCTTTTTGCCAGTTTGCCATACAAGGATGCACCCAGGATGTGGTAGCCTGCCTGCATTTAGGGCAAGAGATTGGAGATGAAGAGACTGCTGTGATGACAGCAGGTTTAGCACCTGTCAGTTCAGAGGCATCTCCTGCGTGGGCGGCGCTGAAATCTCTTAGGACAGTGAGCCTTGTGTGAACTCCATCATCATGTCAGTCAGCATCTTTGTCGTTTTGCTGGGAAACCCTTGTGTCTGGAGATGTCTGCTTTAGCAGAATGCTCAGGTTATTCTTCCCTTTGTCCTTACTGATTAGATGGAGGGTCTCCAAGGATTTTACTTCAGCAGAGCTGACCTTAAATTTTAACTTGCATATGCCTCAAATTTGCTGAGGATAAGAGGTTATCTCATGAGCAGCTAATGAGTGACACCTTCTGTGGTGGTTGCATTCACATGGCTACACATCTTTTTTCTTTTTATTCCCTTTTTTCCTCTTTCCTTTTTCTCCTAGTATCAAGGAAGTAGAAGATGGCAGGAAACATATCAATATTTCTGTCCCTGTTGATTCAAAAGTTCTGGCTAGTGTTAAAAGAAATTATCAAGAGCAGGAAAGTGTTAGAAAACAAGGCTATATCATTTCATGGGGTTATTTCTTTCATGGTGACAGGCACTTAAATTCTGGAAGCACTCTTCATCGAAGGACTGATTTTTTTAATTTTTTAAAATTTTTTTTTAGAACTTAAAGCAAAGGATAACCTAGCAATCATTTGCCTAAATTTTTTTACAGTCACTGTTATTTTGTCCTGTCTCTCCTTCCTTCTCTGTTGTCCACCTCTGTGTGAGCCGGAATAAACCTACATACAGTGGTACTGGCATTAGAAGTGGCAGTTGGCCAATGTCAGTTGACTTGCGTATGAAAGACAAAGCCCATTTGCTTATTTGTTTTCTGATGCTAATGGAGTTTTGCATGTGGCTGGATTTAGAGCAAGAATCCAAAGGGGATGGCCAGAATCCAGGCAGTGGCCACCAGTCACTCTGGGGGAAGATGTTGACAAGTGGCCCAGACTTTGCAGTGTGTCCAAACCGAGGGGGAGAGTGTTCATTAAACAGAAGCTTAATCTAACAGGGCAGGAGGATGGTTTACATGAGAAAAGATATATTCTTTACTTAACATTCACAACTTGCTTGTGGATTAATTAGCCCATCTGCTACAACAAATGTATTCCCGTGTCTTTGTGTTGACTGTTAAAAGTGACTGATTTTGCCATCCACTTAAAATAGTACCCGGGATTCCACTGAAAGTAACCTTTCTGAGTCAAGGAATTTATTTAATCATCCACTAAGAACCTGTAAGTGGCTTGCTGTAAATAAGTGCTGGGCTGTCTATGGCTCCCAGGGTAACTATATGTGAGTGTTTAGTTGGGGGATAATGCAGGAGGCAGAAAAACCCTAAAGAAGCTACGTAAAGAGAGCTTCCAACCCCATCTGTAGTATTGGCTTTAGGTTTTAAAATAAATTCTCTCTTCCCAGACCCAAGTGGGCATGACAGCTGCCAGCATATAGTCATTCAGCTATAGATTTTCTTCTGAGAAAGGTAGCATTCATAAATTAGATGACCTTTATGCAGATTGACAAAGTGTGTTGATGAACTTCAAGTGACAATTTAAACAAGTATTGGGTGTTTGAAGTGCTTGCATTTCGTAAGAAACCAACATAAAGGATGGAATCTTTTTTAAGTCTTTAAATTAAATATCCATTTAAATGAAAATAGAGGTCAGCCATAGGTTCCCAGGATAAATGAAAATGTGTCTCTTTTGTGATTTTTTCACACTCATGTGATTTTAAAATATTACTATTCTTTGGAAATAAAATTTGCATGTAAATGGCATTGTTGTCAATTTATGTCTAATTCCTAGAGTAAGTGATAAGTATTGCCTGATGTGAATAAACAGAGCTTCTGGTTCTCAAAAAAAAATCTAATAATATATTTTGTATGCTATCCAAATATCTTTTTGCTTTGCTAATGTGGATCTGTGACAAATGGTCAGCTTGTGCCAAAAAATACGTGATTCAGCTGGGGTACAGAAGGATTGTGTGTTTTGAATAGGGGAAAAACTTGATACAGCACTATGTAGTATTTATTCCCAAACATTTGCTTTTAGGAGAAACACCATATACTTATCCAAAACTTTTAAAGTATTAAAAGAGTTTGGGGAGGAAGGAAAATACATTTTCTGTTCCTGTGGCCTTAGGAGTGAGTTATTCAGAGGGCCTATAGGATGCTCTTGTTACAAAAGCTGCATAAACTCTGGAAAATTGTATCCAAGAGAGGATCTGAGTCAAAAGCCAGAATGAAGCAGAGGCTAAAGCTAAAGAGTGACTAGGAGACCCAGGCTTGGAGCTTTATCTGTGATTGCTTTTATAAGATGGGCCTGAGTCTGAACATCCTGGCAGTGTAACTTATGCAGAAGGGTTTGCAGAAGCTCCCTCCTTGGGGAATCTTCTTGGATTTTCTTATAACATATCTTGTTCTTTGTTCTGGCTCTTCCTCCTATATACCGATGATATTTTTTCATGTGACTTATACTGATGTAACTCAAGGTTACAAACTCAAGATTTGTTGGATGATAATTTTAACAATTAAATCTTTACATAAAATCTTTGCATTCTTGGCCTCAGTCATCAGAGAACACATATATTAAACTCAGGTGACCAAGCTAGCTGCTGTTCATTGTATTTGATCACAGTATAGGTGACAGTGTTGTGGTACTTCTGGGGATCCTAGGTATTCAGCACAGGGAGTTTTGAGCTTTTTTATGTATAGAAATTTGTTCAGATATTTTCTAGCCTTTGCATCACCACATAGAACATCAGGGCTGGCATGAAAGATCGGTTGACCTTTGTGTTGGTGGCTACTCTATGGTGTGGTTATTTTGCATGTCCTCATGAGTAACATGGCTGTGAAAGAGCTGCTTCGTTGCAAATTGTGTCAGAAGGAAGCTGGCTCTACCTTGTACTTGAGTGTGTACTCTGAAAATGTATTGAGTTGGTATATACATGTAATTAATGGTCAGCTGTATCATACAGCTGAATAGACAAGACTATAATGACACATGATACCTCAAATATGACATTTTTAATTGTGAAGGCTTCTCTCAGCAGGCTTAAAAATGTTACTGAAAGATGCTGAATGGCTCTTTTGAGTTTGTTGGTGATGTTCTTATTTGCTTTTTTTTTTTTTTGATGAGGAAGTTCCAAGAATTTCTTCAATAAAGAGTGATGTGGCAAAGCAAGTTTGTTTTCAACCAGGATTTGCAGGCATTGGGGAAAAGCCAGTTATGAGGTTTGTCCCATTTCTGGGGAGGGATTAGTCTTAGTTCATTAAGTAGAAGTTTTATGACTTCACTGTCTATACAACAAAGGTAATTGGGGCATGAACTTGCAATAGAATCCTATTTCTGATTTCCTGCCAGTGTAGAGATTTTCCCAGGGATATAGATTATAATCAGGCTTTGGTACCCTTAGATATTCATGTTTGAATATTTGTTGAATATTGTTACTAGAAAGCCCTGCCTTTCTACCCTGGCACAGGATCATCTCATCTCCACAGTAGCTCACAATGGTAAGGTCCTGTGCATCAGTCAATGGCAGTCCCATTGCTCTGGAAACAGCATAATGGTCTTTTCTATGTGAGGATGTTGCACAGCCCCTCTGTACAGGGGCTTAGCTACTGACTGCCATTGACAAATTAGCCCTTGTATTTTGTAGCGGGCTGGTAATTGTCAAGTTTGCCCAAAACACCTGAATTCATATGCATTTAGCATCACCTAGCCTTGCAGTTACCTTTTTTAATACCAGACAGCCTTGTCTAGACTGGGAGGGATTTCCTGCTTTGCCTGTAGCAGAAGAAGCCTTGCCACAGTCTTTTAATTTTGCCAAGCTATGCTGCATTTGCAACATGATTTTCTCTCATTTATTATTTGTCTGTTTATAGCAAATTATTTCTTCACTTTGTTTGATTTAGATTTCTCTTTCCTTAAAAGATCAGCAGCTGTGTTAGTCAAGTCTTCCTATCTTTGGTCTTAATGATTGTATAATGGCCACAGCAGATAAGTGACAAAACATTGAAAATTGGCCTTGTTTCTTTTTAGACATTAGAGACATGTTTATTGACATCTGCATTAATAACAGTGCTGTGCCAGAAATCCTGTAAAACAGTTGCATGCCGTAGAAAATGCTGAAATTGAAGATTAAAGGCACCCCTCCTTTTTTATTTGTATTTTATGAAGTGAATAAAATCACACGAGAGAAATAATTTTAAGTGTCCTTTTTAAAGCTGTAGTTTCTTTGCTGTGTTCAGATTTCATTGGGACAGTTATGGAAGAGTTCAAATAATTTCTAATTTCTAGCAAAGAATAAAGATCTATTTCTCCTCTCAGCCTTATCTTTTCTCTTGCATGGATGCCAAAATAAGGACCACCCAATGTGAGCACATGGTTTGTTGTACTACACAAATAATTCATCCCCCTATATTTTACACCCATATTTCTATGCTGCCTTTTCTCTGATGACTAATCTTTGATATATATTTCTCTTTTTCTCTAGGTCAATGGGAAGGACCTCTCCAAGGCTACTCACGAAGAGGCAGTGGAAGCTTTTCGCAATGCCAAGGAGCCAATTGTGGTTCAGGTTCTGCGACGAGCTCCAATTAGCAAAGCTCATAGTAGCTCTCAGGATGTTCGGCTTGTGGATGCCAGCACTCAGACTGACATCACTTTTGAGCACATTATGGCTCTGGCCAAACTAAGGCCTTCCACACCACCAGTTCCCGATATCTGTCCTTTTCTACTTTCAGACAGGTATGGTTTATCTTCTCTTGCTGCTTACCTGTGGGATCGAGGCATTATGGTGGTAGGCTTGTAGCCTTCTCTTGAAAAAGTCTATGGAACACTTTAAAGAAACTATAAATGTTGTTGATAGCCACTGTCCCATTTGCGCTTCTGTAACGGTTTTCTTAAACCCTGCTCATGAATTAGAGCTACAGGAAGGAATCTTGGCCATGTTTATTTTGTGTTCATGTGTTTGTTCATCCAAAGCTAAGCCCTAGTAAGGAAGAAACAACTTCTGTGTTCCTAAGTACCTTCTTCAAACCTAGAAAGAGCTGTCTTGTTGCTTTCCGTTCTTCCATATTTCTTACTAAAAAAGCAGGAAAACAAATTATTTAATTTAAAAGTACCCTTAGAAAAAACAAACAAAAAAAAATATAGAGATCAAAAGTACAATTTCACCTGTCATACGGCAAATGATATGGATTAAATTATCACTCAGTTGAATTCTTCGAAACTGAATTGAATGCAAACACCAGCAGGTGGTGCTTAATCAAAAATAGGCTTCTTCCTCTTTGGACTCCACCTCATGAGTAACATCATCTAGTGGTTGACCCTTGCCTTCTGACTGTAGCCAGAAAAAATATGATAGCCCTACAGCTTTCTCTCTGACTTCCTGGCATGCCATATTTCTCTGCAGAATTGATGCTAGTGGAGAACAAACCACTTTTGACTTCGATGTAGCTCCATTTTTAGAACTTCTAGGTAGGCTGGGTGGATGATTAGTTCAGAGAGAACTTGCGAGCCTGATTGAGCCTACAACTTACTGCTGCACAGCTAAGAAAATGCTACATGTATATTTTTGAGTTGTTACTGAATATTACTGAACTGTGTGCTACTGTGATTGAAATTCCTATGCCCTCAGCATAGGGCAAAGTCTCCTACCTCTGCTAAGCTAGATCCACAGTGGATGCTGTGTAGCTGGGATCCAACCTTGGGCCTAAGGCTGTGCCTAAGTGCACATTGTAAAGACTTCATTCTTTGTGCTCCAAGCCCATTTAACAGGGCAGTTTGCTGAGATTGTTAAGACTGTGGTTACTCAAATGCACTTCACCACCCTTATCACTTTAACAGAAGAGGATAATGCAAGTTGGTTTAAGCAAGTTCTTGAACAAATTGTGAGCCTGGTATGGGTTGTAGATTGCAGCCGTCCAAAATGTTATAACCATATAATTAGTGAATTTCCCCCGGCCATGATGCAGCACATGAATCTGGAGTCAGGTACATTTATGGGCATAAGGAGTACCAAATGGTCACAATTCAGTAGTTTGGCCCAAAAGAGACCCTTTTAAGAAATCACCCTGTGTAAATCTGGCAAAAGATGAACCTAGCAAAACTCAGCTGGAGTATGAGCTTTTGAAAATAAAACAACCCATGCACCATTCTTGGTGCAGTTCCTTTCAGGCTGTCAGGCCATTCAGAGTAGTGTTCCAGAGATGAGAGCACTACAGAGAAGTTGGGGGCAGAGGGAGGGGGATATAACTTTTTAATTTAAAAAAACCTATTGTCTCATCTATTGTTGTTGTATTGCTTTGTTCCACATAGCTGCCATTCTCTTCACCCAGTGGAGCATGAATTTTATGAAGGTAATGAGTATCTTTCCAGCCTGCCTGCTGATGCAGATAGAGCAGAGGACTTTGAGTATGAGGTAAGATCACTGGCACACTGCAGCCTCTTTCTGTTATTACAGATATGGTATTTGCACAGCTGATAGCAGGCTCCTCTGAGAAAAATAAGAGTGGGAATACTTAAAAAATCATCACCAAAGACTGTTTTATTTTATACCTGTATAATATCACAGGTTTTATTGCATTTAGGCTATACACATGAAATGTGAAAGCAGAATTTTGCAGTGGGTGACTACATCAAGGCCAGGAATCCATGTATTAAACACGTTCTGTCTTTGTGCAGTGGAGATTGTAATTCAGATGCTTTGATTTTGCAGTTTTAACACTTTAAAACAAACCTTTCCAAAATTAAAAATGGTAACTAGAAGCTTAATTGCTTTTTTTCCCCCCTAATTTTAAGAATTAATTGGCCTTATATCTCATGCCTTAGGGATCAGTCTTCCAGATACTTGGGTGTGTGCTTGAGTGTTTGTAAGATCAGGCTACGGTTTTGAAAATTAATATAATTTCTATTACTCTCTCTTTGATATTTGATATTGTAAGTATTGCAATTATAAGAAATTGTGCTCTGTACCATAAATCTCCCTTTGCTGTTAATGCATTGTACTCTCCAGCGACAAGGGTGGATGTGTTTCTGAGTCACTGGAAAATCATTATGTGAGGCTTCCCAAAATGATAATATGTGATTGGTGATGTTGCTCTTAATTAGATTTTCATTTCAATATCTAAATAGTCTTCTTGTCTGACAGTCATTAGTTCTTCATGTTTTCCACTATCATCCAGTAACAAAATATTTGAAGGGGCAGGCATATGAAGCAGATGGTTCTTTTTATTATTAAACAGTGCCGAGGCTTTGCATAAGTAGTTGTTACTGTATTTTAAATAAGAGTGATTATAAATAATTAAATATCTTTAATACAGGATTAAAAATATCCTATCTTTCTGTTTGCTCTACCTTAAGAAACCTTTCTAAGGGTTTCATATATCTGGTTGACATTTAGAAATGAAATGAATGGCGAAAGCTTTGGCAAATATGCAGTGTGTTCATTTTTATCATGTCTTTAGCAGCTAAGGTGCTCTATTGCAAGTTCAACCTGTAGTTCTTTTCTTCTAGCAGCCTGGGGAATCTGAAATTCTTCCCCCAGGAAGCAGAACAATCAAATAACATCTACTTAGTGAATCTCACTCAGAACAAGCAAACTTCTATTTGAACTCCTCAAAAGATCATTGCTAGGGATTAGTGAAATCATCATTTCTTCCCAGTTGGGTTTTGGTGTGATAGGTCATAGCACAAGAGTCTCAGGCATTAAGTTCTGTTTTGGCTCCCCATGTGTCATGTAATATTAAATTTCTCTGTCAAGTGTGTTTGTTTATGGTACTTCTTCCTTAAATGTAATAGAAACTATTTTTCTAGTAATATTTAAATACATTATTAATATAAGCATCTAGAAAGAATGTTAAAAAATAATGGTTAGATAAGGAATAATTTTCAACATTTGATGAGAATATTAGTGACATATTAAAATACTAACAGAGTTCAAATTTTTAAAGAGTTTACCTGGTGGAAGCAAGGCCGCTTTATGACCATTATTAATCCCTAATAATAGCTGACATAAGTATTATGACAATGGCAAATGCTTGGGCAGGTTCTCGTTGCCTGTAATCGCTACTAATCACACCATCACAATCATTAATTTGCTGTCAGCTGTTATTCAGTTGCCCAAGGCAAATTCACTGACTGAAATAAAGTGTTTGATATAAAATTTAAATAGGGAAGGAACTGTCCTGCTTCCTTTGAGAAGAATGCTTCCTATTCAATATGAAAGTTTTGAAGGAGAAACAAGATCTCAGAGCCTTTAACTAGCAGACCTCTAAACATGGAAGACATTCCAAAAATTTAAGCCCGTATGGTAATATTATGATTTAGGATACTCATTCATTGTATTATCTTTAAGGTCCTTATAAAAAATTTAACTCCCTTGCTGTAACTAGGTAGATGGAACAATTGAGAGCATATTTGCCAGAGGTATATATCTCCATCCAAAAAAGAGTCTCACAGAGAAGAGTCAAAAGAGATTTACTAGCTGTGGTTGCTGATCCAGGGGAGAAGCAGCAGGATAGTGAGCAGAGCAGAAGCTATGGTCCAACGCTGTCAAGTTCTCTACAACAGTATTGTCTTAGGTTTACGCTGCTCTGACCATCCAGTCCTACCTTTGCCTTGATGTTTTCTGGCCTCTTGGTTATGCCAGCATTACTTTTTGTGAAACAGTTGTGGGAAGTAATTAAAAAAAAAAAAATAGATTTTTAGAAGGGTTGTTTTTAACCTAGCCTCGCTGCATAGCTCCAAAAGCTGCTGTGCTGTGGTGGCAGCATCAGGGAAGGAAAAACTGCTTGAGCACTTGGGAAGACAACTGTTAAAGTCACCATTGTCTATCCACCATCTAAGGGTGAAAGCAGCAAGAAAAGATGGTGCAGAAGCTCTGCTTATGACACTGAGAGCTGCAGTCTGGATGGAAGAAACACAGGGCTTTCTCTGTCTCACACCATTTGATTTCTTCTGTGTTTAGGGGAAAGAGGTTTATTGTTATTACTGTGCTTTTTCTTTGTCTCCATAACAACTTTCTGGTGTGAACTTTAGCTAAGCACACACAGCAAAAAATCTACCTAGTCTCAGGAGTATGGTCCAGTTTCCAATCTGCACATTAGAGTTCTCATTGTACTAAAAAGATACAGATAAGCAGCTCACAGGTCTCTGTGGCAAACTTAATGATTTTTAAATTGATTCAAAGCCAAATCTGGAGATTTCAGAAAGGGGTTGAAACAAGTTTGGTTACTATTGGGCAAGAAGGTCAGTAGCATCCTGGCTTGTATCAGGAATAGTGTGGCCAGCAGNNCACTGGTGAGGCCTCACCTCGAGTACTGTGTCCAGTTTTCGGCCCCTTATTACAAGAAAGAGCATTACAAGACGGAGGTGGTACAGCATGTCCAGAGGAGGGCAACAAATCTGGTGAGGGATATGGAGAAAAAGTCTTATGAGGAGCAGCTGAGTGAACTCGAATTGTTTAGCCTGCAGAAAATGAGGCTGAGGAGAGACCTTATCACTGTCTATAACTACCTGAAAGGAGATAGTAGCAAGGTGGGGGTCGGTCTCTTCTCCCAACTCACAGGTGATAATAGCCCCAGGTTTCACCAGGGGAGGTTCAGACTGGATATTACGAAAAATTTCTTCATTGAAAATGTTATCAAGCATTGGAATGGGCTGCCCAGGAAAGTGATTGAGTCACCATTCCTGGAGGTATTTAAAACACATGTAGATGTAGTGCTGAGAAACATGGTATAGTGGTAACTTGCCAATGCTAGGTTAACAGTTGTACTTGATGATCTCTTTCCAACAAAAAGGAGTCTATGATTGTAAGATAGTGAGCAGAAAGAGAACTAAAGCAGCATCTTATTATCTTGTTTTTTCCTAGAAACAGTTTGTAAACAAAGAATGCATCAGTTCTGAGATGCTAATGGAAAATATGCAGCCAAATTGGGAAGTAAGAAAATAAGATTACTAGCAACTGAGATGCTGTAAACAAGAACGTTTTCCAAGACAGGGAATGTCCTGGAAAGCTTTGATCAATTTGGAACTTGCTTACAGATCTGTGCTGATATTTAAGTACCTGAGTTACTACCACAAGAAACAAACAGCAGGATCACACACGACAGCCAGCACTGGGGATATGGACCTATGCTTGCCAGTGGATTTGGTAGGATTAGACACTTACAAGACTCTTCTACTTCATTTTTAAGCTAGAAAAACCCAGTGGGTTATGCTCAGATTGTCACAGTGCAATAAACTCAAGTATGAGCCAATTGTCTTGGAAGGATGAACTCCCTGGGAGGCTCATTAGGCTCCAAACAGTACCATACTTTAAACAAATGGCTGGGAAGAGGACAAAGCTGTGGGATTGCTGATGGTCAACTTGAGCATCCTTATATTGCTGCTGCAAAACTTGTCATAAAAAGAATCTGAATTGTTGGTAGATATTGAGACAGGGTCAGAGCCAGCATCAGTCAGTGTTGGCAGAAAAAGATCAAAAGATTTGCAATTCTGGCATAGCCAGATACCCATGAGGACTTTTAAGATAAAACAGGAATTGACCAATTTGTAAATGCTCAGTTGGACTTGCAGTCAATATCACTGAAAGACAGCCAAAGAAATTCAGAGCAAATCCACCCAGTCTGGCTGTGGGTGGCTGTTGTGATGGTGGTGGAATTACATCGTGTGATGTTAGAGTGTACATCTCACTGTCTTGTTCTGATGAGGTGAAAGGACTAAAACCATCACAGCCCACAGTAAATTTGTGTTAAACATGGCTCTAACATTTGTCCCATGGATCTCGCCTTATAAGAAGAGCAGAGGATACTGATGCTCGAGAGGAGTAAATAATCTAATGGATGTGCACTATTTTAATAACATTTCTGAACCTACTATCTAGGAGAGAGAAACAGTGTACACTTGGTTTGGAACATTGACTATATGTACAGAAATTAAGGGGGCAAAGTCAGTTAAGTGATGGAACAGTGAAAACAATTGGTAAAAAAAAAAACAAAACCCAAAGAATGTTGTAATGACAATGATGGATGAAAGAAAGCATCACTGATGTCTGGTCATATATATCCAGTTTGAGGCAACTGCCTTTCAATAAGAGGGGCAGAAGAAAATAAGATGTTACAAGCAAGCACAGGCAGGTCATGTCGTTGAGTCAACAGGTCCTTATCCAAGGGCAGAGAGCTTTGTATACCACCTATGTACTGAAGAAGCTTTTGAGCAAAAGGAAAATGGGAAGTGATTGGTTTCTGCTGTGAGAGCCAGTATGTCTGGGGAATTATAGCTTTTAAAATCCTGTATATGTGAGATATGAAGAGGTTCTTATTTCTAGCTGAATGCTTCTTACAAACAGCAAAAGCTGACATCCTTGAGAAGGAATAGCAGTGGGTGGAGGTAACTTGTTGCATATTTGAGGAAGAGTAAGCTGAAGTTTTCTCTTAGAATTGAGAGGTTTTTATGGAAGGAGTTTGGGTGTTAGTTGATGTGAAGAAACCAGCATAAATGTCAAAAAGACTTTCCATCTCTGGTTGTTCTCTTAGGCAAAGACACAAGTGATTTCTTCAGTATAATGATATAGCTTTCAGGAACCTGAAAAATTCCACATCAGTGATCTACCATGCCTGGATTATCATTTCAGAGTGCAAAAGGCAGAATAGCATCCATTGCATTAACCTGCCTGTGTCTAATGACTCCAGTTTTAATGTATGCAAATGCTGACAGGTTTGGGCAATATGAATACTAGTACCTGGGAGAAGTTTCTAAGGGTTGAGTTGACCCTATATGAAATTATGAGCTACTCTGATGCTCTTTGCCTAAAGTGTTAGAAACCTTTGAGGTTGTTAATTTTACTTATTTTTCTCAAAAAGTTAGTGACGACCACATGAGGCATGTAAAATCTTTCTGTGATCAGTTTTTATGAAGCCTTGTCCAGACAAGGCTTTTATTGTCCAGACAATAAAAGGGTCAGAAGTCCTGCAAGAAACAGCAGCCACAAAAGAGTGTAGTAACAGGATCTTGAGAAAAAGCCATGTGAGAATTTTCCCACCTGGTGCGTCTGTGAAACTTGGAGGGTGGGCTAGTTACTGTGCACCTGCTGTTTGGATTCCTTCTATGCTCTAAAATAGGACTTATAGAAATTAGAAGGTTTATATAGAAGAAGCTTGACTCCATCATCAATATCTCTACTAAGCAGAGCAAGAGGGTTGGTTAATACTCTTCAGTTCATTTTCTGCTTTGTACGCCCAAGGCACACATTTTCAGTCAGAATAAGGAAATAAATGTGTGTATATACGTGTTGAATGTAAATGCTAATTTGTGGTTATGCACAGCCATTCATTTAAATGTTTGGATAAGTATTTGGACTCATAAATCTGTTAACTGTAAATGTAGATTAGTCCTTTAAGTGTCCCAAACCCACTCAAATTGCTAACATTTCCTATTTCCCTGCAATTCCTCTCACCAGCATTTCTGCACGAGATGCTGTTGGATGTTTTCATAAATGACTAGAAATGGGCCTTGAAGAGAGAAAAGCTAGAAAACTTTGGGAGTTGGCCATGAGTAAGGCCTGGTGAGACCTCTTCTCGCTGAGCACTTATAACTCCTGAAGGGGAGAATTTTATCTTGTTCTCTTAGTTTCTCTTACCATACCTCAGCATTGCAAGAGATGCAATGCAGCACTCACACATTGGTTTACTCCTCCACTAACACTCATCCCATCATGGCAAGGGAAAGTTGGTATTTCAGGTGCAAATTCAAATTTCCTATTTGTGTGACGTGACACTTTTGAAGTGATCAATTTTATTGGTGTTTCTGCTGTTCAGAACGGAAGAAGGAGTAATTCTGTTCAGATTAGCAAACTGAGTGAGGCTGTTTATCTGAATAAAGTTACTTGAACGTGTATGTGTTCGTGGGTTGAGGCCCTTTGTGGGGCCGGTGACTTTCTGAAAGGCCCACCGCTGCTGTAATAGGCCAAAGAGACCTGCCTGCCCTGTGAATTTGTGTTTAAGGCCTTTTCAACACATGGATTATTTAACCAGTAAACCAAACAGATCTGCCTATCTTGTAAATACATATTTAGGACCTTTTTAACATGAGGATTACTGAGCTGATAGCCTGTAACAGCTCCCTTCAGAGCTGTGATGGCCCACAAACACCCCTCTGTGCTCATTACAGGCACTTGCAGCAAGGCAATTGGAGCTCCTGCTTCAATTGCTAACACCTGAATAAACAGTTCTTATGGAAACAGCTTCTGTGCACAGGCTGTCAGTCCTTCTGATGGCTGCAGTCAGGCTCTTTGGTTTTGTTACCTGACGTGTGTTTTTGTACAAGGAAGCTAACCCAGAAGATGGATGCGTGAGCATCAAAACGAAAACCACTTCCGAGATAAGAGTTCCCCAGAAATTCCTTACATGTAGAATGGAATTTCTCTGTACAGCTCTTGATTAATGTGTTGTTATTTAATAATATATAGGGTGTGAGAGAGAGAAAAATCCTGTTTTGAGCAGGGATCACTCATGCCACGTTTCAGACACATTCAGGTAGAATGACAGTGATGTGAAGGAACAGAACCACTATAATCCCTCTGTGATTTGCTATCAGGTTGTGCTTGTTTCTTCTGTATTTCTTACTGTGATTGTTTTTTTTTTCCCGAACTTCTTAAACTTGGGAATGTTTTAAGTGTTTTATTCACTTTAGTGAATAAAATGCACTTTATGAATTCAGCAACTGCCAGATGTGGTTTAAAAGAGAAGGCTTCAAGAAATAAGGTTGCTAATAGAGACATGGGTGTGGCAGTAAAGAAGAGCTGAAATGGTGGACAAGGTTGTGTCTTTCCATTGTGATTAGACCTGGCTGGTGTGGTAAGAGGAATGTGAAAAGGCTTGCTGGTAAGTGCGGTGTAGAGTTTCAGTGGAAAAGCAGATACTTCTCACCTTATACTGAGCAGATACATGCCTTACCTTAGGCAGCTGCTGTTGTGGTGGAGGGACTGGTCTGACAGCTCAGAGTGAACTTAGAGAAAAACAGGACTTACTGTATTATGCTTATTTTCTGACCATCAGTTCATAACTGCCTGACAGTTATGTCTGAATCATGGATACCCCAATGGTACAGAGACATTTTACTGACACCATTATTCTGGTTTTTCTGTGGCAATTCTTAATATTATATAGCATCTGCTGTTAAGAAGTGTTATGAAGGAAATGAACAGATATATGTGTGCCTGTCACTGGTGGTCTGAGTTGCTTAGGAGAGTCTTTCGTGTTTGTGGGGTCTTGGGTGTGTGGTTTTTTTCCATTCCTACCTGTAGTATCATACAAATCCAGATAAAAAGATGGACTGTATTTTAAAGCTGTTAAAGCCTGTGAAAGTCTCCTGAATTGATAAAGAGGTTATCAGGGTTGTTTTAATCGGACCTGAGAAAACAATACAATGATTGGGGCTTCTGGAACCCTTTCATAAGATTTTTTTCTTTTAACCCAAAAGGAGTTCTGAGCTTCTAACACCTGGCCTGTGATCCAGCTGACTCTCACTGCAGACTAAAAATGGAAGAAGTCACAGATAAAACAGAGAAGTGGCATTGGAATATTTTATCCTCTATTACTCACGAATAACACTGTGTAATAATTAAAATGAGACTTAGCATGCATTTATTGTACTACAGTATAAGATTATTTGTTTCACTAGCATTTTTACTTTTAAAATGCCTGGGGATTTAAGTCAGCATAATTTACTCTGAGGGTGGTGAGACACTGGAGCAGGTTGCCTCAAGAAGTTGTGGATCCCCCATCCCTGGAGGTGTTCAAGGCCAGGCTGGATTGGGCTTTGAGCAACCTGCTCTAGTGGGAGGTGTCCCTGCCCATGGCAGGGGGGATTGGAACTAAATGATCTTTAAGGTCCCTTCCAACCCAAACCATTCTATGATTTACACGTAGACAATAATAAATACTTAATTTCTCCCCAACTGTGGCCAATTGTATACTAAATGAGCAAAAACAGTGGTTAAAAAGGAGCAGCCCTTTCCTTTTACTTTTTAATCTGTCTTTTAAGAATTGCACTCCCTTTTCAAATAGAAATTAATTAGACTTACAACCATTCCACTGAGATTCTTCAGTGTTACTATGTCCTGCCTTGCTGCAGGAATTCACAGGCAGGTGAACTAAGGACAGTTGTATTGAGAGACTTGCCAAGTCAGTCAGTGACAGAACTGGCAGTAAAACCCAGGAGCCTTTACTTGTAATGTGTCTCTTTTTTTGGCCATTAAATCACTCTTCTTCCTTGCTAGAGATTGGACCATTTTGATGGAAGAGGAGGTCAGGTAGTTTCTGCCACGGTTGTTTGTTAATTTTGAGTGTGTTACTGTATGTCATTACAAAATTCTGACATTCAAAGCAGATGAAGATACTGTTGTCTCACCTCCCCTAAGTAATGAATATCCCAGTTTAGGGATTTGGATTGTGTCCACAATTACAGAGGATTGTGAGGGAGTGGGGAGAAAAAAACCAGAAAGCTGGCATGGGCAAATTTATCAAATTTATTACCATTTATTGTGTTTTAAAACAGGAGGAAAATATATCAGGTCAGCGTTATTCATTTTGTTTCATTATTTTGTAAAACAAACACAGGGTTACTCCTCACTTCACCTGAAAGCTAATAAAATTTTTTCATTGTTGTCAGAGCTTATGTTTTACCAGGAAAATGAAGAAAAGTGAGCTTACTTCAGCAGCACTTTATTGTTGGGCAACATTACAACATATGGTATCTGTTTTTCACTTAGCGAAAGAAGAGAAAGGTGCTGGCAATATTTTCATATTTATGGAAAACTGTCAATTATAAATCTTCTGGTTTAGAGAAATGCTTTGTTTAGACAGTTTTTATACTATTATACCACATACCTCCAAATATGCTTTACAGTGAAAACATTTCTAAGGGTTTTATTAATATTATTTTTTATATGCCTTCTGCTTGAAAGTTTGTGTAGTATGTCTTGGAGACATGGAATCTAGCTATACAGACAGAAGATGGGAGAAAAGTAATTTCTTTTACATATTCTTTTAAAAATTACCTAAGTCATGTTAACCAGCTTATTATAATATCACTATTTTAAAGTATAGTATCCTAGAAAATGCAAGAGTGTAAGAATCACGGGCTGAATCCCCCTAGCAAGAGGGAACATTTTACAAGAAAATGAACTTTAAACAAGGTTTCAATATTATGCATGCTGGGCCTTCAGAGGAGAAATCAAAAAAAAGCAGGAGAGGTCTTTTCTCTGGAAGTTTGCTTTTTTATTTAATGAGGCAGCTCTTCAAAGAGAATGGGATAGTCATTCCTGGAGGGCATGGTTTGGTGAGCAGGAACACAGGTGAAACTGTATTGTGCATCAGAAAAGGAGATGATGAGTTTGCTTTGTATTTCATCTCATGATTTCATCAATCTATACAAGTACATTTTGGGGGGGTGGAGGACATTTCCACGTGCGACATAAGTTTGAACAGCTGAAACTCAGCATGGATATGTTGCCCATAGACCTCATTTTGATGCCAGGAAAATAAAAATGTGGTTTAGAAGTCATTGCCTATCACTTCATGTGTTTGATTTATAGGCACATGTATGTGATTAAAATTTACATATTTTAACTACACTTATTTTAATATGTATGTATTTCAAAGTAAACAGGAGCATGGATGAGGCAGAATTTTAATTTAGTGGTTTCAAAGACTTTCTAATTTTGTAAGCTCAACTTTAAGTTTAGCTTTTATATAGTATTTTGCCTTTACTGTGTCTGAAAGTCATAAGCTGAATTACAGGAAGGTGTATTTCTCACAGCTGTCTAAAATTGAAAAATTATATTTTCAACTCGCCTTTAATTAATATTCCAAAATAGCCTTCACACAGTTGTAGATCAAGGCTGTCCAAATGTGTGGAATTGTAACTGGTTAGGAGTTTGAATCTACAGCTACATGTTCTGCTGTCCAGATAAATGCTCGCTGCAGCAGATGTTGGCACATCTGTTATGCCTTCCCATTTCGATTGGCTGTCTGGGTGTTTAGAAAGTGCTGATGAGGCAGATAAATCTTCTGACACGTTTTGGGCCCAAAGCAGGCAGGCAGCAGTAATAATGATGTTTACAGAGCCAAGTGCTGGGCAGAAACATTTTGAAATGCAATAAAAATAAAGTATTGTTTTACCTGTGGTAGGTGAAATTTCTTGTGACAAGTAAAAGCTAATTTAGCCAAGTTATCCTCAGCTGATTTAAACTGCAGCTATGACAACCCATAAACCTCTGGGCTTTGTGTATCTAAGGCTTGTTGTCTGGAAAAAGGTACCTGCTACAGTTCAGAAAGAGGTCTGAGCTATGAAAGGGCTCTTTAATAAACTTAGGAGAGCTGGGAATCAGTTTTAGAAACAGCTGCAGCTTAAGTGCTTTTTGGAAGGGGAAGCCTCTGTCTGCCAGAGGCTTGAAGTTCTGATCTTATCATAATTGTTACTTTCAACAGGTTTTCTTCTACCCTTTGAACCCTATCAGATTTGCTTGTTTTCATACTGTTAAAATCAGGAAAACTCCAGGTATCGGGGTCTTGTCTTGAGAAGGTCCATGATGTATCAAAATGAGCATTCATGGACAGAGAAGGATGTGTCTGACAATCTCAAAGGCAGAGTCTGGTTTCCAAGTAATAGAGTTTTTGCAGGTGTTGGATCCCTTCCAGACCTTAGTCTCCAGCATAATGAATGGCAAACAGAAATGTAGAAGTTACTGTAAAGATTTTAGCATTGATGTCATGTGCTAATATTGTCTCATTCTCTTCAGTCGATGTCACCACTAAATTTTCCAATTTACTTTCAAGTACCACTACTTGAGGCAAATCCAGAAATTGCTGAGGGGCAAAGAACGGATGCTGATTATATATCTCATGGAGTTAGTGATACAGTTTATAGCATGCAGTCTACAACATCTCTGGATAATTATTCCAGTGCTTGACTACCCTCATAGTAAGAAGCACTTTGGTGATAGCGAATTGGAATTTCCTGAGTAGCAACTCTTGTCCATTGTCTTGTGTGGCTGTCACTGTGCACCTGCAGGAAGAGCTTGGTACCTGAAGGAAGCAATAAGATCTTCTTCAAAAGGCTAGCAGAATGCAGTTCTCACAGCTTACCCTCATAGGAGATGTGGTCCAGCTGCCTAATTAGTTAATGGACTTCTAGCCAGATCTGAGGTGCTGTATTTCCATCTGATAACCAAGGTCCATTCTAACAAATTATGTCAAAGCCATTTTCATTGGAAAACAGATTGAGGAGAAAACTGAAAAGCCCCAAGACCAAAGAACACTGACTGGTAATACTTAAAAGGGTTTTCCCCCCCTACCCCCTACTTAAATGGGTCAGAACAGGGATTCCTTAGCTGTACCTCTTATTTTTCAATATGGGTTAAAGAGTTTCAATATGGGGGCAGGTTAGGAGCATTAATGAAAAATCAGAATTTTTTTCTTCAAATACATGAAATAATAAGTCTCTTTTTTTTTTTTTTTTTTTTGTCAAAATTCTCCAAAGGCAAAGGACTCCTTTGGGATATGGAAGCTGTGAGCCAATGTGACAATTTAGTATATTCACATACGCTGCACGAGGGAATAGTTACCACTCCCGTCTGCTTATCTCATTTTACCATAAGGTTCAGTTTCTGTCTTGTCTGTGCTATTCCCACCTACTTTGTTCAATGAGACGAAAGTGAGAATATAGACTCTAAGATTAGTGAAAAGGAAACCCATAGCTGCATATCATCAGCTAGTTAATTATACTTTACACTCTTCTCCTATCCTTGCAACTTCACACTTACATTGATTTAAAGACTGAAAGTGAGGACCAAAGCCGACTGCTGAGAAATACTATATATAAGCAGTTCAAGATGGATTTCTCTGCTCAGAAAGCAAGAATTCATTGTTTTCTCAAGTGCAGAACATATCAGAATGGGTGTTGGGTCTCAGGCAGGTGAAAACTTATATGCATATTTAACATAGGAAAATATATCTATATATAGTTTAGTACTTCTAAGGAATTAGCATTCATACTGCACTATGGGGAAAGAACAGAAATAAAGAGAAAAAATAGGGAGGTGGAAGAATTAGGGAAAAAACTAAGACTAGCTTGTTCAATATAACAAAGTATGCTGAAGACGTTTTACTTTCCAGTAAATGTGATCATCCAGAAAATAGGGGAACAAAATATGTCTTTTAATAGCATGTAGGGTACTTAATGTTTAATACTTCCCATGAGGGTTGATTTTTGGATCGATCTTTTTAACAGAGGTCTGAAGACTTGGTATTATGCATGCTAGCTAAAGGGGGAAACTCAGATTCAAGTGGATGTTTGTGACTTCTTGGAGGATATACTGACAGCTGCTGAGCCTTTTGCAGCCAGGAAGCCTGTAATCTCTAAAGGATTTTTTGATTTATTTTTTTTTCTCACTCTTTGACTTTCTTATGAAATACATTCACTATGAGGTCTGCCATGTGTCTTTAAGCTCAAGGCTTAAAATATCCTTTAAAAGCAAGTCAGAAAGGCCACAAGAAGACTGCGAGGCCCACAGAATTAAAAGTTGTGTTTATCTGATCCCCATATGCTTAGACCCTTCCTCCCACTGCAATGCTAAATTTGTTCATAGCACATTGATCAAAGGTTTCTCACATTCGCAGTCCAGCTCCATCCTTGATCCAGCCCAACCCATTCCCCCATCTG
The DNA here is from genome assembly GCA_004320125.1 of Scolopax mira. NCBI lineage: Eukaryota > Metazoa > Chordata > Aves > Charadriiformes > Scolopacidae > Scolopax > Scolopax mira. Next base: position 57,964 of record BJBW01001865.1, read on the forward strand.
CTCCGCCAGTGCTGTCCACACACACCCCCCCCCCCCCCCCCCCCCCCCCCCCCCCCCCCCGTCCTCACCCGTTGGGAGTCTCAGCTGACACTTGAGTGTCTTCCTCCTCCCACTCACAGCCATCAGACTGTTACTGATCATCACATGTCACTGGCCATGCCTTAATTTACTCCAGTATTTGAATTCTTATATATAAGTGTAGTGCACACCAAAAATTTTCTTTACAGAGCTGTAGGGAGAGAGTGAATTCCCTTATCTGGTGGAGCTTCTATATTATCAAAGGATTCATCAGCTACAGGGCCAAATTCTGTTCACACAGTTGCAAGATGATATTTTAATAATAGGTGCCTATATGCGAGCATTTTAATTCCATTTCTTTCTGCTACTAGTTCTTTTCCTTCCACCCTTCCTTCCTTCCTCCCTTCCTTCCTTCCTCCCTTCCCTTCCTTCCTCTCTCTCTCTCTCTTTCTCTATTCCTTTCTTTCTTTATCATTGTCTACAGCATCCTGCTGTCCCAGAGCATTCTTTGTCTGGACACAAAGCAGCATGTGGCTCTAAGTGTAGCTATAAAGCAGGGATCAGCATGAAAGTGATTTTAAAAAAAATATTTCACATTCTATGTTATATTTGCTTTTTGGATTATGTATTTGAGAAATGTTTGCTGATATTTTTCCTTTCTGCTTTGATGTAGACAAATCTTGTGACAGAGATCCTTAAATCTAACCAGACTTTAAAAAACCCAAAGATTAAATGAGACTTTATCCTATAAGGTAGAGCCCCCATCCCTTGGACAGAGCATTGTTTTCCCCCACCATGTGAAATGGAGATAAGCCTCTGTTTCTTTGTGGTAAACTACCAACCAAATCCATTCTGGCAAATCTGACACCCAATGTGATTTGTCCTTTTCGATGCTGTTTATGAGAAGTCAGGACAGTCTTCTGTCAAAATTGATAAGTGAGAAGGCAGTGGGGAATGCAATTTTATTTGTAACAGCACAGCTGCCAGCAGTTCCAGGTTGTTTACATCTAGGCTGGCTCTGTCTTGCTCCACAGCTTTTCTATTTCCATCCAAATAGCCCCCGAGTACATTGTGGATGTGCCTGTCTATGTAAAATCTGCATAAGAGAACATGCTGTGAGTGTTAGAGAGGGGGAAAAAGGAACTTATTTCTTTAGGTTATTTTCACAACTCGAGAATGTCAGTCGCTTTAAAAGCAAAATCTTGAACTCTACCAAATCTCTATGGACATTTACAGAATGGGTTCTAAAACTAAATTATAATCTGCTAAAGTCCTGTGATGCTTGTTACCTTCCATGGTGAAGGTATCAGAGGAGTTAAGAGCTTTGTTTTTCTGATGAAAGCGTTCTTTTTCCAGTGGAAGTGGCCAGTGTTTGTAAATGAAATCTATTACAAACATTAAAATACAAGTTTATTCGTTGTGAAAAGAATGCAATAGGGCCCTGCAGTGACCTGTGAAGGGAAGGGCAGTTTCATTACACTCTGCTTCACGAGGAATACTTCTGCTACATAGACTACAATTTGCCTGTGTTGCATAGTCATTTAACATATTTCCTGAAAAATCATTTTCATGAGAGAGCATAACTCTTGATGGCTTCGGGGTAGTTCTCAGGTCTAGGAAGCCTTTGTTTGCCTGCAGTATTACTTGCCTTTGGTCTGGCAGTCCCAGAATTCCAGGTGGTTTTGATGGGTATTTCCTCTATATAGTCTCTCCTCTGAGCTCTTTCTTTACAGTAGCCCACCCTAAAGATACAGTTATCATGGAGGTAAAGTGAGAGAGGGGGTTTATTGTTGACTGGTCTAGCTTATGACAGAGGAACTTTTCTAGCAAACTGAAAATTCTTGTCTCCTTTTGCCATGTCTCTTTGTTATGGTTTGAGAAACCCACGGCAATTTTGTGTCATTTAGAAAATTATTCTATCACCCAATGATCCCTCCCCTCCCTGGAAGGCAAATTGGGAAAAAACAAGGAAACCTTAGGGTTGAAATATAAACAGATTTAATAGAATAAGACCAGATAATTAACATTAATAACACTAAAGAAGCAATATTGTTCCCAATACCAACATAAAATATACAAGGAATATACTCATCCCATTCTATCAGTAGGAAGCTGTGCACTCCCAGCAGTGGACAGCCAATGTCAGACACTGCAGCCACAAGGGCTTCAGGAGGAAAGGAAGGGTTCAGGTGTCCGGCACCTGAAGAAGGGCAAGAAGTTATCTGGATCACCACCATTAAGCAAGGGAGAACTTTAGAATTTTTCTAATTTATATTGAATGTGATGCTCATGGTATGAAATGACCATACCCTGTTGGTCAGCCTGGGTCAAAGTGCCCAGATCTCACTCCTCCTCATCCCTGCACCTGGCAAGGCTTGAAGACACTGAGACCTTGAAACCCACATACCATAGCTGGCTATAAAGTAAATATTTTCACAAATTCAGACACTAGAGTCTTCTAAAAGTGCAGTTTTCACAAGCATTAGAAGATAAATTAGTCCTATGTTGCTGAAACCAGGACACACTTTTTGCAGATGTTAATAAATAATTAGTCTTCTACATGGTTTGTCATTAAAGGTGGAGTCCAGAGGTGGCTGTAAATGTCACTGCTCCCTTTCTGTGAATTGCAAGGTCATCCGAGACTTCGGCTTTCTCATTTTAAGTGTATATCCTATCTCTGTGTTTTCTAGAGTTGCAATCATGTTCTTAAATTAATTGTTTGGTGGTTGCCGAGGGAGATTTCCTGCAGTGTAACTGACCTGCCTGGCGTACACTTACACACAAATATATACACACTGTATGCACCTATATACATAAACTTAGACACACATACTGCCTTCTCTCTGCACACACAGGCACCGGCACACACAACTAAACAAATATTTAACACCCACCCCAAGCCTGAAAACATAATATCTACCTTAAAATTAAATGACTTCACTAAAGAGAGGTAGGTAGTCCATAGGAAAAAATTAATCCATCATATTTACAATAGATTGTTATGATGACTTATGCTGACACTAGGATTTACACTTTTTTTTTTTTTTGAGTTTCCTCAAATTACTTCTTGTCATTGTTAAGGACATAACCGCTAAAAGAAGCCTGGCTAAGATGCTTGGAAACGTGATTTGGGTACAGTGAAATGTGATACTAGTTTGAAACACCAAGCCTCTGTTTTAAATGTGTAGTCTTACCCACTCTACATACCCTGACATTTGTACGCGATAGTCACAACTCCTCCTGCATGCTACAAATTCAGGGTGACATAAATGGTGTAGTAACAGGAATTCCGGAGTACACCTTTTGTTCTGATGATGATGCTTTTTTGTTGCAAACCCAGCCTGATGTTTCCTCTATTTTACATCCATGCTTATGTACAACATACGCTTTTATGTAATGTCTTAACACCATTCTCATCGCTTCTGAATATGAGGTCAATTTTTCTTTCTAGTAGCTCCACTGTTAGCTCTCTACCCTCCTAGGACTTTATTAGAATGAACTGTTCCTGAAAGAAGAAAGAAAGGCTATCTCTGGTTCTGTTTGTATTATTTATTTTTATTTCATGAGCAGAATTACTTGCCAATGATGAAAAGTGTGCAGCATTGTGAAGGTTAAGTATTATAGAAGGTAGCAATGTAAATGACCTGTGATTTGGCAGCCTGAAAAAAGTATATCTGCCCAATCGTGTGGAGGAAGAGATCAAGAAAGTCAATGTGATTAGTGAGATGCTGCCAGGATGCTCAGTCATTTGGAGCTCTGACTGATAATGATCCTGGTGCTTACATTATTCCCGGAGATGAGAGAGGAACTGCAGAGTTGGAACTACTAAACACAATTATGAGTTTGAGCTTTACTTGGTTTTCCTAGTTTACAGAAGCCACTAGAGGAAGCTGATAAAATTTATCTGACTTTGCAAAACCACCCTGTTACAGCAACCCTGACAGGAAAATTCACCTGTGCAGATAAACTGGAGGCTGATCTCACCCATAAAGACACAGACACAGAACAATAATGAAGAATGATTCTTAATTTTAAGGTGTGTTCATTCCCTGTAGTCCCTGTGCACTTCTGTTTGATGCTTCAGAAGAGTGACACTAGATCAGATGAATGAGTTGGGGTTTTTTCAGTATAACCAGTTTATTAAAATAAGTCAGACCTTAATGTACTTTCTCAGTTAATTCTTCATTGAGCTATTCTGTAAGTACTCTGTTCTTGGCCTTTTGTGCTTCATTCATTCAGTTAATCATTCTGTCAATTATGCCATTAGCAAGATGAACATTAAAACAGCTTCTCAGCTATTACTACAGGTAAAAAGGAAACACGGAGATAAAAGTAGATACTCTTTTCTTATTTTGATTTATTATTTTGATAGGCTTTTTTTCTCTTTTTCTTAAAGAATATGGTAAATACTGCACTCCTCCACCTCAGATCGTCAGATATTGGGGTCCACTCATTGCATTCAATAAGCCTTGATATCTTCTGAAGGTGCTGACACAGAATAACTAGCTTGGTACAAAGACACTATTTTACAAGTGCTTGTGAAAGAAACAGGAAAACAAGCACATGATCAGCTAAACCTTGGTGTATTTTAGCATTTGCAAACTATTATGTCAGCCCAGCTCTGCCTGATAATGATTTGTGAAGGTGTAGAACATAAAGGTGTTTCAGCTCACACCTGCGTTTTTTCCAGAGTATGTGTGTGACCACTTAGTGATGGGCAGGAATTCACTAATTGGTGATAACTGCACTGTTCTGTGTGGCTATGAAGATAACATTTTTTAATTATTTTTTTCCTGTATGTGGCAGTAACAGCAACTAGTAATAATTCCTGATCTGGTTTTGATCCAAGAGGTACTAATAATCATCTTACTGCACAGAGTAATTGCTGAACCCAAAGAGACCTCCCTAGACTGCCTCTCTCTTAATTCTTGTGCCTTAGAAAATGCTAGACTACTGGTTATTTGTCAGACACCTTAGAGACTTGAGCTAAGATACAGCTCTTTCATACCTTTTAGGATGAAGATAAAGCATATGTGAATTGCCTTGTCTGTTTCACCCCACAAGGACTTTTCAAGTCTGGAGCTTTATATCTTTCTTCCAGCGAAGGAGTCCTTCTCCAGTACATTGTGGTGAATTCCTTTTTTTAAAAGCTATAGATGGCTCCTAATTTAAAACCTGGCAATTTCATACTTGTAAATAGCATAACTTCCATTCTCCTTTCTGTTGTTTTTTTTTGTTGGTTTTTTTTTTTTTTTCCCATTCAGAAGAGTTGTTTAAAGGGGAGAAGGAAGAAAGCACAATGTTGTGGTTTTACAGGCTGGACTATGCTGATATATAGTTAGTGTGAAAAGCTAACATTCTTTTTCTCTAAAGATAATGGAGTTAAATGGGACAAGGTAGATGCTATTTAATGCTAAGAAATGAAATGGTTGACTGTATCATAAACAGAACATGTTTAGGATACTTTGTCTTACCATGTCATGAAAATACAAACCCTGAACTGTGAATCACAGCTTTTGTTACACTGGACAGTAACACTGATTAAAATTAATTTGATATTTGACTATATCTCCACAGTGAGGTGATTTTCTCATTGTAAAAAGGACTTAAATGTTAACTGAAATGATCACACATGGTCCATTTGGGAAAAATACTGTTGTGTTTTGATTCCATGCTGTCCCTTCTAATGGTGTTACCAAAGTTCATGGGACCCATTACTCTGATATACTGTACAGGTGAAGGGAACTCAATAGCTATTACGTTTTTGATAGTCTCTTTTAGCAGTGTGCAACAATTGCTATAAAGGCAGACGGGGAATATTGAAAGGATGTAGAGTGTTTATAATATTTTTACAGTGCCTTTCAAATACTCTGCAATCATTTATTTTGTTATGTCCTACTACTCTAGTGGTGTTTGCATTGTTTTCTGTTTACAGATAAGGAAAACAAGGTACACAAAGTCACATGAGGTGATTGCACCAAAGCCATTACAATTGAACAGGGAATAGGGATTTAAAGGCAGAAAACTCGTGGAAACCTGCTAAAAATTGTCTTATGAGGCAAGATCTTACTACTTTTTTTCAAAATCATGATGAATTTGAGAAGGTAGAGAAATATTCCTTCCTCACTATAGAGCATCATCCAGGGAAGAATCTCAAACATATGCCCAGTAATCTAAATTATACCAGTGATTTTTCAGAAAATTTGCATTTCTCAATCTTACAACCAGTTACTTGTATCTATAAGTTCATCCTCTGTCATTTGCAATGGTAACCTTTTATTAAGGTTTCCACTCTGGCAATGAATCAGTGTGTTTCCCTACACTGTGTGGTAATTCTGTAAATATAATAGGTCAAATTAAAAAAAAATAATATTAGAGAGAGCATCAGGGATTCCATGAACTACTTATTCCCCAGTAGAAACCGGTCAAGGAACAAATCAGTTCTCAAGTTTATTCTTGTTTCATAACTAAACTATTCAAGTTTATGAGTTTCAAAGCCACTCTGTTACCTCCAAACACAGGAAGTTCTTGTATGGGCTTTGCAAGTCTCCTGCTTGGGGAAGAAGGCAGCTTTCTGTTCATCACAACTGATTTTTATTGACTTCTAATTTCTTCTTTGCCTTATTTCCCACCAGTACAAAAATCTCTTATCATTGCACAGAAGTGTGAGAAGGCAAGATAAAGGATCAGATGATGAGAGAGAGAGGAAGGAGAACAAAGTGGCAGTAATAGTAGGTTATTTTGGTAGTGCCTGGCTGTGTGCATGGTTCATACGCAGCGAAGCAATCATTTCAGTGGATGGGAATTCCTGCTTACTGGGAAGCTGAGGGTGAGGACAGGGGGACTGTGTTTGTGGAGAGACATTCCAGGATGGGATGGTCCAAATGGAGATGAGAGAGGGTGACAGGCAGTGATGAGACAGGAGAAGAGGTCAGCCAGTGTAAATGGGTTGAATACTGTTGAACAGGGGATATTTAATCCTGACAGAAGGCGGGGAAAGGAATCAAAGGTGTACATGGCTTAGTAGAGGCCACTGGTAGAGTGGTCAGCAAAGAAAATTGGGGCAGAGTAAGCTTTCTATGTGTGCAGTTATTCCAGCACAGGGTCATCAGATTAATAACTCCTGTCAACATCTTCTGGGTGCGGCAAGAATAAACTTTACCAACTTCCCTCTTAGGCTGTAATCTATTTTCCAGTGTGTGGAGGGAAAATGTTCAGAGTTCGTTTTACCCACAAAAGACTGTTAAGGGTGAGCACTGAAGGGTTCGTAGTCTGTTTTCTTTCTAACAGACCATCCACTTTACTCTTTGTAACCTGGCTTTCAGTCACAAGACCCAAAGCTTCAAACTGATGCAAACTTTTACAAGGTCTCCTTTAACAGCCCTTAGCCTCTTTTCAGCAATTCTAGGAAGCCAACAGCCCAGTTGATGACATTTATAATCTACTTCTTTACCACTTGAGAGAAATGACAGTATTAAGCTAGCCTTCCCTCCCCAAATTGGTGACAGCTCCTTGTTTGGTCCTATGTCTCCTGAGGCTGACAGCCTATAAACTCATTTTCCATCATGGAAGCAAATGACAGCCTTTAACTGGGAGCCAGAGGCTACAGCCACTACTTCATCACTTTAGAGGATGACCAATATAACCAGTTTTCAGTCCTTCCAGATCATGACCTCCACCTCTTTGCTGCCTTTTCTGTGTCTGAAGAAATAAGCTACCTCAGAAATTCACATCCTAGACTTCCAAGACAGGATAATGCTTATTCTAATGTCCATGTCTGTCTTTTAACCAAATAATTTATGGTGGAACAATTTAAAGTATTGTCTTCACTGTGGCAATGCACTGAATTATTGTTCTTCCTGCATGGAGAAAAGCAGCAGCAAGTCAAAGATTTAGCTATTTGGCATTGATTTCTGTCATTTGGCAGTAGAATACTCTTCATGTTGAGAGGCGGCTGCCCCCAGAGTGCCCAAAAGAGGCGGAGGCTGTCGTCTCCCAAGCTTTCTCCTCAGTCCCTCTCCTTCCACCATCTGTCTGTCAGCACATTTCATGAATCCCCAAATATTGTTTCTCACAGATTTTAAAAATGCTGAATTTCTAAGACTGTCAGTTCAGTCCCTTCATGGGCACACACAAAACCCAAAGACAAAGCAACTATATGTGTGTGTGTGTGTTTGCATGTATCTAAAGGGATTTCAAAGATGGAAATGAGATCCTTACAAATTCATTACTGCTGCCAAACTTATTGTTTCTTCTGTTAAAGACTAGTTGGGAAAAAACCCACTCAAAAGCATCTGTCACAAAATGCTATGTCAAATGCTTCTGACCATGATAGTACAGGTTCTCTGGTGCGTCAGTTGCTGCTCTTCTGTTGAAGTTGTTTCAGATCTGCTTGTTGTATACAGCTAAATATTAGACTTGTGGGCTTTTCCCTGAGAGATGATTTAATATTTTACGCAAAGTGTTTTTAAGTTTTCAAGAGATGTTGTCAACCCTGATTTGTTTGAATATGAACAGCATGTATCATGTTTCCTATAAAAATGGTGTTATGAGGTTAATAGTGCAGATGTGGGGTGGGAAAAAGGCAGTTTATCTAGAATGGCTTCTACACAAAGCAAGAGGTGTCATCCAACTTCTGCCTCACACTGAATGAGAGATTACTTGAGTATATGCTTGAGTTTAGACTGAAAAACATGAAATGTTTATTGAGCCTTTAACACTAAGTACCAGTATCTCAGTTGTAGGTATCTACAGATTCTAAGTGGTCACAGCTTCATATACTAATTTAGGAAAGAGGTAGTAGTCCCAAGAGTACCAAGTACACATCTCTGCTCTAAGCTCTGTTACTGGGTGGAGAAAAGCTGTGGCAATTCAAGTGCTGTGCACAGCCAAGGCTGGTGTGTCCCAGTCAGTAGATATTTGTCACTGATATTTGTCATCAGATGGTTCTGAGAGATGGCTTTAGCAATCCTCTTGGACTCCCAGGATGGAGCCTGTGGGGCTATCCTCATTTTCCTTTGCTCTTTCATGCCCTAAATGGTTAAATTGTTCTGCTCATTGAGCCAGAGCACACTGGAAAGATTCCGTTTGTTTCAACCTGAAACATTCCTACAGCTTTCTCATAACAAACATTTTGAGACAAATCATCCACAAGAACTTCAAGGTCATTTCTGACCGAAGGAATTATGTTCAGAGCAGTCCTTGGGGCCCCGGTCCAGCCTCGGCGCAGGGATAAGGGAGGTTGTGCTGGCAGGACGATGAAAGTCAATGGATTTCAGCTTGTGCACAGCTCCTCATTTGCCTTGATTTAAGGGTCCCAGTCTCAGTCCTTTATGGTGTATTTAGGCTTTCTTATAGGCCTCCAAGGGACTGCAAGCTCCTTCATTCCTTAAAAGTATACCTTGTTGCTGTAATTGAAGCCGTTTTGTTACTGTAATTTCTCCCTAATATTACAGTTCTAGTCAAGTGTTCTTTCCCTCTGGAGGCATCAATTATTATGGGTTTTGAATAGGCCTCCCTCCAGTACATACTTTCACTCCCAATGCCAAAATCAGGTCACTGCAATTCTCTTCCGTAATAAAACATGGTCCTGTGTATAACATGTACTGGTGACTAATTCCACCTCTTACCACCCTATTTAATACTCCTGCCACATTTAAGAAAAACTAAAGGATAATATAGGTTTCATGGTATTTTCTACATTTTCTTAGTTTTCATTAAGATGTTGAATGTCCAAACTCCAGGGAGAAGTTTATGGGATTCATGCAGGAACGGAACCTGTCTAGATGTGTGCTTTGGTGAGGGAGCAGGGAAGCAAGCCTTAGCAGTACACTTCATGAAGGACTTTCAGCTGAAATGAAAACTGCATGGGGTTCATCTGTTAACCCATGTGGGTGAGCCGTGGGTTTTTCTGTTGAGGTATTTTGAAACCTGGTCCCCACAACTTGATCAGAGTCAGTAGTGAGTCTGTCTCACTGCTGTGCACCCTGTTTCTGTTTATGGATTAGCCTGCAGGATATCTCTGGGGATGGGAGGAACAAGCTCTGTATCGCAGACTGAGAACTGAAGCGTGGGTTTGTCTCTCTCTTCTTCTTTTGCACAGCCATGAGAAGCAGAAACTGTTGAGTTCCAAATGGCACCTGCAGATTGCCTTTAAATTCATGTTTCAATTAAAGTTTCCCATATTCACCCAAGCTAATACTCTGTGCTATCAGATTCACTGTGCTTCATTACACTTATTTGTTTCAGTGTTCAAACCAAGTGCAGCCTTTTTGTGAATGATTCCCTCATGAAACCCTAAAGATTCTTGACTCAGATGGGTGTATATAGTAGCTATCACTGTGCCATCTGCCCTAAAACTTGCACTTTTCATGTGATGACACTGCTGGGACATCTGGCACTAAAAATATGTTTTCTGCATCATCTCACAATTGAGGAGGATGCCACGGCTGTTCGGCTCCACAGGAGATTCCTTGAAGCATCCTTCTGTTATCTAACAGCTTCTGCAATGAAGTTATGGCACTAAACTGGCCAGGAAATGAATTATGCTATTAATGGAAGACTGTGGTTTTGCTTTATGGCTTGGATTGCTGTTAGAAGGGAGTGGCACTTGTGTGATGGATTGATTGATGTGTACCCGGTCTGTCTTATGTCCTATAAATCAATAGTTGGTGTGATGGGACTAAAATGACTATGTAATATACTGTAAGTCAGCTTCTATTACCCAAAAGCAAAAAAACCTGCAAAATCAATGCACAGCTATATTTCTCAAAGTTTGTCATGACCTACTGAACTGTTTCTCTATAGCTTTATCCTGCAATGCATTGGGATTTCTGTCTTAATCCATAGAATATTTTCACCCTTAAAGATGTACGCAAAATGTTGTGTCTTGAGTAAGACTAGGTCACACAGTATGAGTCTGAGTATTTCCTGCAGTATAAGTGTGTAAGTGGCTTGGTGCTCCTTTGTGCTACACAGTTTTTTTCCACCCTTGTCAAAAGCCACCATATAAACCTACATTTTTTCTTACAGGAGGTGGAGCTCTGCCGTGTTAGCAGCCAGGAGAAGTTGGGGCTGACTGTCTGTTACAGAACTGATGATGAGGAGGACATGGGGATCTATGTCAGTGAGGTAAGGACATGGCAGTGGGGAGGAGTGTGGGAGATGCTTGTGGTGGAGGACTGAATGTGCCAGGGAATGCGTGAGCAAGTGCTTTGAGACCAGAGTGCAGAAGTATCGGCCATCAGCCAGCACGTGTCACTTTCAATTCTTTTTGATTATCAGTTTAAATTATGTTGCTCAAGTATTGTAATTATTACCAGTGAGCTTCTTTAATGTGAACACTTTTAACTACAACATCACAGTTAGGGAAGTACAAAGCGGTCTGAGCATGGTCTGAATTTTGAAAGAAATCTGCCCTTACAGTGGAAATCAAGCAGAGTTTTGAAGGAGAAAAGCATCTGCCCCACACTCTGCTTGTGTTCTCTCCCTGCCACAGCCTTGGTATTCATCACAGTGGATAATCTTTATTTTATTATTTGTGGGTTTGTTACAGTTGTGGTACATGCAGAAATACCACAGGTGGATGGAGATAGTAGCTTGTGAGAGGAATATGTCGGAAAGACCAATAATTATTTTATTGCCAGACAAAAAAAATAGAATACTGAGATACTGAGATGGGATGAATCCTCTGGTTTTCATTGGCTTCACCGGGAAAACATGGCATCCATCACATATCACAGAGTGTCAGTGTTTCACAGTGTCAGTCCACAAGACTTCCAGGCACACAACCCGCATTTGAGTCTTCAGACACTCAAAGACTGGAGTTTTTCTAGATAAAGCAGAATCTCGTGAGACCAAGCTCACTGGTGATTCCAAGCTCACTGGTGAATGTCCTGCTTGAACTGTGACATGCTGAACCAAATTTGGACATTAGGAAAAGGTTCTTCACTGAGTGTGTGGCCGGTCACTGGAGCAGGCTCCCTAGGGAAGTGGTCACAGCACCAAGCCTGGCAGAGTTCACAGAGCTCTTAGTCACATGATTTAGTTTTAGGCATTCCTGTGAGGAACAGGGAGTTGGACTCGATGATTCTTATGGGTCCCTTCCAACTCAAGATATTCTATAATTCTAAACCTGTTGTTCTAAACTGTGAGTGAAGCTCACAGAAAGAGAGGATCAGTACATAGAATTCTTCTATGTATCAGTGAATGGGGCTGAAGGCAAGATTGCACATTTTCAGGCCAGCAGAAATGTCAAACAAACTGAAAAGCACAGCCTTGGAAAAAGAACGAGGAAGTAGTATAAAACTACCCAAGAACGAGTCTTCCGCCAGTTATATAAGCACTACTGGTAAAGCCTGTTTGACCCTGTGAGGACAAAAAAAGTGCAGAAATTTCTTAATACACTACAGGATTATATCTGAAATGTGCTAGTTTTCCTACATGAAATTTCTCAGAGCTTTTAAAGTGAATGTAATTATATTGTCTTTCATACTTGATTAAGCACTTCATTTTTTTTTCTACAACAATGCACAGGAAGAAAATAATACCTAACAACTATGGAAGACGTAACTTGCAAACCAAATGCTAAACTCAGATGTTTGGTTTGAAAAAATAGCTTATGGCATGACAAGACAAAATAAATTATTTAAGATAACCATCAAGTGAAAGGTGATAGATCGAATTGCCCTGTAATGAACAGTAGGTCATTGCTCAGGGATGAGCTATAGTGACTTTGATAAACTGGTAATGGAGCCCTAAACATCTATTTAGGTTAAACTAACTTAAAATTAACTGACTCAGATGAGGAACACTATACAGTACCTGTGAGTGATCTATACAATATAGATCCTTTGAGGTTTTTTGCTGTTTCTGATCTGTGAAATAACAGAATGATAACTGAGGTAGTCATTTAATAGTGCATGTTTCCATGAGAGAAAAATAAACGTGCTCTTTTCCCAACGACTGACCCATTCATATAGAGGCAACAACTGCTGCAGAAGCACTCAGTCCACACTGAGCTTCCAGAGAAGAGGGACTCTGCCATTAACTCTTTGTGCTCTGACAGTTAATGCCTGATGGTGGCATAGGAAAGTATTAATCTGAAAATCATATGCTCCCAGCATCTTCTCTCTTTAGGCTTATTATCTGAAACAACCTCATATGATTATTTAAAGAACTGTTGAGTTCACATAACTGTAAAGTAAACTTCAGATTGCCTCTGTACAGAGTAAAACCACTACTTTTTCAAACTGTGCAGCTGTTACTGTTTCCAGTAAATATCTTTCCATGTTCAGTTACTGGATATTGTCCTGTGCAGGTTGGTCCGAACAGCATTGCTGCCAGAGATGGCCGGATCCGGGAAGGAGATCGCATTTTGCAAGTATGTGACAATAGACTCTTCCTTAAACTCTTTCTTCAGACAAACATGCGGTGCTGTCTTCTCTGTGGACTATTAATGAGGGAAGGTAGTTCTCTTTGTTACACTGATCGATGAGAAAATCCATGTCTGTCTGTTTTTTAACACAATAGCTGGGAGCTAGAGTGTGTGTACTGAAAAATGAGAATGACAAACTCGTTCTGGCTCATGTCCCATGTCTTTTTTTGCCATATATATTAGCAAATCTCATTTCCCCTATGTTCATTTCATTGTCACTTTCTAAACAGGGATCCTGCAGACATAAATATGGGTGTAAGAGACTTGCTGATCATTCAGCCGTTGCATAAATTTCGGTAAAACTCATTCGTGCTGAGCATAGATGGTAAGAGTTTACATACAGAAGACGTGATATTAGTGAAGGATGATCTTGAATGTACTTGAGGTGGGGATTCACTAAACTTTTATTAATTTTTTCTTTCCTCCACCAATAAAACATCACTTTTCTGAGTTCTTTTCTAATCCACCATCTTGGCTTTTTTTTAATCCCTTCATTTCTATCGATCCACTCATTTAAGATAGGTTTGTCTGATATGGCGTAACCCTTGGGCGCGAGGGTGGCCGGCTGCTGGCTCTGGAGGAGGGCAGTGTACCTATGGTACCTGAGAGGGAAGCAGCTAGAATGGCAGTGGGTTTCCATTTTCAGCAGTCAGGAAATAGTATGGTTTTTGCACTAGTGACAAAATCACAAAACAGCTACCAAAAATCAGTAAACTGGAAAGCCTTTTCTGTAGTGTAGCATTTAGTTCTGGATCCCAGTTGATTTACTTTTTATTTTGGCCCTTTTTCATTGAAGACCCGGAAGTAGCTCCTGGTGATGAAAAGTCAATTTTCTGTAACCAGTTCTGTAATTGCCTTTCATTAATTTAGGCAAGTGAGCTTTCAGACTGTCATGAGATCAGCCTGTTCCTTCCCTCCAGTCTTTTAATTTCTGGAGGAAATGTCATTGCTGGAACCTGTCTCTGTACCTTTTACCCTGGTATTGGCTTCGGGAGTCTAGCCAATACAACAGGGTCTGCAAGCTGGCTTACCAAAGTGGCCCATTTTTTGGAAAGGAAATAATAAGTTACATTTTATGTAAAGCCAAGGCCAGACTGGATGGGGCTTTGAGCAACCTGGTCTAGTGGCATGGGGGGTTGGAACTTGATGATCTCTAAGGTCCCTTCCAACCCAAACCATTCTATGACTCTATGATTTTAATGTCAGGGTTCATTCAGGGGCTGCTGGTTTATTCCCTCTGTGGTTGGGAACATGAAAATATTCACAGGATGGATGGTATCCTCCCCTCAGAAGACACACAGATGCCATGGTGTGGGGACAGTGAGCTCCTTGTTGGGCATTGGGATGATGGAACCACATCATGGGGTATGACTAGGAGTGGAAGAGTCAGTTCACTGTCTTCTGCATCTTTCTACAAAATACCCACTGAAGAAAGCAAACAGGATATAATGTTATTTTTACCTTTCAAAAATCAGAGGGAAAAAAATTCTTGACCAAGGTGAAACAACTTTAATTTATATTCTGTACCTCTCAAAATGAGGAAATAGATGGTAATTTTCTGCTCCTTTCCTTGCTTCCTAAAATTTCTGGATGAAGTGGAGAGCCAACAGCAGTTCAGGCAAACATTCTCCAGTTTCTAATGAAATTCATTTCAATTGTGAGTAAAGACTCTGGGGGCAAGAGAAAAGCATAGGTAATTCTGCCATCCTTTTGTAGACTGGAGCATTACTTTAATGTCAGTGCTGATATATAGCTATGAGTTTGATCATTAAAGTTAACACCCAGAGAGTTATGTGAGGTTTACTTTAATATCTGAAAACACATTGACCCTCTATCTACTCTTATTGATGAGATAACTCAGAGAAATAGAAGGTGACAGTGCCATTATAGGGGGATTACAGTGAGGCTGGGAGAGAGCTGGATCCTTGAGCATGGGGGCATTTTCTGTGGGCAGTGGATGGCATTGGATAAGGCTGGGAAGGATGCTCTGTTTTATGTATTTGTCACAAAATTACAGCAGATTTCCTCTGTTTTTGAGACTGAAATTGTCCTTTTCTCATTCTCACAAATCTCACACCTCTACCATCACCTTCACAGTCTCCATAAACATCTGAGGACAGCCCTGAGTATTCCACATGAAATGTTACAAAGTCAAAGGAAAGGTTTTATAAGGACAGTCCAAGTGAGACTTTCCTAACCTTCTGCTATTTTTAGCTGTGAACCTGCAGGCGGACAAGTGTTGTCCATGTGAGTGAGGTATCATGGGGCAGGCTGAAGTCCTGCTCGTCCCCCATGATGGTGCAGCCGGTGTGGGGTGGGCACCTCTAGGCTGTGTGGGGTCAGTTGCTCGTCTGAAAGGAATCACAAAAAGCAGCCGCTGCAGCCGGGAGTGTTTTGCTCAAGCTGGAGATCTGGTCCTGTGTGAGAACTTCTGTGGCTGCATCTCGGCTTTTTGGGTTAGGGCAGCTCTGTGCTACCACATGGTTGTTGGTCTCCCTCAGACCACAATGATCCGTTCATGTAAGCTTTGAAGGGTGTCCAGCATTTTCCTCATTGCCACTTAGGTGATCAGTATTATCTTTAATCTGAACTAAAGCTGTCCTTTGGAGCCAAACATAAGTGACCTAAGTTTCAAGCCAGACATAAGTGCAGAAATGCAGCTTTCTCTTTACTTTTGGCTAGGAAGTTTCTGCTATTTTCAAATCAAACCCTTATGAGATTTTATTTCCTCCAAATAGTCAGATTCTTCTGTCTTACAGTTTTGTTTTCACTCATTTTGAAATAGACCACGGTGGGTTTTTTTGTTGCTACAATGAGAATAATCCACCTCTTGTGCTGTGAATTGAACAAAACCAAATATGCATGGAAAATAAAATTTCTATTTGATTCCCTCAATAAAGGGGTTTGGACAATGCAAAATGTGTTTGTTACCATGTAGTCATGGATGTGGCTGTTTTAATGAGGTGACAGAAGAATAGAAAGGCAGCAAGCAAAGCATGTTCTTATTGGAGAACCACTTTTATTTTGATTATCCCCTTGTAAGGGTGATACATATGTTTCGTGTGGTTCTGGATACTAAGCTGTCCACACAAATATGAAATGATTAAATGGAGCAGCAATAAGCGGTGGCCTGTAAGTATTGCCTGGTGAGAGATAATGCTGCAGCTCTCTAATTGGCTCTCTACCAGCATACAGTGTGACTGATTTCAGCTGTAGCATTACTGGTCTTGCTTCCACCAGCACTATTATCTCAGAGTGACACTTCCATTACTCTGAACGGAGAAAGATGAACGTCACCTGTCAGGGGCTGGTTAATTGTGTTGCTAGATGTATGTTACCAGGGCGCAGGTTGGACATTTATGAACATAACTGCTTCCTCTGATGTCCGCCATCCTTCAACGATCGATACAGCTCTTACAGTAAGCACGTAATTGAGTGAAGGCACTTACCACTGAGGGGCTGAAGATGCGCCCGTTGTGCGAGTTTCATTGTCCATACATTCAGCACAAATGAGCTGATATCTGCCCTTTATTGTGTGTTGCTTTGTGGAAATAGAAACTAATGTGCCACTTTCATTTGTTTTCTAGATAAATGGCCAAGATGTCCAGAATCGGGAAGAGGCAGTGGCGTTGCTCTCCAGTGAAGAATGCAAGAAAATTGTGTTGCTGGTTGCAAGACCAGAGATGCAGGTAACTAAATAGATGCACTGAGCCAGAACCTGGGTTATACGGTACAGTCACTGTCACTGTAACTAATGAACTGCTGAGAAATAGGAATGCCAAAGTTCCCAGCAAAAGGAAGAAATAGACAATTACAGAGCTTTGCCCCTCTTTGGCCAACAAAGGAAATAGCTTGATGTGTTACTAGGGCTTGTTTTCCCCAAACTAAGCAATTCCTTTCCAGCGGAGAGACTAAGCAGATATACAAATAAAGCTGACAGTACTAATATGATATTAGTAAAATATGAAGTAGAACTTGAAAACTCTGTATTACTCATTAGATGATTCTTATTTGTTCTGGGGATAAATTTCCCATACTTATCTTAGTCAATTATATGAACTTACACAGAGCTGTAGTTGGGCATTGGTGATGGCTCTTTTTCTCCTATGCACTTATAAGTGAGCATGTTCAATTATATGCTGATTATGGAACTTTCACTACAATACCATTTAGCAAACCTGGATCTAATTTTTTCAAAGCACCCTGGTCACAAAAACCTACTGGTACATTGCAAATTGTGTATTGGGAGGTGCATTCTCCAAAGCTTTTAGAAACATTTCTGTGGTTTTAAAAATAAAATTATGCCAATGCCAGGAATTTTGCCATGCCAAGGATTTCTTATATCATTGCAGGGGGCAGATGTTAGGTTGATCATCAGACTAAAGGAAAGGTAGAGTGGAAGAATAGTAGTGTTTGTACTTCCCTTTATGTTCTGTTTATTGGCCATTGCAAAGCAAAAAGACATTATATTGTCACTATTCTCTCCATCTGCCAACACTTCAGAGTTGGTTATGTTGCCATTTGTCTCTCATGCTATAGATCTGATATTCTCAGTCTCGCTAGTTGCATACGCTGTATAAATTAAATTGAGTAAGTGTAATTCAGTGCCACTTGGAATCTCTACTTGAGTACGGTAGTTATAAAAGATTCACAATTTCAGCATTCATTTCCTTTATGTTTTCCAGGAATCTAAACAATTCCCATAAAACTGGTGACATAGTATAGCAAAATATGCCATACACCAATTTATATTGCAAAATTCTATCCGTCACTGGAAGTTGCAGAAGTTTTGAAAGAGTTGTTTCAGTATTATTTTCACTATTTTCCACTAAGATTTTGTTTTTGAGTAGGGAATAGAAACCCACCCACTTGTAAAATACATGCCCAGTGAAAGTTCATTTTCTGCCTTAGTTTAGACTGGTCAACATGAAAAAGTTAAGTCGATATGAGATAAGGAATTAATTAGCTCTACCAATATAGCTTCCCAGATGGATGCTCCTTTCAAATTATAAAATTGTGTTTTGATTTGGGTTTGGGGCTTTGGTGTTGGGTTGTGTTTTTTTATTTAATTTATGTGTTTTAAGAACATATTCATACAAAACTGGAGAAAAGGGATAGTATGTCAGAAATTAGGCTGTCTACAAAATGATTTCTGCTATTTGTATTGCTTTGACTCTGGTAAAAGACAGCAGGATTAAGCAGGCTTTTATCTCTAGATAGAAAATGGTAATAGCAGTATTGCAGTCTTGAAGGGTGACTGCTGAGCACATTCGTTCAGTAACAGGGAAGAAAATCTTCTCTGACCATTTTATTTGTGCAGCGAATTCTGATGAATAATTAAGTTTTGAAAAAGCACCAGAGGAGTGCACAACCTGTTTAATATGTAAACAAATAGCACAGGCATGTGCATTCACATGAGTCTGTGTACACACATATGTGTGTATGTAGTGTACATGTATACTAAGCCATATATTATCTTATTCTAAAAACTGTAACATGACATAAACATTCCCATTAGTTCAGTACTGGATTTGCTACAATCAAACCAGCAAATTTGCCCAAGTGAGATTCATATTTTGTCTTCCAGATTTGTTAATCTCTGCAAATTCCTCAAACGAAAAAATTCAACTTTATGGTAGAAGGTGTCTGTGTTTATGCTTTCCTTGGGA
This sequence comes from Scolopax mira, assembly GCA_004320125.1. NCBI lineage: Eukaryota > Metazoa > Chordata > Aves > Charadriiformes > Scolopacidae > Scolopax > Scolopax mira. The sequence goes on from BJBW01001865.1 coordinate 77,086, forward strand.
AAAAAAAAAGGAAACAATACAAGTAAACAAAACTAGTGGCCAGTATCAGATGTTTCAGAGAATGGTTTGAAAGTCCCATTAAGGACAAACATAAAAATTACCTGTCCTCTTCTAATCCCAGGCTGTTAGAGGGTGGCTTTGCCAAGGGAAATGGTGACATGCTTATGTATTTTTAAGAGAAAAGAGTTCATTGGCATGGGCAAAAACCCATCAGAGTTTGTGAAGGAAACAATGTTTTTCTGCCAGTATTCAGCTAGAAGGCTCACACAGCATCAATCAATCCCTTCTTGTGTATGTGGCTTTGAACTACTACTTGCTGGTTTGGTGTAACTTCTCCGACTGGCATCTGTGGCCAGAGCTTTGAGGCAGTGGTTCTTCTGCTGCTGTAGGTGTTGGCCTATGTTATTTCCTGTCTCGGGACATGAATAGTGGGTATGGTCTAATGCTGAGAGTTTTAACTTTTAGCATCTTTTTATCACCTTCTTCCTCTGGTTTCTTCACCTGTGACAAAACAGTAAGTGTTTCTTTCTGCTACAATCTCGTCCTTACAGCCAGGAGTGTCACTGACCAATATTTTCGTTTTTGACACAGTGTGCCATCTCTCAGGGGATTACAGCTAGAAATGGATGTGTGCCCTGCACATGCATGTGCACAATGAACAAAGTGGGAATAGCGTTTTAGGCCAGGGGTGCCTATTTTATCAGTTTAGAAAGATGTAAAGGGTGCGAAGTGGGTGCAGGAAGAGAATATACTCACTTGACAGAAAACATAGCATCCCCTCCTATCATTTTGCGACAGTGTCTTCACCAAATGTCAAAGTGTTCACACTTGGGGAAAAAAAAAACAAAAACAAACAAACAGGTAAGCCTTGCTTCCAGGCACACCGCCAGAACAAAAATAACCTCCCTTCAAACTACCGCATCTTTCTGTCACCCTCTCCTGTTTGTTTGTTTACCTGGAAGATCAATGGGAAAACGGTGACAGAAACGCAAGGTCCGGTTTCTATTGAGGTGGCAGCAGCAGGGCACAGCGCTGGGACGGAGGCTGTTAGAGGAAAGAGCCCGGTTGCCTCCTGGCCCTATGAGCAGCCACTGCCGCTCTTTCAGCGCGGGGGCTCCCGGCAGTAATGAACATGACAGCTTCGGGACTGTGCGCTGCGCCTTTCATACCTTTTGAAAGGAAATAATGTCTGTGCTGTGCAGTCTCCTTCATTATGAGAGAAAATCAGTCATACTGTTTCAAGAAAGGATAAAAGGCGCAAGAGTCATTTTTTTATCCTTTTTCTTTTTCTCTTTTTTGAGACGTGAACTCCTGCCGCCTGGCTTTCTGAAGAGAATCATTAGGATAAAAAGAAGTAGTCGAGCATTGCCATTTGGGTGTACCCTGTTTTAGCACGTGTCCTAGCTAACATAATATAATGTACTAATGTATTCTTTGCAGCTGGAAGAAGGGTGGCTGGATGATGAAAGGAATGAATTCTTAGAGGAGTTAAACTTGGAAATGTTGGAAGAGCAGCACAATGAAGCGATGCAGTACACAGCCAACGAGGTGGAGCAGGTAGGACTGCTACTAAACGTAACATTTGAAATTTTGCTAGGCATACTTTTTTATTAACAGAGAATGAAAAGGTGTGCTGTAAAATGGAGTCGAAGGCTTTGATAGAATTCTGTCTCTAGAATTTTGTGAACTCCGGCATGCTGTAGGTAAGGAAAAAGAGAACAATAGATGCTTAGGCCCAGTATCACAAGTTAGCAAACAATTTATGAGGCTGTGGTAAGTGCAAATTTCTCATTTTCTCTGAACTCTCAGAATAATATTGCTTTCCTTCCTTAATTCTGAAATGTTTGTTGTTTATTATATTTTATGTGAATTATTTTTTGTAATTAATTGTATCAGTGTGGCACCTAGGCTCCAAGTTGAGATAGATGTCCCTCCTGTTATATATATGCGAGATCTGAGCCAGCCCTTGCACCAGAGAGCTTGCAAAGCAAGATGGAAGAGGTGTTTAAAATAAACAACAGGTGTTTTGTTAATACAAGTGTATTTTTCTTATACTCACAGCGCACAGCTCGGCATTTGTTCTGTTAATGGAGACAAATAAGCATATTGTTAGTGTAGTCTCAGCTTGCTGCTATCCCTACTTTTACCTGCCCATATGTGCTGTAAGCAGCGTGACTATGGCAAAGATGCATCTGCACCCCCAGCCATACATTTTCATCAAGGGATGGGTCTCCTTAGTTATACTTTATTGTGGAAGGCATAAGTGACCATATCCACACCTGAATCAGATGATCTATCAGCATGCATACCCGTGTGGGGCAAAGGAAATAAAATCCAAGTTCATCTTCTGGCTTCTGTGTATGTGCAGCAGGGGATAAGCTGTTTTGCCACCCAGAGAAATTTGTGACTTACAGTTTTTCCCCCATTCTGAATAGCTGAAAAACAGAGCCTGAGGCATTTTTCTTTGAAGTGAAGACAGAGAGAAAGACTGTGAGAGCCTTCCTTCTTTGGGAAGCCAGGAAGCTAACAGGAAACCTGGCTTCAAATACCTCACCGCCTGGTCTACACTGGAGCCTGAGTATGAATCTAGCCTGTTTCCTCCTCACCTGCCCTCCAGCCTTGATGCTGGGCTATTGACTAGGTGATAGCACCTATTAAAGCTATTCACTGTACATAAATTAAATACTCATTGGGACAGAGACACTGACAGAACAATTAAGTCAATTATCTGGAATATGATAGATCAGATTACAAATCCTTGATGTTTCAAGCATTTAATTGTTTACACAATAACTTTTGTAATTGTTTACAGAATAACTCCAGGGTCAGAGGGGAAGGGAGCCTTGCAACAGGATTTATAGTGGCCCTTTAGTTATGACCCTCCTTTCCAGGCAGCAAGCCAAGCCTCAGTTTCCCAGGTTAAATGTGCTAAGTACTGCACTACAAGCTACTTTGAAATGATATTTGGCATCTTGGTTGTTCTTTTTAACCACAAATTTTATCTCGGCTACAAAAAGATTTTCTGTCAGAAAGAGCACTTGTTCTTCTCAAAGCAATTTCCTTTGTATAGTGACATTTTCACACAATCCTCCACTTCTGGAGGAAATTCTTGAATGGGTCTATCTACATGCTTCTCCTAGCTGGTCACACCACATGCTGGAGCCTGTGAAATCACTTCACAGGTGTGACCTTTTACCCCCAAGTTCTTGACAAGCTTTGGCTTTTTCTCTGAATTTGAGTTGTGGATAGTGTTAATTACTGAATAACGGTGTTCTGTGAAGTGATTCACTTTTCCCCATTGGAATCTTATACTAAGGACAGGGGTTTTTTTTCCCTATTGAGATTTTATATTACTGTAGAAGAGAGCTACTCTTGCAAAAATTATGGTTACTTGTGCTCTGTCGGTGTCTGACGTTGGGGTTGCTTGAAGTAATTCTAGGACAGCCAGACATTTCTTTGCCCTTCTGATGAGTAATCGAATCAACCAAATGCAGCTTGGCGTGTAATGGGGCATCAGTAATTTGTGACAGCTGCTGTCTCTCTAGACTCGATGGAGTGACTCGGCAAGTCAGAAAATGGGTTCTCTACTCCTTCTTAGGCTGGGAAACCTGGCAGTTTCCTGAGGTGGATTGCATAATCCATCAGAGCAAGGACACTGCTCTTCTTGCAGCTGCCAGTGGCCAAGCTCAGTATCTTCAAGCTCACCAGCTGGCCATGGAGATTTCGCTCTAACCAAGCACTGGTTAGAGCCAAACACCAAACACAGCCTTCTGGCTTCATAATCATTGGCCATCATGAATCTTGTGAGCTGCAGGAATGAATACACGCTATAGCAGAATATCCTTCCTGATATGAGTACAGAATGCCATTTTAACATTTAGTGTGAGCTGTCACAGAAAAAAATTGTACGGTTTGTAACAGAAGAATTAAGTAGATAGTGCTATCTTTTCTGTATGTTTTTAAGCCACTCTATAGAATTCAATCAAGAATTGTGTCTTCTCTGTATAGAATAGTCCAATGAACCTTGAGGAAAGATGTAATTCTCCATTTTTTATAACTCATTGTATTTCTTCCCCTTTACAACATTGCAGTTCATTGTGCAGCACAGATAACTTTCAGAAGAATACCATACATTTGCCATGCAGAAATTCTTATTGTTATCATGGAATATATCAAAACTTATTAAGAGGAGAAAGAATTGGATAAAAAAAAAGAAAACCACAACATTCTAATTCATTCAAAGCTGAAATGCAGTGAAAATATCTAAGGGGAAATTCTTTTTCTGAGAGGCCTGTTTTAAAAGAACAGCATTGTTTGCAGAAGAGCGTTTTCCCTTCTAGCGCACCACTGAAATCAATCCCAGACTTCCCTCATGGCTGGAGTACCTTGTGGTTAGCCTGCAGCTGGAGATTCCTCTCTCTGTGGTCAGTCTCCCTCTCACTGTCAGAGACTGACCAGAGAGCCCAGCTGCTACATTTATTAAAACCTTCAACTGAATCTCACTGCCTTCAAACTTTAGTAGCAGCCTGGGTTTTGAGTCCCAATATACATCGTAAGTTGTAAAACGAGAATAGAACAGTGCCTGAATTCCATCAAGATTAGCCATTTTATAGGCATGAATGCTTGCTGGAGCTGAAATGCAGAATCTTTTGAGGTTCATTTATTGCTTGATTGTACGCACCGCCAGGTTTGCCTTCTCATTATCTGAGTTCTCACTGCAAAGATGAGGCCTAAGGAGCCCTTTGGTATTTCAAACAGAAGTAATTGTAGAAGAGATTGACAACATACATTTGAAAACAAACACTTTGTTTGGAATAGATAATAGATAACACTGACAAAAGCAAAGCACTGACAATTGGAGGCTAGCTCTTGTTTTTCTGAGGGGACTTAACCTGGAATTAGGCTTGCTACCTTTCAAAATAAAGTTGAAGTCATCTTATGTTGTAGAAGACTCCTCAGTCTGCACAAGTTTAGGAGCTCTGGAAAACGTGATGAGTCTGGGACAGAAATGCCAGGGGCTAACATAATTGAGTCACAGTTTGTCATACAACAAATATCTGTACTTCTTTCTATTTCCATAATTGAACTAGCTGCTAGTATCCACATACTGAGTAAAGATTTAATGCGATATGATTGTCTGCTTTAAGTTGAGAAGAATCTGATTGTACAGGTGCTTGTTTCTTCCTGACAGGGAGGAAAACCCAGAGTGATCACGTGACATTCAGGTGCCTGTGCTATAGATACATTTGGCAAAGTCAATGCCACCCATCTGATTTCTGGTAGATTGGAAAGATGGGGTCTGTTTTCGTTACATCTCTTGTGTGTGCATCACTTCTCTGTTATGGGCAGTGTAATGAGCGGGTGGCAATGTACTACATTCACTCAGCCTAAATCAAATGGAAGTTGAAGGAGCAAAACTTAATTTTTTTATAAAAGTGGTGTGGAAAACAACAGTCAGTAATTCTGAACTTGTTAATTATGTGGGCCTGAACTGTAAAGTCTGTTTCAACACCTATACAAGTAGACACAGTAAGAGATTTTTCAGAAGTGCTCAAATATGTGCTTCAATGATGTGGCATCACGCTGGAGGTACCAGAGGAGACATCAAGGAGCTCAGCTCCTATAAGCTGTACAACAGTGCTAACCAATATGGATAAACCCTCCTTAGGGGGAAGGATGAGTTTAGTCACATGGATGCAAGTTGTGCTACGTCACTCACCCTCAGGGTCAGTGAGCAGATCCTGGTCTTTCTCATTTGCTAGTGTGGATGGAGCTCTGCATTTGGGGCAGGCTGCTGTTGGGCAGCTCAGCCTTCCCAGTGTCTGGTGGAGCTGGTCTCCCTTGTGTCAGTAGTTAAATATTTTCAAGAGGAGTGAGAAACATGGGTTACACATTGCAGTGGCTGGGGTACAGACTAGCTGACCCAGACTGGAGTCACTTCTCTGCTGAGAGGTTTAGCAGCAGTGGAGATCAATAGAAGCCAAGGCAGCTCCAAAGCAGGTGAGAGAAGGGACCAGAATAGCTTAGGTAGCAGCACTCACCTGGAGGAGGTACACTAGAAAAATACAAGATTAAACTTACCTCTCCAGCATTCTTGGTGAATGCCCTGGCCACTTGGCTGGTTGGAGTGCTCTTCATTCTTGTTACTTTTGTTTTTCACAAAGAATTCTCTAGATATTGGGGTTTTTTTTCTCTATGAAAAATACGACATTTTGAGACTCTTAAAAAACAGGTGATGTGGGAAGACATTGTATTCCCACTGCTTCTCCAGCTACTCTTGAAACTGGAACTAAAGTGTTGCAGCCACTTTGGAAGAATAGAACAGAAGCCTTAATAAAAAAATCTTCCAATGGACTTTATACATGTTCACAGAAATGCATAAACTGAGGAAAGAAAGAACAGATAAACAGTAATTCTAGAACAATTCTACGATAGTTAGTTATTTAGAGTGTTATTTGTACTACTCTTCATATTGCTTCTTCCTGTGACAACAAGATACCCTTGTTTTTTTAAGTGGCTAAGTAGAAAGATCTGAAAGGATTTCAGATGGGGAAAATGAGTACCATTGAATTTTTATATCTTGAAGAATTTTCATGAAAGTTGCCTTTGGCCCTTACAGTTTCAAAATTTAGTTTCTAGAAAACTCTGACCCTATAACATCAAGAAACATAGAACCAGAGAATAACATTGAATGCATTCTGTCCCATAAATTCATAGGGGAGAGTTTCTTCCCATTTGGGGAGAGTGAGAGATAGTAATTGGCATATTGCCAGTGTGTCTGCAAAGCTGCATGAGAATTACACATTTATTGTGCATGTTGTACGTGCAAGAGGATGAGTGTAAAATGTGTGTTATGATTTTACAGAGAAGGTTTTCTTTGTAGGTCTTATCTGACAACAAATTGCTAAAATATCTTTTCAGAAATTTTTAACTGGTCTGTCAGACACTGACTTCTCCTGGGCTTGTTAGTTTTTTCAGTATTTATTTTATTGCACTATTACGTTGTGTGTGGGGAGTGGTGGCTGTTCTTGTTTTTCTGAGTCAAGGCCATTATTTTTTCCTAAAAACTATGAAAAGGAAACCAGATGAAGGGTCTGTGATCATGAGTGAACATGAAGAGAGGAGAAAAGACAAGATAGGAGATGGATTTTCATCCTGTTTCACTGTCTGTCAAAGCAGAGAAAAAGGGTATTATGACAGTGGCCTCTTTGAGTTTGTTTCCTTTCAGTGGGTGCACTGTCCCTTTTTTCTCCTTTGATTATTGCTGCCATTATACGTAATTATGCGATTATACCTCCTAAAAGAGAAACAGTATTTGGTTGGTACTATGTACACTTAGTTGACAGGCCATATACATTGCACTCTGCGTGATTGTTCTGGATGGGCAATAGGGGGGAATTCTTTGCTTATCCAGTTTGGAAAATAAAAAGTATCCGTCTCTTTGGAGAGGTATTATCTCACATTCTTTGAGACTATAAATAGGTGAAGTATGGTGAGTGGAGTGTGAATTAAAAAACAACAGCATAAAAGCTTGACATTATGCCCTCAAGCACTCAGTATTGTTCTGTGCTTAATGGTAAAAGGCTGTTTTTATTTCTAAGGAACATAAACTCTAACTAGGGAACAAAAAAGGTCTCCAGGGACGTAGCAGAGAGAGGTCTAGTTGAAGAAAATCCATAGAATTCAAAATTAACAGTCTTTTGGAAAAAGACTACTGAAAACAAGAAGTGTGATAGAGGGCCATGGAAGGTGTAGTGGAACAGGCTTCAACTCTGTCCATCTCTATGGAGCAAGCAAGGAGTTCCGTGGTTAAAAAAAAATGCCCCACTGATGCAAGCAGTCTTTTTGCAACCTCTTAGATTGTACTAAGATTGTACTTGCTCTATTTTTTTGAAGGGATACTAGTACTGAAGCTTTTTCCCAAGTTTGAGAAGATTTCAGCTCCACCAGTCTCTGGCCATAATCCAGAGTCAAAAACAGTGCACCATCTGGTGATCATTATCTTTAAGCACTGCAAAGAGATGGCTTAGCTAGATAGGGAAGTATTTCTTTCCGGACTTTAGAAGATATGTCACTTGTGCTGTAATTCATCTACTTCACTCAGTATGGCCACCACAGCATGATTCTCAGAAACGTTTAAAAGCTATGAGCAGTAGGACTGCTGTTTAGCGATCTGTTTTAATTCAGCTGGAATCAGATCCCAGCTGTTTAGGCAAAACAGAGCTGGAAAATATTCTCATGTAATATGGTCTGCATTTGATAATAACTTTGGTTTGCTCATTTTTTCAGCCAAAGAAACATGAAGAGGAGGATGGCACTACAGACACCGCAACTTCATCATCCAACAACCATGAGAAGGACAGCGGGGTGGGACCTACAGATGAAAGTCTGCGTAATGACGAGAGCTCAGAGCAAGAAAATGCACCTGAGGAGCAAAACAGCACAACCCTTCAGAGCAAACGGGACCTGGGCCACAGTCAAGATACATTAGGAAGCGTTGAGCTCCAGTGCAATGAAAGCTTTGTGTCTGGGGAATACCTTGAATCTGATTTCATAGGAAACCCAGAGGAGGAATGCGAAAGGTTTCGACAGCTGTTGGAACTGAAGTGCAAGATTCGAAACCACGGGGAGTACGACCTGTATTACTCAAGCAGCACAATAGAGTGCAACAGAAGAGAGCAAGATGGAGTGGAGCATGAGCTGCAGCTACTTAATGAGGAACTGAGGAACATTGAACTTGAATGTCAAAATATCATGCAAGCTCACCGACTCCAAAAGGTGAGGGATCAGTATGGAGACATTTGGACTTTACATGACGAGGGGTTCAGGAATTACAACACCAGCATAGACGTACAAAGAGGCAAACTGGATGACATCATGGAGCACCCTGAGAAGTCCGACAAGGACAGCTCCAGTGCGTACAACACGGCTGAAAGTTGCAGGAGCACTCCGCTGACTGTGGAGAGATCCCCCGATAACTCTCTCCAGAGGATGATCAGCATAACCAACAGGAAAAACCTGAGGAGCACAATTGTGGCTAATCAGTCATCCTCAGCACAAAGCAACAGGGAGACAACCTCAGCCAAAACCAAACCCAGTGAGCAAAACAGCACTGCTGAGGATGCAGTGCTGGCATCAGAAAGCAGCAAATTCGCAGACCAGGAAAAGCAGAGCAGCGAGCACATTCCCTACCTGTCTCCATACCACAGCTCTTCTTACAGGTATGGGAATATACCTGCTCATGCAAAGCATTATCAAAGTTATATGCAACTGATCCAGCAGAAGTCTGCTGTGGAGTATGCTCAAAGCCAGCTCAGCCTGGTGAGCATGTGCAAAGACTCCCAGAAGTGTGCGGAGCCCAAGATGGAATGGAAAGTGAAAATAAGGAGTGATGGGACGAGGTACATCACAAAGAGACCAGTTCGAGACAGAATTCTGAAGGAACGTGCCTTAAAAATTAAAGAGGAGCGTAGTGGAATGACGACAGATGATGATACGATGAGTGAGATGAAGATGGGTCGCTACTGGAGCAAAGAAGAGCGGAAGCAGCATTTGGTGCGAGCTAAGGAGCAGAGGAGACGGCGGGAGTTCATGATGAGAAGCAGGCTGGAGTGTCTTAAGGAAAGTCCACAGAGTGGCAGCGAGGGCAAAAAGGAAATTAACATTATTGAACTGAGTCACAAAAAGATGATGAAAAAGAGAAACAAGAAAATCTTGGACAACTGGATGACAATCCAAGAACTGATGACACATGGTGCTAAGTCTCCAGATGGCACAAGAGTGCACAATGCCTTTTTATCAGTTACTACTGTATGAACGCAACTTCTTTCAGAGTATACTACCAGTTTAGGTAGAGTACGATTGCCTCGTTCAATGTGGCATTTTTATATATTTTGTGACTGTTTATAGTTTGACCTTTTTTGTAAGCAAAATTACCTGGTAATTTTTCATTTGTTTTTCATATAACGGTACCTTCTTTATCTGGCAGTCTTTCTTTAGCCTGCAATATATTCATATTATTCATTTGTAGGAAAAAAAAAAAAAGAAAAAGAAAAGCAAAACAAAAAAAAAGTGGAGAAGCCAATTAATTTCTTAATCTAATACATATTCTGTAAGTTAAGATCTGGAATTCTTTCTCTAGTTTTCTTTTTCTACTTTAGTAACAGTACAATACCAAACCAAAATGCTTTATACTATGTCCTTGGCTTAAGAAGTTTTAAAGTTTTACATCTTAGATTGCATCTGTTTATAAGTCATATGCCACATCTCATCGTATAGATAAGAATGACATTTCTCCAACTACACATTGTACAATACATTTAATCTCTAAATTGCAATTGTATTTGTCCAAGTAAAGTGTAGGTGGGCAATTCTCCTGTGTTATGTAGTGGCATTGGTCATGTAGCTGGGCAGTATGTGATAATTGTGAAGATGAAAGAGAAATAAATTATTGCTTATCTTTAAGAAGAAAAAAAAGCCAAGAGTTCTTTGATTTAAATTGAGCATTTGCCTTTAAAGGATGAGTCATTTCACTATGCATGATGTTTACAGCATGTAGAGATTTCAAGAACACAGGAAAATTTCATAGACTAGTTCTTATGAATTAGCTTTTCATTTTGCAGAACACATAACAGCACATGGGTCTTTCTGGCTTTCTCTTACCTGCTATTATTAGTTGATTGAATGATTCATTGATATATTACTGTGTTGTACACTGTCAGGTAACTACTGTGGGTCCTCTCCCTGGCTGAGCTTGCTATTTGTTCTACGTGTACAAAACATAAACAGAGCCTATGCCTAACTTTGAGCCAAATCTCATGCAAGAAAAACTAACAACGGCTGTCACTGACATTTTCACAGAAAATTAATTAAAGAAAAATGGAGAAGGAAAGACAATTAAATGAGTAAAGGGTTTAAATTTATTGTTGAGAAGTAAACAAATCTCTTAGAACTGGGATCTGTCTGGGGCTCATGACCAAAGGCAACTTGTTGCCTGGGTGCCTGGTGGAGTAGGGTATTTGTCTCTCTTTGTCTCTCCCAGCAGCGGAGGCACCTCAGCTGTTACTGGAGCATCTCCTGAGCTGCTGCTGTCAGCCCAGTGACTTTATGGCAAGCTGAAATGACTAGTCCTGGGCAGTCAGCGGGGTTGAAGATTTTACCTCATAGCCCTGTTTTTGTTGTCCCTAAGCGTGACTCACTGCAGTTCCTGACTGACTGAAGAGCTTTTGGCAGCAGGATTTGGTGCTGAAGTTATTTGGCATGAGGCTTTAAGAGATATGCTTAAAGGTGCAGAAAGGCACATTATGGTATTTCCAAGTTATCCAGTTCTGGAAATCAGTCGTTTATTTTCTAACCACTTTTGGCAGCAGTAGGTATTGGCACTGTTCTCTGCATCTTCAGGCATGTAAATACCGTTAAGAACACTATTCCCTGAATGCTTAGGAAAATTATGCCACTGACAGTTCACTGTTTGATAATCAGGAATCAGAAATTCCCCCCACCAGACCCAGGGAAACATCATGCTAAATCCTCGCTAAACAACAGCTGTTCATGCACAATGAAGAATACTTCCACTATTTCCTGTTAAATTAGAAGGAGTGTGGAATCCAATGCCAGAGAGGATCACAGTACTGCTTCAAGGGGCCATTATCAGAGTGCCCCTCCGATGGAAGCAGGGACCGTCATCTAAGAAGGTACACATTCTTCTCTGGAGCACATCAAAGCACAGAGATTTGGCTGTTTCCCTCATTGCATTCCAGTGATCACACTTGTAAAAACAGGTCTCGTTCTTAATCAGAGTTCAGCAGCCATCAGCTCTGGAAAATGGCTACTGTTATGCCTTTCCCTTAGAAACAGTACTTATTCTTCCCATTATTAAATCATGACTCAGAGCTCCTCTCAAACTAACTATTATGACATCCAAATTCAGAGAACAACCTGAATTTTCGTAAAATGTAATATCATTACTTCATCACTGAGAAATAAAATTAGGAAAGCCCATGCCTAATTAGAGAAAAGACCCAACTAGATGGAGGGGGGGGTGTGTGTGTGTTAATTAATGGAGAATAACTTGAGAATCGACTAAACAATATTTATAGAGATGGTATATTAATGGGCTGTAAATGGAAATCTGAAGAGCTCTGTCAAAATCTAGCAGGAGACAAGATGACACTGGTGGCACACTATGGTGTGGTTTCTAGGTCATCGTATACCTGCCAGAGCTCAGCCACCTTCTCCCTCCTTCTTCACCTGCTGGAATCGGCATGTCCCTGCCCAGTCCTTAATCTGGGGGTTTTCCACCAGCTCATGGTTTTCTCTCCTCTCATCGTAACTAGATTTGTTAAATGACATTTTCTTTCTTCAACCTAAGCAATCTTTGGGAGAAGAAGTATTGTGTTTTGCCCTGATGCCTTGGTCCTTTCTGTTAGCACCCACAATAAACCTGCCACCCCAGAGCGGGGCTGTGAGGCCGCCCAGGGTGGCGAGGCCAAGGAGCTGAATGGCAGGTGAGTGTTTCACTGCTCTCAGCTGGTTTCTCTGCAGGGCAGGATTCAGCATTGTGCTCCCTCATCCCAGCAGTTCTTTATCAGTGAAATCTAAGGCTGATATTCCACATACTGTTTGTTCCTGCATATATTTTTTTTTCAAATGTCATCATTTTTAATGAGGAAAATAACATTTTAGCACCGAGGCAAATTAGAAGAGAAGAAATGAAATGCATTTCATGTTGTCATAAATCGTTAAAGAAAAAAGACCTGTCTGTTGTGAGAACTATTTTTTTTTTCATATGAAAGAACATAAAAACAAAAATGCCTTCCAACTGGAACAAGACCAGATCTTGTTTAAGAGGGTTGCTTGCAGGTCTGAGATAAAGAGTGAAAGGTGGGGAAGAGGAGCTACACAGGTGTGTTATCACAGCCTCATCACTGCTGGGGAAGGAGTTAATGATGTCCCATTCATCCTTTCCCCAACCCTGGTACCCGCTGAGACCAGTGGGAGGTAATTTTTCCATTTGGTAATGAAACCAGCAATATAGCCTTGTAAAAAGAGTTCTCTTGTGTCACTTGACAACTGTATTGTCAGCTGATTTAGGAAAGCAATGGTGAGCATAAAAATTTGTGGGATCCCTGGATCTTCCTCTTCAAAGTAAGTATCCTTAAAGGGAAAATTGTATTTTTGGTAAGATCGTGGCAGTAAACCAAACCTGCTTCATTGGAATATTATGTTTTTCAAAAGAAAGAAGCTGATCACACTATCTGGATGGAATGAGAGCAATCAGAAATGAAATCTAGTCTGTGCTTGATGCATTGCCCTATAAGAGGAATGCCAGGATCTCAGAAGAGATGATGCAGCAACTTTAGCGTTGTGCTTTCTGAACTTGTGGAGATTGAATTATTCATTAATATCATGATGCCTGACTTTTTTTTTTTTAATTGAACTAATGTTTATTTCTAGTGCCTGTTTCTTGTTACAAATTATAGAACAGCACCCTCAGTGCATTTCTGTGCCAAAAGATTTCCTGACTCACGACTGGAATTACTCCAGGTTTTATTTTACTTTGGTTTTAATATTTAAACTGCTAATCACAAACATGTATGGACTAAGTATTCTAGTAATATCTGGTTTATGGACCTATTGCTTTTTCAAAGCATTAAATGCTCTTGAGGAGCCAGGATAAAATTAACGTGATGGGAACTGGCATTTGGGTAGAGCAAAACAGAGTAGCTTTCATAAACCTGTTGGTGTTACTCTCTGAGAGAGACCAGTTGGCAAATGCCTGCTGGAGGGAAAGGCATATTGCAGAGGGATCATGATCTGTTTGTTTTTTTCTTTAAATGCCTTTGCTCAGAAGAACATTTCTTTGTTTAAAGATGAGCATTCCCCTTGGATGGCTATTGCATTTGTGAGGCTAAGCATTTTGCTCCACTTCTTAGTTACAGATAACTGCATCATGTATAGATTTTGCCCAGGTTTTCAGATGCCCTAATGTCAACTTCTGTATGGACAGCTGACTGGCTTTTGATGGCACCTCTGAGAAGAGGCACAACCTGGGAATTTGGGATGCACATGGCAGGGCCCAGTCCCTGGGCCTTCTTGGGAGCAAGTGGGTTCCTGTCCTCCTAGAGAAAGGGTCCAGCTCTTTCTGTGAGAGCTTTCAGCTATGTGAAACTTTTCCTGCTCCTGTCATTAAGGCTCTTGATTTCACTGGCCCAACTCATCTGGTTCTGAGCCAGGAAAAAATGGCATATGCATAGAAGTTCAAAACATTGATACCAGTGAGGTTAAGAAGTGGAATCATTCTGTCATAAAGATTACTTGGATGGTGAAGACTACTTGACAAACAAAAACTGTTTGGCCAGTGAGCCACATTAGACAGATATTTAGAAATACACTTGTATTTTGGTTTGTTTGTTTTTTGTTTTTAAGAAACAAGGTGAAGTAGGTCAAAGGAAGGGATTGTCTCATATTCCATCCTCAGTTTGACAGCTGTGGTTAGTGTAGCTGAGCTACAGGCATGATGTGACTACTGATACGGACTGTAAAGTAAAACTGAAAAGCTAAGTTACATCCAGATATATATGCTGCTTTTCACACTCCCTAGACCATGGGGATGGGCAGAGCACTGGACCCACTCCTCACTAATTAGTCAGTCTTGTGCCAGTATTCCCTGCTGAGAGCTTCTTTCTTCAATAAAGGTACAAAGATGTCCCAAAACAGTATTCTTTGGCATCCCAAAATCCAGAAGTGACAGCATCATCAAGGAGATCAGGGATGTCCCAGCATGATGTGTTCTGGGATACACTCAAGGACCAGAGCAGTGTCATCAGCAATGTTTCACAGAATAATGTATGCTTTCTCCCACTACTGACTAGTTCATGGTATAGATACAAGCTTCTAACTTTTCTTTTTTTGCATGTGGATTTTAAATTTGCTTTAAAACCCGAGTTTCCTGTCTCTGTAAACTTATTTTGCATTTTTAAACCAGCCTGCCTGCCTTCCTCTTTCCATCTCTCTTTCCCTTTTCCTCTTGTTTAGAAGCAAGACTTTTCTGAACTTGAAAGGTAATAAGTGTTGGAGAGGGATTTCACTCAGAGAAGCAATTTTTTCTCACAGATCACCTTATCAGCACAAATAGAATCCCTTGTCTAATTGTAACTGTAGGTTTCCATCTCTTGTCAATTTTAGGTGATTTGGTTCATTTGGTACATTTCTTCTTACACTTGAAGCTCGTTCTGCTGAAGTGCCACAAATTTCTTTGGTGACATCGCTGTGCAGAGCGCATTTTTAAGCCTCAGAGGAAAGGAAGACCTTTTAAAACATATGTTTCTTTGTGAGACACACAGTAACATCCAAAGCACATATTAGCCAAAATAACTTGATACAAGCAGTAAAATTCTGTGGGAGTCTATGCAAACAAACTTTCTCCTAAATTTCAAAGACCTCCGGTGCCCAAGATTCAATTTGAGAAGTAAGACAATGGTTCTATTCTTTTATGTATTTTAAACAATTCAGTCCCTAATTTTTCTGCTCTTAAACTGATGCTAAAGCAGATTAGGAAAGTCTGTTTTGGCCCAGGAACAAAACAGTAAGCTTCAAATATTGCAGCAAGGTCTTCTGGCAGTCATTTATTGAGACTGGGTGTTGGTCATCAAACCTCGTAGCTTTAATTCTTTGTCTTAATTCACTTGGAAACATCTGCACCACAATAAGCATTTGACATACTGTGGTATTTGTTCTTCCAATACATTCCCAAAACTGTTTAACTTATTGCTGAGTGCTAGGAGCAAATCAAAGCTGACGGCTGGCTCCAGTGACAAAAAAATTGAGAGCACAGAGAATTTTAAGTGTGAAGTGAATATAGGAAACTCTCATCTTGACAGCGGATAAGAAGCA
Organism: Scolopax mira; assembly: GCA_004320125.1. Taxonomy (NCBI): domain Eukaryota; kingdom Metazoa; phylum Chordata; class Aves; order Charadriiformes; family Scolopacidae; genus Scolopax; species Scolopax mira. The sequence continues at coordinate 92,980 of BJBW01001865.1, forward strand.
AAAAGAAGAAAATTAAAATTGCATGATGAAAGATGAAAAGGTTGAAGTCACTGTTTTGACTACTGGACCTTGCAGGAAAGATATTTGAAGAAAGAATGAAATAGAAAGTTAAGCGGGTGAATATCACATAAAATTTACCACAGATCAAAATATTACTTCTTTTGCACTTCAAAGGCAACCCTCTTATTTTCATATGTTATTTAACCCCACTGGCAATCTCTGCAATGAATAAATATTTTTGATGGCATGCGAAGTGTCTTCTTAATGGTGTATAGACACTATGTAGTGAGCAGGTTGAACAGTATAAATATTCATGTCAGCGAAGATGCTGTCAAATTTCTGACTTGACATGATATCAAAAATTAAAATATAAAAAGGATATTCTGTTTTCTTGCCTCTTTTCCCCCCCCCCCCCCCCCCCCCCCCCCCCNNTTTTTTTGCCCCTTTTCCCCCCCCCCCCCCCCAAGTTTGGCACCTGGCTATATGGTCAGGGTGAAGAAATGCCTCTGAAAGATTGTATTTTGGTTCAGGGAATTCAAATGAAAGCTCCTCAAACTCGACAGTTTAATTTACTTCTCTTAAGCTCTTTAATACCAAACTTATCAGTTCTCTCTGTTAGGCATTAACTTGTTAAATGAGTCTTAATTATACATAAGCAGATGGAGATTTGAATTAAAATTACCTTACACTCGAGTGGCTTTAGTTCATTATAACATATCTTCCTCTTAATCATTTAGGCAGTCTCATCATCTTTCATATAGAAAGTTATTAAAGTATTCCAATTTCCATATTTCTTCAGATACATCCACTATTAAATGGCACGTAATACACATTAGATGGTGACTTATACCATGCAATGGTTAGTGAATTATTCATGTCAGTAACAATTTTTATACTTCTATGTCATCTGTTCCATTTTATTTTTAAGGGTTTATATTTACAGAATACCTCATATTTTACCTCATCTCGATTTTCAGTGCAAGGTTGACTGCTTTACCATTTTGACTGGTGCAAAAAAGAATAACATCCACTCTAGATTTTGCTCTCCTGTTAGCTAAGGAAGCAGATCCAAAGTAGCTTCCATTCCCAAACAAGTGTATGTTTATATAAACTTATACAAGTGTATGTTTAAAGCCTTGGAAAGGTTTGAGAAGGAGATAAAATTTCTAACGGAAATCACAGTTAGTCTTCTAAGCTCTTGCTCTTGTCATCATCGCTGGATTCTCCAACACCAAGAAGATTATCCTCAGGATTTGTCTGTCCTCCAAAATGAAAAGAAGGTTTTGCCTAAAAGATGAAAATTACTGAATGCTTTTGCAGGCTTCAGTGGGCATTACTTCACCTAACTTTAATGACCTCAGAGCTGGGATACCAGTTAAATTAGTCATCTAGGTTAAGAGTTTAAATTAGCTCCAGGAATAGAGAGCAGACACCTCCAAAAGACAAATGATTTCTCTCTTTAGGAAGGATGTTTTGTGGGAGACACTTTGTCCACCTGATTCAGACTGAACCTCAAACTTTTATATAGCTTTAGCTCAAAAAAAGGGATGGACAATAGGTAACTGCGTATAAAAAACTCTTCCCCTCCAGTTTTTAAAGATTCTTGAATGCATATACTGAGAGATTCACATGTCTCTTGTAGACAGCGAGCAGCCCCAAGCAATTTAATCAACCTCTGCTATGTACCTCCTGGGTAAAATCCAGAAAGAATTGGACAAACAGTGGCATTTTAGTTCCAGTAAGCAATTTACAGCTATTCACAAAGGAAAGACCAGTGGGACTTTTCAAAGACAAAAGCATCCAATATTCCCTGCTAAAGGCAGCAGGCTATTCTCAGCATCCCTTTAGCTAATATATTAACCAGGTATCTTCAGTGTCAAATAATGGGTCTATAATACAGAGATAACTGTGTTAGCTGGATGATGGAGAATGACAGCTGAGGCAAAAGGCTGAGTCTGCACTGGCAAACACTGCAGCCATCATCAAGAAGTGGGAAGGGTCTATGAGAGGCTTCTGCAGAAATAGGATACTGACATTTACATGAGCATATTTAGAAGGAAAGGAGGCTCACTACATCCTGGGTCCCTCAGCAAGATACTTGGTCTGCATGTCCATTTCACTCCTCAGCTCCTCTGGAAGCCCTGATGTGCTTTAAAATGTGGATCTATCATGATTAATATCAATGTATTCCAGGTCTGCTTCCTTGAGAAAGAGATGATGCTGCTGCTTGACTTGCAGGAGGTTTATGAGGAAAACTACCAAAGCTTATGAGGACCCGAGGAGTTGAGGATCTTGTCTAAGGGCAAACTGTGACTTCAGTGTGAGGAGTTTCCTGCACTTGACATTAAAACTGCAAAACCTAACTTGAATATAGATTGTATTTCAATTTTCTGTTGTTTTCTTCACATGCCCACAAACGGGCATAATGATAGCATAGACTCCCAACCGCATCAGCTCCTCACCATGCCACAGTGGGACCTACTGTAATTGCAGTACAGTTTTCTGCTGGTGAGAAAATGCTTTTGGTGATAACAAAATGCTGGAGAATATGACAGCATGTTGAAGTCCCCATGACACCTGCACTGAGAAGGCTGTTCATTCATGTAGGATATTCTGTGACCAGTTAATGTTTTGGACTTTGTTAGACGCACCAACGCGTAGAAGAATTTGCTTCAGTAACAGGCCTAACACTCTGGGACCTGACAGTTTTTGGGGTGTCACTCCCTCAGGCTGTGCAAACCACTTGCTTCTGACAAAACAGCTGCCTGCTACATGGATCCAAACTTAAACAAATTGCTTAAACAAGTACAAAATTATCTTCATAAATATATTGAGGGAAAATACTTAAAAGTAATGTAATCTTGCCAACCACCCATAGAAAGTAAAAATATGAACATGCTTATTGTATATGGTCTAGAAAATGTTAAGATATAAACTGTCAAAGATGATAAACAAAACCTACCACATATCCAATAAAATACACTCCCTTTATGACTATTGGCACAAATATTATCTAAGGCAAAATGACCTGCTTTAACCAAACCCCTGTACAATATGGAGAGGGACGTTATTGCCATTGGATTAGCCATCAAGGACACAATACTCTAGCAAAGAGAAGAGGCTGCCTTCACAGCAGGAAGATCTCATTAGCCCATTGACAACACAGTATAGAGATGGACAAAAGCACACTTCAGCTTCCAGAGGAAGATGAGTGAAGCTGGCTGCACGCTTTTTGTCATCAAGTCATACCCCTGTATGATGCATGGACCTGTGTAGGTCCAGTGGACTGAGACTCAACAGAGCAGCATAGTTGACATCCAGGCAGGCAGAGCTTGACTAGATTTGTCTCTCTCAAAGAATATAGTGATAGGAGGCATGTAATTTCCTTAGACATTTCCAACCCCATCCTATTTTTTAACATCTTCATTCATGACCTGGCCAATGTGGCAGAATGGACCCTCAGCAAATTTCACAGAATCTTAGTGGTTGGAAGGGACCTTTGAGATCATCAAGTCCAACCACATTAAAAAACAAAACAAAACCAAACAACCAACCAACACCAACACCACCTTAAAAAAAACAACCACCCCAAAAAACCCCAAACAACCCATAAAACCCACACAAAAAAAAAAAACACCCAACAACTAAACCCCACACACACACCACCACAGACCAATAATCTTGGGCACTAGAGTATGCCTTGAAGAGCCATGTCTACACGTTTCTTAAATAACTCCAGG